>JAGPOW010003316.1:59762433-59824531 GCA_030014935.1 Caiman crocodilus
GACCCCGGTGCTCTTTCCTGCCAAGGCAGGGGGTCGGACTAGATGATCTGCCCAGGTCCCTTCCGACTCTAGACACTATGATACTATGATACAGGGGAAAAGCACCCCTCCACCCTCACTGCTGGGCAGCATTTACTGGGGGAGCCCATGGCCTCTGCAGCAGTGGCCATGCAGAGCAGTCACTCTGGGCAGCACAGAGCTGGTGGCAAAGGTGGCATAGCAGAGCCTAACTCAGTGTGGGCTCCCCCCAGCAAATATTGCCCAGTGGCAGCAAAGCGGGGGGGGGGCACTTTCTTCCATCCCAGCAGCTGTTTGTGCCCTACTGCTGCTGCCACTCAGCCCCGATGGGTGGGCCCAAAGCCAGCTTGGGGCCCAGGCTAGCAGCAGCAGCAAGGAACAAACTGCAGCTGAACATGGGGAAAAAGTAGCCCCTCCCCCCCACCATCAGTGTTCCCTGCGGCAGCTGCTTGGAGCCCACATGGGGCTGCTTGTGCCTGCTCTCCATTGCCACTGCTGCCCCATGGGTGTCAAAGACATAGTGGAGAGCCAGCACAGCCCTGTGTGAGCTCTGGGCAGATGCCACAGGAAGCGTCAGTGGCAGGCGGGGAAGGGCTGCTTTTCCCCCATGCTGAGCAGCAGCTTGTTCCCCACCTACCATGCTGCTCAGCTCAGATGGGTGAGTGTGGAGTACGCAAGGTTGGGGCTGCTTGCAGTCATCCTCGCCCATGCCATGAGGCTGGCAGTGAGTGGGCATGCCAGCTGGACTTCGGGAACATGGCAGCCATGGCTTCCACCATCAGTATTTACGTGCATGCGACAGGGCAGCCCCAGGAGGAAGGCACCTGGCTCTATGTGTCCTATCCTGCTTCTGCCACCAAGGCTGGTAAGGTGCTGCCCATGCACCAGGGCCCACACCAAGCCAGGCAAGGCCCTCTACCCCCACCTATGGCTGGGAGCAGGGGGATGCGGGCAGGGAAATGTCTCAGGCAGAGGACGGGGAGGTGGCCCTGCTGCTTGCTCCTAGGACCCCTTCTTCCTGGCCAGCCCCAATGGATTCCCCTGGGCCCCTACCTGTGCATCTCTACCCCCTGTAAGGTTCCCCAATGCTCCAACCCCATCCAATCCTCACAGCCCCACCCCCCTCCATAAAAAAATAAGTTTAAACATGTAAATTACATTTAAATCTGTAAATTATACAGTTTGCAGGTCCACAGTATAAACAGGTTGGGAAACTCTGCCATAGACCCCTGCCTGACCACAGCCCATGCTCTTACCATCTCATACTGGGCCTCATAGGCCCCACACTCCCACATGCCCACTCACTTCCATTCCCCCTCCCCCCACCACCACTTTCCCCACTTTTCTGCCCACCCACTAGCTACTTTGCACTCCATGGCTTCCATACCCAGAATACCATACCCACACATACATAAACCCCCATGCTCACCCACCCACAACTCCTCACAAACCTCACATGCCCCCTGCCCAATGCCCCCTGACACCTATGCACACCCCACACCATATACAAGTATGACTACATGTTGAGGTTTTATGAAATCACTTCTACATATACAGCACAAACGCACACAAATCAGATCAAAATATATTTTTTAATTAAATTCAAATACATTATTATGGCTGTTTGATTTTTAGTATATAATTTGGGTTTTTTCCCCCTAAGATGTCAAAACCTCTTCTCCATGGGAGTACTTTCAGGAGCAAGAGGAGGGACTTCTGGTGGTAATGTTCAGAGATCAAAGGGGTGTGATTTCTGATCCAGGGTGCGGGGCACCTGTCAATGGGCGGAGCTACCCATGAGGCCCTCGACAGCTTGCCAAAACTTGGCAAGTGGCCCTCTGCTCAAAATAATTGCCTGCCCCGGGCTAGTGCATTTCACTAATGAAAGACTAGTGTACATCATTAGTCTTTGACAACACTGGGTGAGGGTGTGGAATTAGGGCTGTGCAAAACAGACTCTATTTGATTTGGATATGGATTCAGCCTGAATCAGGGAAAGTGATTCGATCCGTCGATTCAGATCACCGTCCCTGATTCAATTTGGCTGAATACAAATCTGAATATTTAATGCTGATTTGGTGAATCAGCAATTCGGACACAGGCACAGCTTTAAAAGATTTTTTCTGCATGCCTTGATGTAGCAGGCACAGCTTGTGATCACTGTGGTGCTGGAGAGGATGGAGCATCCCACAGGAGCCTGGGGGACTCTCCAGTGTGCTCAACAGCGAACCTAGAAGTCCACTTCTGGGTCTGCTGGGGTGCACACTGAGGGACTGCCCCGTACCCCTCTGACTCAGCAATCAGATGTGGGGGGACCCCAGGTGCCCTCCCCAGACCCAGGAGGTGCCATTTGCTGAGCTGGGAGTGGGGGGATGCAAGGACACCCCCCTCCCCCCCACAGCACTCTCTCCGGTGGACCAGGAAGAGGATCGGAAGTTTTTCTGGTCCACTTCCGGGACTGCTGCTGAGCGTGCTGGAGAGCCCCCATGCTCCTGTGGGACACTCCATCCACCCCAGTACTGCAGCTTTCAGAGCCCCTGCTACCTAGAGGCATGTGGAAAAAACATATAAAGCTTTGTCTATGTCTGAATTGCCGAATCTGTTCAACTCTCTGAATTGACTCAGGGGGTTCCAAATCAATTTGGAGAGATTAAAGGGTCCTCGGATTCTATTCAGATTTGGAGATTTGGCCACCAAATCAGGTAAAATCTCTGCTGAATTGAATCAGAGACTGAAACTTTTCACAGCCATAAAAAAAAAATCCCTACTAGTTCTTCCACTTCTTCAGCTCCTTAAAATCAATAATAACCTTATATAAAGAAAGCTCAGATTGACCTGATTTTACTACAGTTTTGCGGAGAGGTGATTTTCTAAACAGGTTGTAAAAATGGATCTGTTCACAAGAGCCTCCTTGACACTAGGTATCACACTGTTAAATCAATCATTTCAAATCAATCATTGAAAAAAGGTCTTCACAGTTTCCCTGGTGTCATTATGTCCTAAAAAGTCTAAGGTTCAAATCTAACTGTCTCTCTTTGGCATCATTCTCTGTTTGCCTCAGAATAGATTATTGAATCCTTAACTTATACATTGTCCAAAGTAACATTAATTCCACCAAATGTGTCATATTTTAAATTTTTCCTTAATGTATTTTTTTTATCAAAAACAAGAACACAGTAATAAAGAATGTGATGTTGGCAGTTATTCAGCATGAACATATGCACAAAAAGGAAATGCAGCCAATATTAATTTAAATGGAGCTAAGTGACAAGCTACAGTGGAAATATACCTTAAGGTTTC
This sequence comes from Caiman crocodilus, assembly GCA_030014935.1. Lineage (NCBI taxonomy): Eukaryota > Metazoa > Chordata > Crocodylia > Alligatoridae > Caiman > Caiman crocodilus. The sequence goes on from JAGPOW010003316.1 coordinate 59,765,752, forward strand.
AAGAAGAGCTTACCTTTCAGCTTTAGGTCTACATTGTGCCTCAGCCAAGGATAAACACCATAGTTTGACGAGTCTTCAGGAATGGGATTACTATATATCCAACCATCGCATGCAAACCGATAAAAGTTCATACAGGGATCCACAGACTGGTTTATTTTGCTCAGGATAGCAGCAGCTGTAAAGGATCACATTAGTTTCATGGAACATTTTTACCAACGTAGAGAATTATGAGAGACCATATTCCAGAAAGGATAGTATAGTTTACCAGCTTCCAAAACAAGGCTATTTGCCCTCACCTGAAAATTAAAACCTCATCCTAGCATACTGTTGGACCATTGTTTCCAGTTCAAACCTCTCAATGGTTTTAAAACAATGAGCACACTATTCTACGGTGATAATATATAATGTTGCCTGTATATAATAAAAGCCAGTGAAACTATTTGTCTATTTATTGTAGTAACTCATTTGAGCAGTGCACCCTTTGAAGGTTATACTGAGATGATCACTATAGCCAGAAAGTCAACTTCTAGGGCCAGACACAGAAGTACAAAGTGGAATCTCAATCTTGCAAAAACAGCGTTTGTTCTGCTAAGCACATAATAGAAAAGTATTTCCAATAGCTTCTAACTGCCTCTTGCCAAAATTATATCCTCTTAACCTAAAGTTAAGTTATACTAAAAGAAAATGTGTAAAATACTTTCCTATCTTTGAAAAGATGAAAAAAATACCTTCAGTGTAAAGTTTTATAATTGAAGGCCCACATATTTTTAGTAGAGATTAAATTCTGCTAGAGAGAACAGTTTAAGTAAACAGATGGCATCATATGTTTCAGTCCATATAGCCAAAGAGTCACTCCAAATAGTGAGCATTAAAACCTAAGTCCACAGTAAATTATCATGATATGAATATATATCAGTTAACTAAGGTATATGGTTTATATTGCATGTACAGAATAAGATAAAAAACAGATTTCTAGTTCTGATTTCACTAGAATAGATTTTAAACCACACTACTGTTTCTTGCAGGCAGTTGCTGCCTTAACCTTTTGTGGATGTAAAGTACAGCTTCATTACAATGAGACTCAGTGTAGCCAAGAGAACGTGCATTAAAATCCATTGCTGTAACAGGGTAAGTCAATTTGCTGCTGCTTAATAATGAAAATCATATAAGGTTATCTATTATATAAGGTTATAAGGTTAGTTATGCTAGATAGATAGATAGATTAGTGCCTGCTGTTAGGACTTAAAAATGCACGGGTTTGTCATAAACATGTTATGTTACAATGAGGGTGCATTGTACATCAAAATATTCAGAGATTCAGTTCATCTAGTTTCATTCAGAAAACAAGCTTTTCTTGTGATATCTCAATATTTCAAAGGTCCATGGACATTTTTTTAACAAGTTTATAAAAGTCCAACATAAAGAATGAATTGATGGAGATGTGATTGTTTCATATTTAATCAGAATGGGCATGCCATAAATTCTTTGCACATTTTTTTCTTCACAGTTTCCAAGTACCATACAAGCTTGTAAAGCATATAAATCAAAGCTAGTCATAGTCTTTTATAAGGCATTCAGTCACCTCACATGACCTTTCCAGATGTTTATAAGGGGTATGCCTCAAACAGCAAAGGCCCAAACTAAATTCCATCTCTGAATTTCCCTGTAAGTTGGTGGTAAAATCCATATTTACACTGTGCAGATTGGGCCCATGTTCACTAAATATAGTATCTGCTTTGCCCTTAGGCAATTCTTGTACATCTGAAAAGTTGTAGCTCATTTTCAATAGTATGCCGGAGGCGATCATTATCGAACACAATCTAAAGTGAGGTCAGTTCTAACTCTGAGTTTTCACTACAGACAAGTAACACTTTCAGTGGACATGGTGTCATTTTAGCACCATACCCAAACGTGGTAGAGAAAAAACAATCCTGTTAAATAGCTATTTTTCCCCAATTCCAAAAATGAATATCCTACATTTTGAGTTCTAACATACTTCATCAATTTAACTTAGTCCCAATTCTTATTTTTCTGCATCTCAAAACCTTCAGGGCTCAGATGAAAGCAGAAGTGCCTAATATTGTTAAGATACATTCATTTTGCACAGTGCAAAATAGTAGTAGCAAGTATAGGAAATGTTGTGGAAAAAAAAGCTTTTGATCTTTCCAAAACAATTTGAAGTCAGAGTTTCAAATACAACCTGGCCATCAAACAGTATATCATATTACTTGAAAGAAAGTTCCCAGTTTATTTATATATTGTCATCTTGCTTCTAATTTGACATCCTTGAAGGTTGTATTTTCATAAATGCCATCTACTGATCCAATTGTGCTCCCACTTAAGTCAATGGTAAAATGGCAATCGTTTCAGGTATGACAGAAGCTGAAGCCAAAGCTGAGCAGTAGAGAAAGCTTTGTCCAAGTTTCATGGTGTAATACCACCATAGGTCCTGATCCTATAAAGGTCCCTGCACATAACAAGTTGGAGGTTCAGAGCCACAGTCATCCCCTGTGGCATGAAGTGTTTATATGATTATGCACCAAATCACCTCTCCCAATATGAACCATTTAGTTACTTGCTGTTGTACTGGCTGCTAAAAGGAAAACTGAATCCACCTGAGCACCACCTAAGGTAGCTGGTGCAATTCTTGTCCTACCTGAGCCTTTTGACTTTAGTAGCAATACAGTAAAACTGAGACTACAGCAATGCTGTTGGATTGAAGCAACAAAACATATCTGCAATATGTTGCTTATACATGGGTTTTAAAAGGCTCTCATAAATTATTCACTATTACCAAGGCTTCTGAAATAAGAAGAGCCATGGGACTATTAAAACAGTATCAATATTCCACATTCCCCTCTTCAGGGTACTGTAATTATGATACAATGAAAGAGAGAAATAATGTTGCTTACCAGCTTCAATGCATTCTGGAGTTAAGCAATACTGTTGCTTAGGCTGAAGTTTTAGAAGTCCTTGGCTAACTGCAAAATGAGAAAATAATAATAAATTCATCACAATACATTTCTATGTTCAATCAAGTACCATGATTCTGTTGCTCATTCAGCACAACATATACTAAATAATGTCTTTTTTTACCTTAACTAAATACAATTGTATTTGAACAACCACCACATTCACAATGACAGTGAACATAGTCCAGACATTGAATATAATCATATATACTATAGCTGTGTAAAGTATCAAGATTTAATTTCCTAACTGATATTGCCATCCTAGAACTGGCATTCTGCCAAAGCCTCTGCTCATCAAGGCAATGATAACTGCATTACTGAGGGACTAGGCCAGCTAGAACAATAATCAAAGTGAAATAGGCAGCAAACGGCACTGGAGTGAGTGCAGAGAAGTGAGCTCTATTTCTAGTTGTGAAAATGACCTTCTGTATGACCCCCAGCAAATTGAAGCTACAGTCTATAAAAATATCACTAAATCAGCTATGAGAGAGAAACCAACAAAATGAGCATACAGTATAGTCATAGACCCTTCAAGCATATTCTGTGCAAGCTGCCTTTTACCCTAAAAGCAGTGTAGCCAGGTACTGTGTAAGCTAATTAGCTTGGTAGGGTGGACTAACTGGCCAGGTCACTCACCACTGTTAACAAGTGCACTTGATTTACTGTGGGAACATGACTTTAAATTACCTTACATGGTTTTGTCACCCCCCCTCCCAACACACTCTCCTCTCCCCAGTATTTCCCATAACACAACATTTCCTTGTTTAGGCCCCAGTCTTGTAATCACTCATGATTAACATCCAACTTCAACAAAACATCTCACGTGCTGATCGTTAACAATGAGTGCAAGTGTTAGCATGTACATGGTGAGCGTTAAGAGCACATATGAGTACCAGGCAAAAATGAACCTGAACCAGCTAACTAATAGCACCTACAACCAGCTGGTTTGCTATTAGCTGGTAAAACTAGATGCTCCCTTTAACTGGCTTTTTGAATCAGCTGCATAGCACATAAAGGGAACAAACCAAACAGGGAGGAAGGACAGCCTGGGAAATGTACTGAATTATCGGTACATCTAGGTAGTATGCGCTGGATAGAGTATAAGACTGAAGTCAGAGGTGAATTTCCATGGCAGACCCCCCCCAGTTCAAGGTGCTAGTCCAGACAACACAAGTATTTTCTCCAAAGAAATGGGTATTTCAGTGTGCTTTCTATAACTGTAGAATCACCAGCATGAAAAACAGGCCTCCTACCTTCAAACACCATTAAGTGGCCACAGAAGAATCTCAGCGATGGAAGAATATACTTGACAGATCTTGAACTGACATCACTATATTGTTTATTTGGTGGCTTGAAGGACCTCACACTTATCAGTTACAGTATTTGCAACCTCAAGCAGATTTTGTGTCAGAAAAATAAAAAACGGTCCAACAGAGAAATTAAAAAGCATGATCTTTTCCTAACCTTAGTAGTTTGCAAATAGCCCTTCAGGAGTGTCAGAAGCTATGATATCATCTTTATTGTTTTTTATAAACATTTGATATCTCATTTTTACAAAGTTGCTTAAAAATATACTTTCAATCCAACTGAAGACATAAGTAATAGACAAATCTTATAACCTTGTTTCTGTTACAGAGTTCAAAATGTAATGATGTTGTAGTTCTTTGCATTTTTTCATTCAGTCAGGGGGGGTTAGATTTTCCCTTTTTCACTCTAACTTTTCAAAACATTTTCATGTGCTAAAATATTAAAGCAGAAAAAAAGAGAGAAAAAAATTGAAAAAAAAGAAAGATTAAAAATCCTAGCCTTCATTCATTCTATTGCCTTTTGTGGCAAAATTGAAAAAAGGGGGGAAAAGAGTTATGAAGGAATAAAAATATCTGAAATGTCAGAACGGTTTTTGGTATTCAAAAAACAAAAATAAATTCAGCCCCAATTCTTCTGGCTTGTTTAGAAATTACCTACCTAAAAAAAAAGAAAACAACATTTCATTTTCAGTTAAAACCTATTGCCTGCCTTGTGATGTTACCAGAACCCATTGCATACATGTTACAGCTATCCGCTGATTGTCAGCACCTGTCCTGTGACATGCTGTGTTCAATTTAAGGCACCATACAAACCAGCTGTAAAAATAGTCTACGTTAGCTGTGAAACCTTTCTATGGGTGATTTGCCATTTTATGGTGCCTTAAATTGAGTGTACATATAGTACCCTTACCATTTATGAAGTGACTAACATATTAATCACAACATAAACGTAATGTGTAAAGGGACCCTAGGGAGCACATCAGAAAACAGAGATAAATAATTAAAGTAGTCTTACAATTTCAAAGTTGCTAGCAAACACTGGAAGTTAACACTAAAAACTAAATTGCCTTATTTATGCGTTGCTGGCTAAGAGCTCGGCAATTTTCTCCCACTCTCTTCCAGTTTTTAGAGTAGGAAATGGAGCTGATTCATTAGTTTCTGAGTTTATGTGGATGAGCAAGGTGCTCAATGACAAGTTAAATGGTGGAGCTAGAAGAGAGTGTGGTTACAAAGTTTGGGAGATGTGCAGAATCAGTATTTTTCCTGGATGACATTTTATGTTATGACAGACAAAATCTAAAGTTACCCTGCACTGGCAAAGCTCCAACTGAAGGGGTAGCAAAGTTGTAAGTACCTGGATGCCTTTCCTATACATGTCTGAATTTTCCCCAGAAAAGAACAGGAAGTTCTCTCTGGAAGCTTTTAAATAATAGCTAGAGCAAATACACAAACTAGAAATGATGATAGATAAAAAGACATGATTTTTTTCTACCTTCTTATTAGAGTTGAGAAAATAACTGATTTGACTGGTTCACTGGGCAAACTGAAAATCTGGGAGTGAAAATATAGTTTCAGATTGTCCTAAAATTATTTTTTTTTTAATTTTGGGAGAAAACAAAAATTCACATTGGAGTAAATGAAATGTTTCATGTGACCTGAAAAAAGGGTGGGGAGGAGAAGGAGGGAAGAAGAGGAAAGGATGTTAATATTTGTTCATTAAATTAGTTTCCACAAAAAGAAAAAAAAAGATTGAACCATGTGCATGTGTGGCCAATTTCTCCAACTGTTTCATCTGAAAAAAAAACTGAAAGAAAAAAATTAGGTACAATCTACCTGACCATGGCCTTATTTTAAAAAGGGGAAAGGGGGGAGGTCAACCAAAAATTTATGTTCAGTCCATATAAACAGAAGGTATGATATTCAGCCATTGAACTTTTAAAATGAGAACCAAATGCATGTTCTACACTAAAGAAAATCAGACCCTTGCTGGTTTTGATCCTCCTATCAAAGGAGACAAGTAGTTTTACCTTTGCATGAATGGGTTCAGGATCAGCCCCTTTACTCTTGTTAAAATGTCTCTTTTATATTATATATTTTGGCCTGCTTCTTGTCTAATATATACATAAACTACTTGCATTTCTTATCAATCTTACTGAGCATCTTATTCTACATTTTCTGCAAGTGGTAAAAGACACCACTCTCTTCCATTATTGCAAGTTTTCGAATACTTGATTATCCTAAAAATTCTTTTAAAGCCCATTATTGAATCTTTTTGCCCAGTCAAAATGAGGACCAATGTCCAAGAGCCAATATTTATGCCTAGAAATAATTCAGACAAGTGAATTTATCTGGATTCTTTATATTTTCTTTACTCCTGTGGAAGCATTTATGAAATCAGGATCTAAGTAGAGCAACATGAAAGTCTTTTGCTTTAAATTTACTATATAAGTGCTGGCAGTGTTTTTCAAGTTTTAAAAAGGAGTTATAATTGGAAAGGTTAGAGCTAGTATAGTGATAATAAGACAAGAAAAACTGAGAGAAGCAGAGTACATTAACATTCTTGGAGGCCGTAATCTCAGTTTGTGCAAATTGGCAAAACTGTTAAAATCAATCAGTCAATCAAGCTGTTGAAACGCTGATTTACTTCAGATGAGGATTGGACCTGCTATCTTTTCCAGACTGCTGCTTTTCCAGATGTTTTTCATTGAGTGGATGACATTTTTGGTATACACAAATATATTTCACATCAATTTATAACTATACATGTGCACTTCCAAAACCCGTTTACAATATACTCCCAAAGTCCCAAAGAGGAGATATTCTTCTTTTACTATGTTCAGTGATAGCTAATAAATCTGATGGAAATAGTTTAATTTCATCCAGCATGCATTTGATTAACATATTTGCAAAGAAGATTTTGCAATTCATCAAAGAAAAACATTAGCTGTTAAAAAATGTGCAAACAGTTGCATCATCTAAACCTTCTTCAGAACATTTAGTTAAACCCTAATGAAAACCAAATGAAATGAATAACTAAAATAATTCCATAAAGCATGCAGATTACTGCTCAGTGTTCTGCAAACTGAGAATATTAGCCTGTGTTAGTCAAAATCTACAAGTTAATCAACATTATTGATATGCATGGTCTTGCTAGTTTCCCTGTTCTATAAAAGAACACAATTTGAGATAGAGCACATTCCACAGAGTATTCAAATTCAAATCAAGCATTCACCACTACTTTAGCTGGGGTTGCAGCTTCCAGATGTAACATTTCTTTTTACAAATACTGAAATATTTCCATTGCAATTTAAGCTGAAAGCTAAAGGGGTAACAATGGTGAACAGCATCAATTAGGCACAGGTAAGCCACACAGCAAGAAGTAGGTGCAAACCAGGAAGAAGCAGGAACCCATGAGAGCATGAATTGTATTAGCCTATAACTTTTAACTTACCTAGAAAAAGTGCAATGCCAAGTACTATAGTACAAGTTACAAACACACCAAGGGCTATCCGAACTGCTTTGCTGGCAGTCTTCCTAGTGCCTCGCACTGAACTCCCCACTGTCTCTCCTTCCATAACGATAGGATGTAGAATGTACTCACTGTGCAAGAAGTTTAGTTTTCCCTTTGCTTTGGTTTTAGCAGGATTTTAGTTACTCACAAAAGCCATCCATAAGCTCTCTTTTTCTTCTTTCTTTTGAGAGTTTAAAAGTTCCTGCCATAAACCATTCCTAGACCCTTTCTGCTTGCTCTCTCTCTCTCTCTCTCTCTCTCTCTCTCTCTCTCCCTCCCTCTAAAGAAATAAAAACCCACACATAAAACACTAGCTGTCGTAAGTTTTACTCTAACCAGGACCTGGAAAGGCAAACACTGACCACTTTATTTAAGCTTTTGCTATCTATAACATTTCTATGAACCAATCGCTTCACAGACTCCTCTATCAGAGATTCAGACTGTGAACATTTCACAATGTTGCTGAACTGCTGTTTTAGTTATTTAAATATATAGCTACAAAACCCTCTATAATCACAACTGGACTTCCAAATACGTATAATACTGATTTGATAGAGTGGTATTTTTTGCATCTAATTAAAAAAAAAAAATCTCTCTTAACTCCTCTTTCTTAAATCAACCCCGCAGCATCACTTAGTTTCAGCAGAAAAGAGAGACTCTCAGTGAGCAAAGCCCTTTTTAAAACTTCCTAAGAGCTCTTGGGATATCATATAGCATTTATTTTGGGAACTTTGTGTGTGACACCATGTGGCAAAAATCAGAGTCATGCTCAAGTACAACACAAAGTAGTAATTAAGACAACCTACAGAAGACTTATTTCATACAAGTCATATTTTAGTCCTTAATGACTGCTATGAAACTTAGCAAAATATACTCTGCTTCTGAATTAAGCATTTCTCCTACTCTGCATGGGATACTGGAGAACACTTCTGTTTTTGACAATTATGGCTGCAGAAAGGCAGGGAGGAAAGGTTTTATCTACAAGGATGCCCAGAAACAAGGTTTAACTTGGAGGTGGTAGCTTTGGAGTCTTAATTTCCCAGAACAACCTTTGATACCGTTTATCATTTCAAACTGAAACCTTCCTGTATCAGATGGAGGACATCAAGGCCTAGGGCTAAACAGTGAAATAGCAGCACAATGATGGAACTGATGGAACTGTCATTTTCAAAATGTCTCATGTCTAGGCTTTTGCCATAAAGTATGAAGGATAGAAAGAAAGATACCACACTTATGCTCCTTGACAGCAGGGAATATTTGTATAACTTTTCTGGTAGCTAATTTGTCCCATATCACGCCCTGTGCTGGTAAGTACTTGACGAGAGGACTAAAGACAATGAAATCTCAGTAGCCTCATGAAAGAATCACCCCAAATCATCTCTTTAGAGGCAAAATTACCTTTGCTAGGGGGAAAGGCCAAGAAAGCCTGTTTCCAACCCACCATGTGCACATAAGAGGAAAGCCTAGGCCTAGATCTCTACCCTGAAGATCTTTTAAAGGAGACTGGGTGCACACCTTGCTGGAATTATTTAACCCCAGCAGTCTTTCCTACCCAGAGCAGGGGGGCTGGACCCGACCATCTCATGAGGTCCCTTCTAGCCCTAAACATCTGTGCATAGATGGATTAACGCATGGGCCAGCTGGGCATGAGCCCAGGGGCTCCGGGATCCTCATCAGCAGGGAAGCAAAAGCAGAGACAAAAATGACTCCCAGTTTAAAACCCCAGCTTTCACATTTGTTTCCCTGCAGCCCAAAGTGGGGCCTCTCCACCAATGTGGCTGTGGGGCTGAGGCCCAACTGGCTGGGAGTGTTACACAACGCCGAGCCTGGGGAGAGAAGCTAGGTCAGGAGTGCCGCGCCACGGATCTGCGTGTGGGCCGCAGCACTGGAGAGGGACTTGGGGGGCTGTAGCCCCCCATAGCCACCCCTCCCAGCACTGCCACTCACCTACAGATGCATGACACGGCATTCCCAGCCTGGCCCCATTCATGTGTGCGGCTACACGGACACAGCTGGGCAGCAGCACCCACCAGTCGATGCAACAGGGCTTGAGCAGGAGCAAGATGGAACCATAGGCAGCACATGGGGGGTGAAGTGGGGAGGAGGCTGACTCATACTGATCGAGGGGGAAGGTCCTGTGGGGGAAAAGTGTGAATATGTATGTGCACGCATGCATGCACATCTGCTTGTGTCTGTGTATGTGTGTGTGCATCTCTGTGTCTGCATGTTTGTGTGTGCACATGTGTACATGCACACCTGTGTGTCTGTGTCCATCTGTGTGCATGTGAGTGCATGTGTGTCCATCTGCATGTGTGTGCATCTGTTCATGTGTGGGAGTGTCTGTGTGCATGCATCTGTTTGCATGTGTGTGCATGCGTGTGTATGTGTTCATTGCCGGAAGAATGTGTTTGTGTCTGTATGTCCAATTGCAGAGAGTGAGAGAGAGTAGAGCGCGTGCCTGTCTGTGTGTATATGCCTCTGTGTGTGTATGTTTGGCCATAGCAGGGGGAGGGAGGGGCAGCAAGAAGAGGAAGACATGTTCCCCCCCACCCCATCCCAGTGGGGCCCACCCAGCCTCCCCCACAAGCACCAGGAGGGGAATGAACTCCCACCCTGCAGCCCAGCTCCCATGGGAGGAGGGGACCTCCAATTTTGTGTTTGCCCAGGGCCCCAGGATGCCTTAATCTGCCTCTGTTTCTGTGAATCTATGAATCTCCACAAGCAGCCCTGGGCTTTTATGCCCCCTGGAACTGTTGCTTCAACCTATACCCAAGCTCTGTTGAAAACATGCTAATAAGACTCCAGAAAAAGAGTGGCCCTCTCTCAGTCTCTTAGTCTGTAAACAGACATCTCATTTAATCTGGGACTGACTGTCCCAGGGTTTGACCTGAATCAAAACAGGAGTGACACAGTCATTAGAGGTCATCATTCCAACCTGCATGGCTCCTTTTGTTGGTGGCCAGGGAGAGCACACCGCTATTAGGCTTGTCCCTAGTATGAACCACAATAACCATATAGATGTACAACACACTATCTTAGGAAAATGTGTTAGTGCATTTTATCCAGCATACTTCAGAGGGACTTGTAGTGGGGTAGTGGATGTGTTTACACAGGATGTGGTCCTGGGGCAAAAGGCTTTCTTTCTTCTGGGAGAAATGTGATATCTGTTCATAAGCTTAATGAATTAAGATATACCCAGATGGAGCAGAAATTTAGAACAGCAAATGGCTATACTAGCTCTTCACTTCCAGTCATGGTGGGTGCCAAAGGGAAGAATGTACATTCCCTCTAGGCTGTTGATTCTCCTATTGATCTAACCCACTTCTTGTATCCTCTTTGCAGGGTGAAGGCAGGGGAGAATGCTGATGTAGAGACCAGGTCACAAGAAGGGGACATATAAGCAACCCACTTCATGTACAAATTGAGGGGCAATAATTACAGATGGCCTTTTGGGGTGGTGCAAATGCTAAGACACATGGTTAATAGCCCAGAGGTCACAAGTTCAAGGTCATAGCAGAAGCACTCATACCAGAGCTGTAACATATTCCAATGAATCTATGACTTCTGCTAAATACCTTGTAAGGACATGAGAAAAAGGAGAGGTTTAACCTTCCATATCAAAAATCACTGTAGAGAGTCTGAGAGTTGCTGCCAACAGGAGGTGGTGTTAACAAAGAAAGTATGCAGACTTACTGTCTTGTGTAGTGATCTCACCAGTTAATTGTGTCTGGGCCAAGATTATGGAAAAATTCAGAAGGAAACCCCATAAAAATTAGTGACTCATTGGAGGGACACACTTCCTATTAAATTAGTATCAATGAATGAATAAGGAATAACAATTATGCTTCATACCATTAAAGACTTATAATGTCTATCAACTCAGTAGTCTGCAAAAGGCTTCTGATTAAGTCTTGGTAATTATTTCATTCATCCTTTCCAGATTCACCCTAAGGTTTCCACTGCAAGAGTTTCTTTTCCTAGAGAAGCAGTATAGAATTCCTAGTATAAGAATGTTATGGCCACCCTGGTAGCCTTCCACAGCTGGATAAGTTATCTTCCACAGAGAAACAAAGTAAACAACAGATTTTACCTTTTATTGGAGGCAAACACAGATTTCTCATTCTACCAGAGGAACCTGTGGATTTTTGCAGTTTTGCATTGACCCCATTGCCGGTTGGCAGAGTTGCAGCCTGCAAGAGGCTAGGGGGGAGTGGAAGGAGAGTGGTCAGGCAGGGGGCACCTTGTACACATAAACAATGCATGCCTCCAGTGGCTGGGGGCCATGGCGGTGGCAGAAGCGTGGGGTGGTAAGCAGGAGCTCCCACAGACACCACTAGCTGTCAGGAGTGTGGGGGTGGTGGCAAGCACCGACCAGGGGTCAGCAACCACCTGCAGTGGCAGCAGAAGCCAGAGGTGATCGCTGACCACCCACAGATATTGGCAGTGGTGTGCAGTGGTGAGCAGCAACTGCCCACAGGCACCACGCCTTTTTGTAGGGGGTACACTGCCATGCTCAGGGGGTACACATGCATCCGCATGCACCTCCATGCATTGCCCCTGCTTGTGCATGTATGTGCAGATGTCCCCAGACAGCCTGGAGAGCAGCTCCCATAAGTAAACTGGGGGAAGGGGCAGAACTGAGGTCACCATAGGGAAGAAGGGAGGGAAGGAGTTGAGCAGGATTGGGACTACTGCCCAGCTGGGTGGTGCAGAAGGCTTGAGGCCCACAACCACAATGCACAGCTGCAGGGCCCTGGTGGAGACCAGGGTCCTGGGAGGCTCGTCTTGGGGGTGGGAGCCACTGTGCACACTTTCAGGGGGAGAAGGGGACCCATGCCCCCTCAGATCTGTTTGTGGGGTGGGGCCAGGGTAGACTACCCACTGAGGGCTCTGCTGGGGGAACTGACACCATCATGGCATGCACTCCTATGGGGCAGGGGGGACTCATGCCCCCCAAATCTGTGCACGGGGTGTGGGCTGCATACTGCCCACTTCAGGCTCATGCTTCCCACCCTGCTAACCTCCCCTGGGGCCTCTGCAGCTCAACGTGTGTGAGTGAGCACTTCAGGGAACAAAGGAACTGTACAGGAAGCTGCCTGTCACTGTGAGCTTCATGCTGCCCTGGCCCCTGCATACAACCCAGCATTGCCATCCCTTCTGCAGCTGTGCAGGCAGGGGACACCTCACCACAGCAATACAGAACTGACAGCAGCAGGCAGTTTTCCTGCATGGTTCCACTGTTCCCTGCAGTGCTGAGTCATGCACACTGGGCTGTGAGGTGCCGGGGGAGGGCAGCAGGTGGGAGCCTGTACTAGGTAGTGTGCAGTCCCTGCTCTGGGCACAGATCTGGGGGACAAGAGTCCCCTCTGCCTCCCGGGAATGTGCACCATGGTGAGGAGCAGTCCCCCACTCTCTGTCCAAGCCTGCAGTAGGCAAGCAGCAAGTGGGGAGCTGGGCTCCAATCCATTGCAGCAGCTGCTGCCTTCTGCCAGGGGGCTGCAAACCCAGTGGTGGGTAGGAACAGGGCTGGAAGATTGTGGGAGGGGAGGTAAGGGGCACCAGCAGGACCAGGGGGCTGTGGGGAGGGAGTGAGGGACATCAGCAGCACTGGGGGACTGTGGGGGAGGTTTTCATTTTAATCACGGATTTGGGTGGGGTTTAAATCAGAGAATTTGTGATTTTTTTGCCAGGGAAAACCAGGATCCTGGGAGAGGTGCTGGGGTTATCAAGGGCAGGGGAACTCAACGCCCAAGATGAGTGGTCATTCCTTAAGGAGACGATACTCAGGGCCCAAGGGATGACAATCCCAACAAGAAGCAAGGAGGGCAAGAGTGCCCCAAAGCCTCCCTGGCTCACCAAAGACGTCTGGAAATGCCTGGTTGCCAAAAAGGCAGCGTACACCTGGCGGAAGGGGGGACACTCTCCAAAGAAGAGTATACCTCCACTGCTCGGGCCTGTAGGGGAGCTGTTAGGAAAGCTAAGGCAGACATAGAGCTAGGACTAGCGTCCAAGATCAAAGATAATAAAAAGTCCTTTTTCAAATATATAGGGAGGATGAAGAAGTAATAAATTCTTTACCTCCATTTTCTTGTGCAGAGACTGGGACTCCCCCACTGTGTTTCTAGACAGACGTGAGGGGAACACCTCAAGACCTATGGTTGAGGAGGACAGGGTTAGAGTGCTTCTGGATGGGCTGGACATATTCAAGTCAGCAGGTCCAGGTGCTCTCCAACCCAGGGTGTTGAGAGAGCTAGCAAGGCTTATTGCTGGGCCCTTGGCATGGCTTTATGGCACTCGTGGTGCTCAGGCCAGGTGCCACATGATTGGAAGGTAGCCAATGTGATCCCCTTCTTGAAGAAAGGGAGGAGGGAGGTCCTGGGCAATTACAGGCCCGTCAGTCTTATCTCAATCCTGGGGAAACTCTTTGAGAAAATCATCAAGGAGCACATCTGTGATGGGCCGGCATCAGGGAGGATGCTCAGGGGCAACAAGCACAGTTTCATTAGGGGCAGGTCATGTCAGACCAACCTGATTGCCTTTTAAAATCAGGTCACAAAAGCATTGGATGCAGGTGTCGCCATGGATGTAGTCTTTCTGAACTTTAGCAAGGCCTTTGACATTGTCGACCACCCCATCCTCATTAAAAAACTAGGCAACTGTGGCATTGATGTCTACATGGTCAGGTGGATTGCAAATTGGCTGAAGGGTCATACTCAGAGGGTGGTGGTGGATGGGTCATATTCGACCTGGGGAGAACTATGAGCCCTGGGGGACTCCGCTACTTTCTGCACTGTTCAATTTCTTTATCAGCTATTTGGATGATGGGGTGAAAAGCAACCTGTTCAAATTTGCTGATGATACCAAAATTTGGGGTGAGGTGGGCATGCTAGTAGGGAGGGAAAGACTGCAGAGATGCGTTTCAATATTGACAAGTGCAAGGGGCTGCACCTGGACAGTAGTAACCGGCAGCACACTTATAAGATGGGAAACTCCCTTCTTGAGAGCACGGGGGCAGAAAAGGATCTTGGAGTCATCATTGACTCCAAGATGAACATGTGAGGTCACAGTCAGCAGGGCTAACCGGACCTTATCATGCATCCACAGGTGCATCTCAAGTAGGGCCAAGGAGGTGATCCTCCCCCTCTACACAACACTGGTCAGAACACAGCTGGAGTACTGTGTCCAGTTCTGGGCACCCCACCTCAAGAGGGACATGGACAACTTTGAGAGGGTCCAGAGGAGGGTCACCCATATGATCTGGGGACAGCAGGGCAGACCCTACAATGAGAGACTACAGGACCTGAACCTCTTCAGCCTTCACAAGAGAAGGCTGGTGACTGTTTATAAACTGACTAGGAGGGACCAGAAGGGTTTGGGGGAGACCTTGTTTCCCCTAGCACCCCCCCTCCCCCCAGGATAACAAGGAATAACGGCTACAAGTTGTTGGACAGTAGGTTTAGACTAGACATCCGTAGGAACTACATCACAGTCAGGGCGGCTAGGATCTGGAACCAACTTCCAAGGGAAGTGGTGCTGGCTCCTACCCTAAGGGTCTTTAAGAAGTGGCTTGATGCCTACGTGACTGGGGTCACTTGAGCCCAGTTTCCCTCCTGCCCAGGCAGGGGGTCAGACTTGAAGATCTGCAAGGTCCCTTCTGACCCTATTTCCATGATTCTATGATCCCTGGTGATCTCTCCAACAGAGAGGGCAAGATTCAGTCCCCTGAATTCATAGTGCAACATCCATAATGTAAAGTAGGAAAGAGCATCACCAACTGGTTACACATGGTACTTTGCTGTGGAGGAAGTGGAATGGGAGGATTCAGCCCTGGCCCAAAAACTGAAACCTCAGAATGAGAGGTTGAGTAGGGTTGCTGGATTGACCTGCACAGATTTTCTCGCAATTCAGGCTAATCTGGCCCACAGTCTGTAAAACATTTTGGGCTCCTTCAGGGTCAGAGAGGCTATAAAGTAATGAATAAAAGTCAAATGAAATCAAGGCATAGCTTTAAAGTATGATTGTTGACCATTTTCAAAACATACTGTATTTGCTTGAATCTAAGATAACCCAGAATGTAAGATGACTCCCCAATAATTATAGTTGATACATGAAAAGTTTATAAAGTTGTTATAATTTTCCATGTATACAATCTAAGTATTTCAGAATCATCTTTAATTCATCTCCCACCCCTGACCCAACCACTGGAGGGAGATGGGCAGCATTGGGGGGCAGGTAGGTATGTCAAAAAGCTTTCCCCTTGCTAGTACCTGCCACGAGCCTCATTCTTGGACCCTTTTCACCTTCAACTCCTTCACACACATCCCACACATATCCACCCACACCCACATACTCCCTCACCCCACACTTACACCCTCACCCTCTCCCACACCCCACATAGCCACACACTAATAGCCCCCCATGCCCTCCCAGATGAGCTGTGGGAGCCATCAGACAAGCCACCAGACAAGCAACTTGCTCCAGCCCCAGTCCCACCCTCACCGTGGGGGACCTAGATCTGTCCCCCTCCCTCATGCCTCCTCCCCCCATACTCTCTTCCCTTCCTTCTCCCTTTCCACTACCCCAGACTTACCAGCTGGACACAGCTGTATCAAGCATCATAAAGGAACCAATCCCCCATTTATAATATTGTTTCTATGAGAAAATTGGCTCCGAGTTACAACTTTGACTTAAGACATAGCTTTCAGGAACCGATTGCATTGTAAGTCTGAGGACTGTCTGTACTAAAGATACCCCTCTTAAAACCTCAGAATTACCCCAAGCCTTTTACATAGCTACATCACACTGACAGCTCATGGTCTCCCAAGATAGCTGAGGGAGGGGATTTGAGTGTACTGATCTATCTCCAAGTCCATGAGCCTTATTTTACAGTAGAAAAGTTTAATGTGGAGAAGTGCTTACCTTAGCTGATCAAAGAGCAAGAAGAGAACAAATAGTGTTTTATTGTACACCACGCTCCTGTTATAACTGCCAACAGCATTGTTATCCAAAGAGAGCCGGAATGAGGTTGCATGTGGTTTAGTGTCGCATGTATGTGTTTTAAGGTTTCAGGTCCCTCTTTGTCAGTGCCTTGCCCCCCAGTGACGTCAGGGCAAGACCCAGCTTCAGTGCCACCTAGATGGCCTGGGCGCTGCCCCTTTCTCATTCTTCATGACTTTGATGTTATTGTTGGGGAGGCAGTTCTCTGTTGGTGACCCAGAGGGGTCTCGGCCCTGGGGTACCTTCATGGAGCTCCAAACCTCCCCTTCACCCCACCCTTACCATGTCCTCAGTCTTGGGTAGATGCTGCTCCTGCATATCTTCCACAATGTCCACCTTGGAAGGAACGGGTCTTTCTGGATGTCAATCTTCAGGAATCTGCCACTTGTCTTTGGGAAGGCTTCCCTCCTTCTAAGAAATTAACCTGCCCCATCTGGGGTCAAACTACGAACTTAACTGAGAATGACCAGCCCTTGCTGGTGGGCATTCCAAGATGGCTTTGTCTCTCTATCAGGACCCTCGATTCCCTAGGGATACTTGTCCATCCCACTCTCCTTTAGTAGGCATGGGTACAGGTGACCACCTTGTGCCCTGTTTCTACCAGCTTTTCTGGAGTCCCTACCCTGGGACCCAACTAACCTGAGGTCCAGTTGTCCTGGTCCTTCCAGCAGGCGTTATCTCCCTCCCCATTCTGAGGGCTCATGACCCCCTGTGCTCTGCCCACTTTGGGACTGTCTGAGGATGCCTGCAGGCTTAAGGATCCATCTCCAGCTGCGGTGCCTGAGCTCCTGGTCAGAGCCTTGCCGTTCCCCAGCAATGTCCCTTTTGGTTGCTGCCCCTCCACAGGGCTCCCTTGCCCTGGTTGGCCCCCAAGGCTACCTTCTGACTCACCGGTTGGGGTCCTCTGGCAGGCAGCTGACTCCTTCCCAGAGCAGCTGGATCTGAAACCTCCTGGCTCTGCAGCCAGCGTCTCCCAGCTGGCATTCTGCTTCCGACTTCCCAGCGCCACCTCAGCTGAATCCCCAGCTGCCTTTTGAGCCGACCGCGCTGCTCCAAAGCCACACCCCCAGTGTTTACCTATATGCAGGCTCAGGCAGCTGCAAAACTGCCAAGCCTGCATTGACGTCTCCTCCCAGCTGCTGCTTATCCCGGCTCAAGGTGAGTGTCGGGGTAGATTGAGTGAGGGTCCAGGGCACACGGGAGGGGGCTTTTGCCTCCCCTCTCACATATAATTATACATTTGTAAAAAAACTGAGCAGACCCAGGAAGAAAAGTATTAAACACAACATGCACTGAATATTGACCATGTTTCAGTCAGGATAGGATCATGTTGGCATCACTTAACAGGGCCAAAATATTGAATCAGTATTTCTATTGGTACCCAATTTTCAAAACCCAGTAAACCAACTGGAAGCTGAAACAACATGAAATATAGTTTAGGATGTTTTTTATTACTCTTATATTCACTTACATGTTGTGGGTGTGCACGTATGTTGGCTTCACTTTTTTTAAGGAGGTGGGAACAAACCTATTTCCAGTATATATATGTATTAGACGCACTGGAATCAATTTAGTCATGCCTGATTATGTGGTAAAATTTAGCTGAAAGATCTCAAATTAAAACTTAAAAAAACTTGGATGTTTTGTTTTATAGTGGTTTGTGCGAACCTTTACTCCATACTACGGTTCATGTGGGTTTCAGTCTCTTGAGCTTTGAGTTTCAAAAACTTTCAGAAACACAAAACCCACAAATTTTGCCTAGTTTCCAGTAAAAACATTCAAAACCACGGAGTCTGCACTATTTCCATCATAGTGTCGGGAATAACTTGCCCCAAACTCATCCCAAGTTAACCAAAAGGATTGCTTGACATGAGTTAAGGCTTTCAGAAAGGCTTGCCCAGTGCTCATTCAGATTTTCAAAATAACTCCAACAAAAAAAAATGATTTTAAAGGAAATAATCAGAAAAAGCATGTTACTTAATCTCACAAAACAAAATCAAATCTGTGATTTAAGACAAATTGCTAACTATGTAAGGGATGGGTTTTATATATTCTGCCCTTTTTGGAAATCTTAAAAGTCTGAAAATACATTTTTGTTCCTCACTCAATAATTTTCCATTTCTTTTAACTCAAAAAGGCATTATACAGGGTTCAGAAGGAACACAACTTCTTTCCTGACCATCTCTTCCTGCCTGCCTCCCTTGCATCCTCATCCTGCAAGGCCACAGATACCTTGATGGAGTCTATGACAGAATGTAGTTTCGATTGACAGTTTACCTTATAGAAACCCCAGTCGAGCTTGATAGGAACAGTTCAGAGACCAACTTCCAGCTGCAGTAGAAATAGCTTGATTTCTCTAGTGAGTGATTTTAATCCATTGTAAGATGAGGAAAGCTGAATGCATAGTTCTGGGAGCTAGTTTAATGTGTGCTGACTAGAGATAAGGTAATACAAAAAGTACATAACTAAAAGAAGGGATGAATGCTGTTTGAGAGAAATCTGAAAAACTGAGATGCTATTAAGCTAGTCTCCAGATAAGAGCATAGGCATATCAGTACCCACGGAACTAAACACTGTGTTTCTGGATAGGAAGAGCTCAAATTGAGGGAGAATTCTTAACTAAAATCCATTAATTTCGGTCAGC
The DNA here is from genome assembly GCA_030014935.1 of Caiman crocodilus. NCBI lineage: Eukaryota > Metazoa > Chordata > Crocodylia > Alligatoridae > Caiman > Caiman crocodilus. The sequence continues at coordinate 59,785,183 of JAGPOW010003316.1, forward strand.
AGGAAAAAAAAATCAGAGGAAGTCTTTTGTTTAAATGTACCCAATTAAAGAGCTAATAAAGTCAACTGACTTTGGATGAAGTTTGTAAACACTGTGATTATGCATCTGTTGCCTTTAGAATTAGTCAATAGTGCTTTAAGGCCACACAATATGGAAAAAAGCACAGACCCTGTATTTGGAACATAGGTTGAAGATCTGTCGCTGGAGCTCTGAATCTCACAGGCTGTACTCTGCATTTCTCCGCTATAAAAAATGGCCTTGTTACAGCTGGACAGCAGCCAAGTCCTGGCACAAACTCTGATTCTCTTCATGTCTTTCTGAGACAGCTGAAAAAAAGAATTTGTTATTGGTATAGCAACAGCTCAGAAAATATCAGCACAGCTGGAAGAACCTGGCCAGCAAACAGATGCTGCAGACTCAGCAGAAGAGCACAAGATGCAGCCTATGCCTATTTTGTGTACGTTCTTGTTCCTAATGTTTGGCCCCTGGCAGATATTACACTTGACAATTAACCTGATAATTGTATCTTAAATATTAATTCAGCTTCATTCAAACAATTAATGGCACCACAAAATTAATTCCATAGAACAGGTATAATAACTTTGTGGCTGGATCCCCTGCACCTTACATTGAATGTACAGCAGTGTCCTCCATCATGCTGCCTGATGCATGGCAGGGCTTGGTTCACAGAATCATAGGAAGTTAGGGTTGGAAGAGACCTCAGGAGGTCATCATATCCAACCCCCTGCTCAAAGCAGGACCATCCCCAACTCGATCATCCCAGCTGAAGTTTTGTCTATCCAGGTATTAAAAACCTCCAAGGATGAAGCTTCCACTACCTCTCTAGGTAACCTGTTCCAGTGCTTCACCACCCTCCTAGTGAGAAAATTCTTCCTAATATCTAACCTAAACTTCCCTTGCTGCAACTTGAGACTGTTGCTCCTGGCTCTGTCATCTGTCACCACTATGAACAGTCTAGCTCCATCCTCTTTTGAACCTCCCTTCAGATAGTTAAAGGCTGTTATTAAATTCCCTCTCAGTCTTTTCTGCAAACTAAATAAGCCCAGTTCCCCCAGCCTCCCCTTATAAGTCACGTACCCCAGCCCCCTCACCATTTTTGTTGCTCTCTGCTGGACTCTGTCCAGTTTGTTCGCATCCTTTCTGTAGTGGGGGATCCAAAACTGGACACAGTACTCCAGATGTGGCCTCACCAGTGCTGAATAGAGGGGAATAATCACTTTCCTTGACCTGCTGGCAACAAGCCTACCAATGAAACCCAGTATGCTGTTAGCCTACTTTACAACAAGAGCTCACTGCTGGCTCATATTCAGTTTATTGTTCACTGTAACCCCTAGGTCCTTTCTGCAGAGCTGCTGCCCAGGTTGACAGCTTTCTCAACCCAAGGGCTACACAGGAGTCTCCAGCTGGCTATGATGCAGTCCCATGTGAGGAACCCACAATTCCAGCTCCAAGACCACATTCGAATCAGTTCAAGATCCAGGGAACTGACAATCAGCTGATTGTTGGGTCCAACCCCAGGACTGCACCAATTCACAAAGAACCCAGCCTGTGACTTCCCAGTGTAGCAGGAAACCCCAGATCATGATCTCAGGCTCCATCTGCACTGGCAAATAGTAATGTCATGATTGGGATCTGTTCCCCCAGTGTGATTGGGACTGGAGCAGAGATTCCTTGATGCTATTAGAGTGGTGAATCTGAGAAGGAGCCTAAAACTATGAAAACCATTGAAAAATGTGAATTCCAAACTGGGGCTTAAACTACTCTTATTAGTACAAGAACAAATGTGTTTCTTTGTGTTACAGGTTATTTTATGAAATCTGTAGCCTCTCTTTCACATAAAATTTGTATCTGACCCAAAGAGCAACAATGAAAGCCAACATCTTGAGTGATTAAACTTGGGCATTCAGGTTTGGAAAGCCTTTTTCAAAGTGTTTTAAAGAATGCTTCAACTGAATAAAAAGATGTGCTCGCAAATAGGTCAGAAAAATGAATTGCTTCAGGCCTTTGGATAAATTATTCTCAAGAAGCAGAAAGGATTAAGGCTAAACTGAACAAGCCTACTCTTAAGAGCTGCATTTACATTTATGAGGAACACATTTACAAATTGTCATCCGCTGTGCCTGCAGGACTCATCCTCTAGCACCTCTACGGTAGTGTCCTTATTTAGCATGCGTAACAAAATTAAATTAACTACCAATAACTGCTGCTATTGGAAATCTATCATCCACATACCTATTCTCATTTGTGCACTGTGCTTTACCTGGAGACATTTTTGCCTCGGCAGCACCCATAGAATGCGCTCTACCCGTGCCCTTCGTGGTGCCTGGACACCAAGGGAGAAGCTGGTGAAAGCCTCTCCTGCTTCTCAATTTCCTCTTGACTGAGGAAAAGGGGAAGCAAAGTAGGATTCAAATACATATGTGGACAATACACCTCAAATGACTCACTGTGGATAGGAAACTACATTTTCTCCTTTGAGCAACTATATACTCACTTACAAGCAATTCAAAGGAGTGCCTATATACATGGAAGCAGATGTCAAAAGTCCCCGTAGACAAACAATTGCTTTCTATGATGTTATAACGCTTTCTGAAGGTCTAGATTCTATGGATCCAGGTGGATGCTATGTCAACTATGGAAGCCTAGGAACTCTGTAGAAGTAGCCTGAACTCTAGTGAAATGTGCCCACAGCCATGGGCATATTGAGATGCCTTGTTACATGGTAATGTTAGGAGGTTCCTGGAGCAATTAACCCGTAGATTGACTGTACGTTAACACCTTTAAGTGGCTTAAACCACTCATGTGGCTCAAAGTTATGGCACTCAAGAGCAGGATTCTCTCTGAGCCACATAACTTTGCTCCTGTTTCATTAAGGCAGGGTGAGCAGGTGGGACCAGGGCTGGATTCAGGGATGCTGAAAGCACAGGGCTGGGGCCCAGACCAGAGCTATGGTCTGTTCCCTGTATGTGCCTGCCCATGGAACTGGCACCCATTGCAGGGATGTACGAGATCATGGCTCTGCCCCAGGCCCCAGTCCTGTACTGTAAGTGCCCCACAATCCTCACCCATCTGTCCTGATCCTGTACACCATACCCTGACCACTTGCAGCCCCAGCCCATCTGAGCACACCCTACCCACAAAAGTCCCTGGTCTTCAAGGAGACCCTGCCCATCCACTCTATCCAGTGCCCCAGTGGTGGGTGTGGGGGATGTGCCTGTAGCCAGATAAGATCAATTGCTCCCGCACTGTACAGGACTGGGTTAGTACCCCACGACCACCATGCCAGGCTGGTCAGGAACCCTCCCCCCACCAGCCTGAAACAGCTTACCAAAACTCCTTAAGTGGCCCTCCAGCCCAAATAATTGCCCTCCCCTGCATTAAGGTGTGGCCAATCCTCACAACTGTGCTGCTCAAGTTGAAGTCCTCCAGTATTCCAGGGTACAGTGTCCCCTTCCCCATGTGGGTTTCTGTGCACAGCTGAACATGGTGACAGTTTGAGGTGGGTCAGGGCCAGTAGCAAGTGGGGTGTAGGGGTGAGTATGGAAAGGCAGAGCCAGTAGGCCAGTGGTCAGTGCTCTGCCTGACCACTGCTGTGGTCTAGGCAGAGCATGGCCCAGCGCAAGAGAAAGAGGAAAGCCATGAGATAGTACCAAGGATGCAGAGGATGCTGTGCAGGGGAGGCTGTGGTGCTGACTCTGCTGCCTAGCCCTGCAAGGTGCCGATGGCTCCATTGTTGCCTGGCCCAGGAACATCGCACCATGTCACCCTGCTGGCTTCCTCCTGTAGCACCATGTCATGGCTGCTGGGAACATTTTTCAGCCTTAGCAGGGGTGGGGAAAGGAAAGCACTGCCTCATTAGAACGAGTCACCAGCCTGCACCCATACCGTGCTCCACAGGAGGCAGGTGACATTGACAGTTATCTGTTCCTACCTACTCCCCCCTCTCAGGCACCTGCCCATAGAGCAGGGATAGAAACCTGTCCTGGCTCACCACCCTGCTCGCCAAGCCTCTAGTGGCAAGTCACACCTGTGCAGGTGAGAGATAGCCAAAGAAAGTTCTTAGTCTTAAGGTGGGACTACTCCAAGCTAAACTGTACTAAGCTGATCAACAGTTCTATGATTTACAGCATAAGGTGCAACAAGGCCCTAGGATTTTGAAAAATAAGGAGCAGATGGGGTGGTGCAGGGGCGAGCATTTATTTTGGACAGAGGACCACTTAGTGAATTTCTGAAAGCCATCAAGGGCCACATGACAGGCAGCCCAGGGCAGATTAATATAATTTTTCTAAATTTTTTAGGGGCCCCACAGGCTGGATAGAATGGCCTGGTGGGCTGCATCCAGCCCCTGGGTCACATTTTGCCCACCCCTGGTGTAGTGCCTCCTCACATATAACATGACACATTTTTTCCAGTTAAAGAGAATGAGAAGCTTTATAAATCTGCTAGGAGGCTAGCACTATTATTAAGATTAAAATTAAAGCAAAAACACTTTATTGGAATGTGAATTAATTTGCTAGATTATAAATTAAGCAAAATTTTGAGAAACTGAACAAAAAAAATCAAAATAGTCAAAAGACACTGTTTCATTCATTGTGTAGTCATTAAAGCTAGAAATACAACTCTTATGCAAATTCACAAAATCTAGTCTTCTTGAGTGTCTGGACAGTACCTCTGATACTTCACTGTCAGTCATTTCTACATCTGACTTAATATTACTATACCTGAGTTAAAGTTTTTAGCTAACACTGGAAAAAGTCTGCTGAGTTGTGCAATAGAAGACAGGTAATGCCAGGTATGGCTAACAGACAGCAATATTGCAAAAGAAAGGACAGTCCAATAGCCTTGATGTTCCTCTACTCAAAATGGAAAAAGGGTTGTTAACACCTGTGGAATGAAGACATTAGCAGGAATCAGGCAAATGATAATAAGCCACAAAGTCAATAGCTGCTGCCTCTCCCAGGCGGTCGGTTTTAAAGATTGGGTGGAGGAGGAAACAAAGTGGGGTGCAATTGCACCAGTGCACATCTCCTCCTCCTCACCCCCATCCATCTGTACCCACAGCATAGACGGCAGAGATATTTTAGGGACCTCATACCACAGATGTATACAGTCTGTGATCCAGCTGGTCAACCAATGAGTTAATACTGCTGTGCGCTTAGATTTCTGTTACCAAGACAAAAATCTACACAGATTTTCTAAATAGCTCAACACTATGAAAGTAACAGACGAAAATTCTTTCCAGAAAACACAGCAAAGCATATCCCCATGAAGAATTTCACTGTGGAAAGAAGATTGGCAAATTCATTCGCTGCCCCTGATGAAGGCTGGTAGGAACTTTTGGGAGTCCTAAGAGAAAAAGGTAGTATAAGGGAAGTCTGCCATAAAGGCTTGGATCTCACCCATTTTCCTTGCTGCCATAATTGCTTCCATGAACATATCTTTTAAATCAATGGGAGCCAACCTTCTTGGCAGGTGTGCCACAAATTAACCCTGCATCCTTCCCAAGAGCCACTCCGGTCCACTCCCCCTGACAAATCTGCTACTCAGATTTCTGGTCCCAGTCCTGCGATCCCTGCCTGATCTGCTCCTTTCTCTGTGCCCCTGCATCAGTTACTGCTTGGCTTTCTGCTTTCTGTTCTGCTGTACTGCCTGTCTCCTTCCTGGTGTGCTGCATGCCACACACAAAGGCTGCCTATGCCACTTCTGGCATCTGTGATGCAAATTAGTCACCCCTGTTTTAAATTATCTTCATACATCAACAGCAAGAATTTGCTCTTTTGTTAAATCCAATTGTATCTTTATACCAGTCATTACAGAAAAAACTGCTTCATTGTTAGAAACCATAGTAAAAATACTAGAAAAATCTGTGTACTTTGCTAAAAGTAGTTGACTTTGTTTTTAGGTCTTTCACTCAAGCATAATCCTTCTCCCCTCCATCCTCTCAATACAGGATTAAAATTAAACTTGAGCTTTCACATTGTTTAAATTTCTGAAATTTCTGGCTGTAAATCAACACTTCATCCTTAACACATCTCATGCCATGTCATCATTAGTATTTGGCTTACATATTTGTAGCTATTGTCTGTGTGGGTCATATTTTTAAGGTTACTTAAACGATTGTGCATGCATCTAGTAATTACAAACAGCAGCAGCTCAGAAGGATCTAAATGGCTTTTATTTGCAAAGTTTTCATGGTGGGGGAAACCTGAATCACTTTGGGTTAAAACTATTGCACAGTCTGACAGGATAAAATAATCAAGACCAAATGTTTGCTTTCTTTAAGACACAAAAGTCCCCAAGAACCAAACATTAAAGAACTAAATATAATTATCATGGTAAACCAAATTACTATGTCCCTGGTAGCCCTTCCCTGATGTTTCCTTTATTATTTCAGATAGAAATGTTAAAGGAATTTAAAAATAAATAACACAAGTATACATAGAGTGTGCAGATATGTTTCCCATGCATATTTCTCCAGTTATATCCCTATGAAAAAAATCCAAGAGAGGAAAACATGGAAACTTACATAGATTGCACACTGTGTTCATAAATGCATTGCAAAGATCATTGCTTCACATCTCCCTGAATTTTAAAAATGCGGAGCAGGTTAACATCAGAGCTATGAAAAAATGCATTCATTTGGAGGAGACAGGGTAGAATCGATCCAAGAGCTTTGTTTTGTTTTATTGCTGTATGTTCTTTTCCAACTTAGTATCATCCTTAAACAAAGGGTAGAGATTTTTTTGAGGGGGAGGGGGAGGAAATGATAGCAAATTGGGGTTGGAAGAGACCTCAGGAGGTCATTTAGTCCAACCCCCTGCTCAAAGCAAGATCATCCCCAACTAGATCATCCCAGCTAAGGATTTGCTTAGCCAGGTCTTAAAAACCTCCAAAGATAGAGATTCCACCATCTCTCTGGGTAATGTGTTCCAGTGCTTTACTACCCCCCGGCAAGAAAATTGTTCTCAGTATCTAACCTAAACTTCCCTGCTGCAACTGGAGACCATCACTCCTTGTTCTGCTACCTGCCACCCTGGAGAATAGTCTAGCTCCATCCTCTTTGGAACCATCCTGCAAGACAAAGGCTGCTCTTAAATCCTACCTTGGTCTTCTCTTCTCCAGACTAAATCAGCCCAGGTCCTCAGCCTCTCCTCAGAAGTCATGTGTTCCAGGCCAACTAACCATTTTTATTGTCCTCCGCTGCACTCTTTCCAATTTACTTACAACCTTTCTGTAGTTGGGGGAGGGGGACAAAACTAGATGTAGTATTCTAGATGTAGCCTCATCCATGCAAAATAAAGGGGGAAGAATAATCTCTCAATCTTCTGGCAATGCTGAAGCCTAGCATGTTGTTAGCCTTCTTTGCAACAAGGGCACACTGTTGGCTTATGTTCAGCTTATTATCAACTAACCCCCAGGTCCTCCTCTGCAGCCACTGCTTAGCCAACAGGTCCCCAGCCTGTAGCAGCACGTGAGATTGTTCAATCCCAAGTACAGGACTTTGCACTTATTGAAATTTCTCTCAGCCAAATCCGCCAATTTGTCTAGGTCTCTCTGAATCCTAACCCTACCTTCCAGCGTATCCATTACACCCACCAGCTTGGTGTCATTTATGATCTTGCTGAAGGTGCAGTCTAGGGTTACCATATTTCCATGTCCAAAAAGGAGGACACCTTTCGGGGAGAGTGGGGCAGGGATGCGCTGCCCCTGCACATTCTGTTGCCCCTCACCAACAAGACACACCTCCCCCCCCACCCCAGCCCTGCTACTGCCCCTCACTCTGGACCCATTCACCCCAGCCCTGCCTGTACCCCTCACTCCCAAACAGCAGTGGAAGTGCCCCCCCCCAACCTCTTGCTGGTGCCCCTCACTCCCAACCCGCAGCCCCCTGGTGCTGCCAGTGCCCTGCACATCCAATCCAGTCACCTCTCCCATCCCCTGTGCCCCTCACTCCTGACCCACAGCCCCCTATCCTACCCCCCAGCCCTGCCAGTGTCCTTCACTCTGGACCTGCAGCCTCTGCCCCCGCCCCCCTTGCCCTGTTGGTGCCCCGCACTGCCGCCCCACAGACCCCTGACCACCTCCAGCCCTGCTCTCTCTCTCTCTTGCCTGAGCCTGTGAGGAGCACGACTCCTGACAACATGCTGCTCCCAGCCTGAAGCAGCCAGTCTGGGACAGCAGAAAACCTGGACATTTGCTTTTTCTTTTAAAAAACCCACCCAGATGCAGCACAGGCATCCAAAAAGAGGTCATTTCTGGGAAAACCCAGACATATGGTAACCCTAATGCACTTCATCCCATCTTCCAGGTCATTGATGAAGATACTGAACAAAACCAGCCTCAGAACCAACCCCTGGGGCACTCCCCTTGACACTGGCTAACAATTAGATATCCAGCCATTGATTACCACCCTCTAAGCCCAATGATCTAGCTAGTTTTCTGTTTTACAGTGCATTCGTCCAGCCCATGCTTCCCTGGCTTGCTTGCAAGAATATTGTGGGAGGCCATAGTTGAAAGGCAGACAAGGTTCTTTGGGTAGATTTCATATCTTTTGTTAGACCAACTAAATAGTTGGAAACATTGTTCTTTGCAAGCTTTCGGGCACAAACACACTTCTCCAGGCAGGGAAAGTCTGTTGATGTGTGTGTGTGTGCTTTCTTGGGTAAAATAGAAGCCAAAATGCAGGTCTCTGAAAATGCAAGTGCGTGGCAGGAAGTGTCAAAGGGAATAGGTGACAATAAGTGTGAAAAGGTACTTAGTGGGAGGAAGGAGGAGAAGGTGATAAAATGTAGCAGGTAAAATGCAGACAGGTTAATCAGATGGCAGGCAGGCTAGAATGTGTCATAAATCCAATGTTAAAACTTGCTAAAGCCAAGGTATGTCACATCCACCACTCTCCCTGTATCCAGAGCCAGTTCCCTTATCATAGACGGCAATCAGGGGTTTCAGGCAGGACTTGCCCTTAATGAATCCATGCTGACTGTTCCTAATCATCTTCTCCTTTTCCAAGTGCTTAGAAATGAATTCTTTACCAGATTTTCTCTACTGCCAGAATCCTTTTTCAGTACCTGCCTCAGGATTGGGTCTTTTCCCCTCACCCAACACACTGCTTTTAGCCATTAACTGAACTCCAAGATTTTATAAGAAAAAAAATCAAGTGTTCCTCAAGCAGGCTTAAACACCTGCTCTCAGAAAAAATTGGGCTGACCCCAGGCTTCCCAGGCCTTAAGTGGCAAACTACCCTGTGATGGACTCTTACGATTGCATAGTCTCCATGGTTGGTCCCAAAGACAAATGAATATTGTGGCTTAGTTCAAGCCACAATGAGGAGGCTGAAATCAAAATTGATAATACTCCCTCCATGCATCTTCCAGCATTTAAACTGAAAAACAAGATTTGTACTCTAGTCTTTCTTTACAAAGACAGTAGCTGAATTTCCTTCAATCTGGGGAGAGCTGAGCATCCTACCAGGCAGTTTGGACTTAATACATTTGAACTGCTTGAGCTGCAAATTTGGTTATGTCTATCTGGTTCAATGATTCTCAGAAATACTAACACTAGGCTATGTGGAGCACTGCACTAATACAGCTGTCCTGTTTCCAGTCCAAAACCCTGTGTAACCCTTTACAGCATCACATTGGGCTGTGCAGATATACTCCGTATCTGAATAGGCACTCAAAAGGCAAACAACTTGATGAAATGCAGCGCTATTTAAAAGAGGCAGATAAAAAAAAAAAAAAAAAAAAAAAAAAAAGAGTACAGGCCTAAATTGTCAGCAGAGAAAGGATTCAATTATTGTCTTTTACATACAGAATTGAAGGCTTTGTACTTAGAAAGTGTGTGCTAAATAGGCTGATAGAGTGAATCATGTATGTTTGGTGTTTTCGTCACAAATCCTGTTTCCTTTCCCCCTCCCTCCCCTAACCTCCTTCCCCCCAAGCTGAGGAAACACATTTATCACCACTCTGATTTAGTTACCATATTTATTCAAATACAAGATGACCCCCTAATAATGAGATTCTATATATGGAAAATTATAACAATTTCATCAGTTTTCCAGGTATAGAATCTAATTATTGAAGGTTTGCCTTGAATTTGTCCCCCTCCCACTGCTACAGCACAGAAAATATATCAGGGGGGTTAGGTAGCCCTCTACCTCTTGCTCACGCAGGGGGAAACTTCTTCCCTCTGCAGCTTCTTCCCTTCATCCTTACTTCAGACCCTACTCTCTCTCTGAACACATGGAAGTGAGGAGCAAAACACTAACCTTGAAATAAACATAGCTGCAGCAATTTGCTTACAGTACCCATAGACTTAGCTTATCCAGAATTGATGTATTTTACCTTTCTTGAAATTGCTCCAAATTTTAGCGCAAGTACTCCATAAATATATTTTTAAGCAAAACTTTTGTACTTTTGTATACATATTACAAACTTTTTTTGGTAATATATGCCTATATGTCTATACTTATATAAGGTTATATACACTCCGAGTATCACTCCACAATGAAAACCTTAACCTGTTACAAAAACAGCACCCACACAACCCACACACCCATACAAAGGCCCACTTGCCACCTAGACCGATTACATTATCTGCTTTGTACGCTATACACACAATCAACCTCTGGTCTCTCAGACCAGGCAACCTCTTCATCTCCACCCCGCTTGCAGGGTCACATACTCAGTTCACTTGTCCATGTCACTATCAGTCCACCTCCCACTGGAGGACCCGCTGCTGCTGCTGTCACTGTCCTCAGTTCCATTCGTCTCTTCCTCAGTGTCACTGCCCCCCTCGTCTGCCAGAGGGAAGTTGGAAGATCCTATGCCACGTGTCTTTGAGCCAGGTGGCTTTGGCCGTGTCCTCTCCATCTTCTGCTACTGATTTCTGGTTGTAGGTCTGGAGTTCACTCAGCGCCAATTTTCACACAGCCTACTACATCTACGTTCGTGTGTCTGTACAACAGACAGTTGCTAGCCTTCCACTGGATGCAAACTGGTCAAAACAGGCCGATGGGTTCCCCTGGTGTTTGGCAAGATGCCCAAGATACAACTCTGGTTAGCCAGTTGATGCCAGTCACCACTTCGCATACCTCCTTGGTGCAGGTGCGGAGCCAGAGGAGGTGGTCGATTGTTTTGGTGGCTCCACAGCAGTTAGGCCACAGGCAGCTGTCTCCCCAGCTGACCCTCTCTATGCCTCCAGGCCCTCACTGGCCGGACTCAATAGGTTATTAGGTCATAGATTCATAGATGTAGGGGCTGAAGGGACCTTGTAGATCTAGTCTGACCCCCTGCCCTGGGTAGGAGAGAAAACTGGGCTCAAATGACCCCAGTTAGGTAATCATCAAGCCTCCTCTTAAAAGACCCCAAAGGTAGGAGCCAGCACCACTTCCCTCGGAAGTTGGTTCCAGATCCTAGGTCCTTGTGAGCGCTCCCACATGACCTGGCACATGTCACCTGGGAGCAGGTCCACAGGAGATGTGATGTCCCTCAGCCTCATTGTCTCCTTGATCTGCGTGTGGTTGCTCATGGTGGCAGGGCCTGTGTTCCGCAGGCTGTACAAGCTGCAGCACTGGTTTAGGATCTCGTAGAACCATAGTGAGTCCATGATCCATGGTCTGTGGTTGGTCGGGGTGAACACCCCACAGTGTCTCAGGATGTGCCCTGCAAAATATCTCATGAGGTGATCAATTTTGGATTCCGTGCCCATCGCCAGCTTGCAGAACTGGCTCAGATACCTGGCCCGCAGGAATAGGAGGATGTCTGGCATGCACCTGCCCCCAGCCCTCTTGTCCTTGTACAGGGTCTTCCTGGAGACATTTTCCCATCTGGAACCCCAGAAGAAAACTCACATGGCCCTCTGGATCCTGTGGGTAACACACTCAGGTGTTACGCAAATTGCCAACTGCTCAAATCACAAGCGAGACCATATAAAGGGGATAAGACAAAAATGCCTTATTTATTGAGTACATGAATTAGACAGAGCCTCAAACACACCACTCATATAGACACATACAAATCATCATACATATCATGTATCACACACACACACACACACACACACACACACACACACACACACACACACACACACACACACACACACATCCCTCTCAATACAATGATTCCATTGAGACAGTTACTAGCAGTAGCTGCTCAATAATGGCACTGGGTGGCCAGCGCCTGGCCTTATTGAGAGAAAGATTCCATAGATAGCAGCTTTGGAGCAGGGTAAAAACAGATGCATCTGTGCTCTGACGAAACAGCAGTAGAAAGAGACTCACCCAATTTAGCATTTTCAAAGTCTTGTTTTACAGGGATTGGCATCCTTTGTTTCAGTGCTTTGGGGTTTTTCCGCTTTTGTTGTTGCAGTTGTGTCTCATTCAGCCTGTTATCTCAGCTCTGAAGTGTCCTTGCTGCCCATCTGACAGGATGTGTGCTTCTCTCCTTGCTATCTCCTGTTGTGTCTTAGGTCTCAAAGGAATTCTTCAGCCATCCATTAATTAGTTTACTGACTGGTACCTTACATTTGGCGCCTTGTTGCTTACAAAGTTAAATCTTCTTCTCCCATCTCTATGCTATTCTCTCACCATTCACCCTTTCACATCCACCAATTCAAAAAGGGCAGACAGAGTTCATTCACTTATGTCAAGCAAAAGAATACAAAAATGGAATTTTCAAGTTACTTACAGGACAAAACTAACATGGTTACATTTCACTATTATTACACTCTATGTTAATATCAGCGACATTAGCTCAGTTCATGCTATGAAGGGAAGACTTGTACAGTGTACAGAAGCATCGGTAACACCACCACATTTACAAATGCAATGCTCCCTCCCCAAGGAAAGAGAGCGCATGTGCCACAGCCCCACTCTCTGCTTTACCTTTGCCTCCATCTTCTCACATGCTGTCCTGCTGCTCAGCTCTGGGTTGAAATCTATCCTGAGTATCCTAACTCCCCTTGGGTGGGGACAGAAAATCCCAGGGACTCCAGGTCTCTGAGCTCACCCCCAGCCAAGCAGGTGCTCTTGCTTACATTGAGCTTGGCCTCCACCACCACCTCATATACCTGTGTGCACCTCAGGGCTCTACCAACCACTTGTTCTGGCACATAATGTTCAAATCATCCATGTAGGCCTGGACCTTGGCTGCTTGGTTACTGCTACCCAGGATGCGGACTCCATGGATCCCTGGGTCCTGCCTCAGGCGCTGAGCCAGGGGCTCGATGGTGCAGATGAACAGGATTGAAGAGAGGGGCAGCCCTGCTGAACCCCCTACACCACCGTGATCCAGGCACTCAGGAAATGATTGATCTGCACTTCATGGCTCACTTCCATGTAGAGGGTCTTGATCCAGCTGACAAAGGTCAGGGGGGCTCCCATCTGCTCCAGCATCTGGAGCAGGAACCGGTGGGACACTGTCATATGACTTGTCCAGGTATAGGACTGCGATGCTCTACCCACTCTACAAACTAGGCATTAGTCCACAGCCAAAAGGCTCATGATTTACCATGTAGTTCATTGGGCTGGGCCCTACCAGTCAAGATGTCAAGCCATGGCGACCCCACAGCTCAGCACTGTTTGGTATGTGTGTACTCAATACCTACCACAGGATTCATGTGCTAATTAGCCCCAATTCATAATTTGAACTGGGTGTTCTTGTCATGAGTTCTAGAATCCTCAAAAAATTCATATGCAGATGAAACACAGGGCAAAATGGTCCAACTCCACCTCATGGAAGGTAGGTCTAAACTAATCATGTGACAGGCTGGGGGGGGGGTGACAGAAGGATTCTGAATTAATGGTTTGGGGTACCATTTGGTGATGTCTTCCAGTCATTTAAGGCTGGTGAATAAACATGGATCATTGGACATGGGAAAGAAAGGCACAGCTCAGCTATGGGAATGAAGAGGAAGTCAAAATGTATGTGATGTACTGGCTCTCCGTGACTTACAAGTTGGTGCTGAGGGAAACTGTGCTAAATGGGCACTACCACATATCTTATTCAGATGGGCTGCATTAACTAGGGATGTGAAAAGTTAAATGGTAAGTATATTTATACCATTAATGCATTACAGTCAACATTTAGCGTTGGACACTGTCCAGTGGAAAAGGGAAGCAGTGCAATGCCCTAAGAAGGCAGATAGCATGTGACTCTATCTCTGCTTCTCTCCCTCAGCATGCTGCTGACTTGGGAGGGAGGGTGGTAGGACTAGGTGGGCTCTGCCTCCACCTTCCTCTTCCTGCAGCATGCCATAAGTTAAAGATGTAGCAGTCAAAAAGAAGCCACACTCTATGGGCACTATCCTAGGAGATAGCCAGGGGGTGCCCGACACCACTTTGTGGGAAATTCTTCAAGGGATTAGGGAGGGGCATAGGGGACCTGGCCCACACACACTGAGCAGTGTGGAACATGCTTTAACTAATTTAACTAGTATCATTACCGTTTAAACAGGTAATTATTTAAACAGTATTTACATCCCTAGGAATAACCTATCCTTGTGGTAGGTTACTGACAGAATGTTTGCCCAGTATGGGCCACATGTTTTATAGCCGTGTTTTGCGTTGGCTGTATTCAATCAATTTCATAGTTATTTGCCATCGCTGAACATACTGATTTTGACAGCAGTTTAATCATGGACAGTATATTCAATGAGGCTTCCTTGTATGCAAATATGAGGAGGGGCTTTTTCCTCCTGATGATTGGGGTAAAAAAACCAAAAAACTTCATCTTTTATTTACAAGTAAATACACTATTTAAGGACTATTGAACATAGCTGCTATTTAAAAGGTTGAAATTAAAAGCCATTTTAATTCATGTAGTGTTGATGCTACCCTACTACACGACTCATTTCTACTAATTAGTTATCCACATGCAGTGGGTAAGGGTAACTACTAAGCTTGATTTACAATCAGGTTGACTTTCAAATAAAAGTGATACATTTCATTGCTGGTTCACTGGAGATAAAATGAAAGCTTATGCTTTCACTTCTAAACCTTGTATTTCAGAATGCAGCTGGCTTTCATCACCCTCCCCAAATCAAGAGAATATAATTTTAATGAGTTTAGATTTGAAATGTAACCACTAATCATCCATGGCATTTGCAGTTAAGTACTACTACAAAGCTGGTTCAAAGGCACAGCTCAAGTTTATCCTAAGATTTTTCCAACTTTGTAATATGAAGCACAACCTGCAACAAGATAGTCATTAACCCTAAGGAATCAATCATAGAATACTTCAATCCAACCCCACTGAATCCCACCCTCCTCCTAGCTACAGCCCACCATGCAAGTATAATTGTACTCTGACCCTTAAATAAAAGCATCAGATTATTTCTTATACACTGATATCATTGCTTTTACAAGCAACTTAATAGCTAGACAGGGAATTAAGAGCACATTGCTCATATTGCATACTATTCCAATAAAATGAGGGGTTGTCTTTTAAGTGAATGTAACTAAAAACATCAATTGCCAAGATGTTCTGAACTTTAGGAAAATATGCAAGTACACAACTGCTTTAAACCTCAGTCTTGCCTTTGCCATCCTTAAAACTAAAACCCTGTCTTAAAAACTAATTATGTAATGTACTATTCAAAATCCAGCCACAGACAATGCCCATTTATCTAAAGTGAAATGGGAAGGAAGAGTGGGAATATACTCTTAAATAACAGAAATTCTTTCTTTAAAAACAATTAGGTTAAACCTGGCAAAATCTGGAAAAAATGCATGGCCTCAAAACATGGATTTAGGTTTAACTCTAAACTGAAATCCCAACTAACTGAAGTAACATTGTGGCTTGGGGTGAATTGTCCTGCAGCTCCTCCAAAACTCTGGTTACTTGAAAATTGTGACTGCCCAGAAATGCTGTGATAAATGCTATTACACAGGATTCAGAAAATGAAATTCAAGCCTTAACCCTTTTTCATATTCCTCTCTCCCTAGGAGGTTTGAACAAAGGCTTTGATATTTCAACCATATACTTGTAGGAATGGGCAAACTGGCTTGAAATGTTAAAACAGAACAACCACCATTAAGTTCAGTGAAGCATACTTGAAAGATTTTTTGACTTTGAAGAGTTGAGGTTTATTCAATTCCTGTGCACCTTTGTATTTTCTATTTTGAGACTCGACCAGAAAATGGAAGCACCAAAACACACCGTAAGGAAACTTACCTTGACTGCATTTCTCAGTCTCCCCGAAATTAGAAAGTTCTATAAATCTCAGGAGGAGACTAGAGCTCCCATGATATCTCCAGACAGCCTTCAGAATAAAGATGCTCAGATAAACTAACTGCTGAAACTTCCTTAGCCTGACGAAGGGTTTTTGAACCTGAAAGCTTGCTTAATAACTATTCTCCAACCATTTGGGTTGGTCTAATAAAAGATATAACCTGACAGCATCTTCATTTACTTGAGGTTCTTTACGGTTTGTATTTCCAAGAGCATTCAACATTTGAACCACATTAATGGCAGTTAAGTCTCCTCAACTCTAATCTGTCTTCATTTTCCAGTGCAGGACTGTCCCTTAAAGTAAATTAGACACCTTACATAGTTCCTCTTTATATACTCACTCAAATTGATCATATTTTCCAATTTCTCTGGTGTTTGCGCATTTACTAACTTTTCTAGAAAGATGTTGAACCATATTAGTTTTAAGGCACACACTATGAATGGACACTCCATTTTTAAAATCGAGGAACTGCTGTGCCTCTATCACTCGAGACTCTTTGGAGGTAGTGGTATGCTTGAATAAGGTATATCACGTAAAAGGAATATCAAGTATGATACAACTAAGAGACAGCTTAAAAGCAAAACCATCACAGTGCAACAAATCTCTGTCAAAATCTCCTCGGATGAAGTTCTCTGCGAGTCACAGTGCTCATAAATAGGATTATTTTCAATATAAAATGTAAAATTTGAGGTTTTGCTAAATTAATATGTACTTTCTTTAGCTTAGATGAACTACAAAAAAATAATTTCATGTCAGGATTCTCAAGTCTACCATGTAGATCTGGAACTTTTGTCTAAAATATATTACTAGAAAATATTATTCAACTGTGCACATAAGTTATACCTATGGGTTACATCAACAAAACTACTGAACACAGACAGAATCTGCTCCTCGCTGCATGTGAAAAAACCCTGCTAAACTGTACTCATCTATACTCATGAGAGAACTCCAGGTTGTGGAGTATATACCTGCAGGTCCAAGCAAAATGCTTAAACCTCAGAGAGTTCCTTCCAAGGCACTGAGCATTTTCAATACATTTCTATAAAAGGAATCCAAATGCTTCACTCAAGCCTTTTTAGTTAACCTCATGGGCCAGAGGTCTAGGAGTGCTAGAAAACTTAACTTTTAGACAACTGAGTCCTTCATTAGAGAAAGTCTTATATCTAGAATCACTAGTAGGAATGGTAGAAAGAGCCTATTAATAAACCAATTTCTCTTTGAATTCCAGTGTCATCATTTTTTTTTTTTGCCTTTTCTTTCTCCTCTTGTGATCCTGCCCAAAGACATATCAAGTGATATCATTAAAATCAGGAAAGATGGTTTGGAGAAGTTCCATGAGAGATAGAAAATGCATCCTGGAAGTAGTCTTGAGATATAGTGGGAAAACCAACTTCACAGCTGGTGTGAGGCTCTCAGCAGTTTACTGTAGGACATGAGGTAATCTTATGGTGGTGGGAAAACTCTCTCAAAAGGCATAGCATTTTCTAAAGTACTTAAGTACCTAAGTCTCTCTTGGAAATGGCACTCTGTATTCACTGAGGAGCTTCTGAGTTTTGTCTGCATTGTCACAACTATGCCCTATGAAGGACTTGTTGGCTGCAAACTCTGGTTCCCAAGAAAAATAAACTAACTGGTGGTTATAAAACAGCATTCAGAACACGCGATGGATCAGTAAAGCCAACAGTTGCTAGGTTTCTTTTTTTTTTTTTCTTTTTCCACAGGATGCTCCAATGTGCAATTTATGGCAATATCTAGACAAGGAATGAAATAATAGGAAGCAAAAGTGTCAGTTTTGATAAGTAACTGAAGAAAAGTTAAACAGCAAAGCGTTAATATTTATTATAATTAGAAACTGCCAAAACACTTAAAAAAAAAAAAATGACAATGGTTAAGTGCTAGAACTGCTTATACTCAGTTCTGTTATTATTATCCGTGATGGGTATGACTTTAAAATTCCATCATGGCTTGCTTTGTATGCACAAAAATTGTTCAAACATTTTTACTGGTACAGAATTAAAACCTTTGCTAAAGACAACAGTATTCCAAGAGGCTTTTCAAAGCACAATGGTTGCAGAGGCAGACAACATCCCTGATGTGTGAAGTACTGGTCTGAGGCTTTTATTTTACTGAGTTTTTCAAGACACCAAAGCACTTGCTTAGTTGTGTTGTGATTTGTTACAAAGGCTGTAGCATTTTGAAGGTAATCAAATATAAAATTGCTGTCACCTTTCTCCATCACAAATCTCAAAATTATTGAACAATAATAAAAGGCAAAAAAAGTTGTTTTAATTTCTCAGTAGGACACAGAAGTGTGTGTGAGTGAGTGAAAGAGTTTCCATATTTAAATCATTGCATGGTTTTAATATCAAATTCACAAATGTCTTTTAACAACTGAATCACACAAGAAATAAGAGCGTACCTTTAATTTAATACGTGCACTGCATTATTGTGGCAGATACAAAACCAGCAGCCTTCTTTCTGCGCAGCCAAATTACTAAGAAACAGGTTTTAAAGTATTTTATCACATTTTTAGGTGAAGCAGCAGTTAGTGCAAAGAATAAGAAAAACCCACGTCAACTATTTCTCAGAAATCTGTTTGAATACTGTGCAGTGAGGCACCTGTCTATATCCCAATTAGCTTTAAATGTAAGTTTTATTCAGCTACTGCAGGTTTCATATGGAAATTCTCACAACATAAACATGGTGAGGTTTAACAAAAAAAAAGTTATACTACAGCAAGAAATAAAAAAAGAATGACAGTACTTACACATTTCCTCTATTCAGCAAGAAGAAAAGAAAAAAAATTGCCGTGTTCAGCGTTTGCCAATTTTTTTTATACTACATCATTTTAAACACACTACATAAATGGTTTCAAATCAAAATAGGCACCGCTCCCCCTTCACTATATCAAATGTGTTAATAAACAACCCCACCCCTCAACTCCCCTCCAAACTGGAAGGAAGCTGTACATACTGACCAGCTTTCCAAATGACCCTTTTACTTCCCTACTACTCACCCACCCACGAGTCATCTCATTCACTGAACATTTTAGGGGCTGACTTCACAAACATCCCTACACCCTCAAACAGCTTATTTTTCATCCATGGAGCCTTGTGTATCTGTGAAAAGAAAAGCACTAGAGTTGGTGCTGTAGGCCAAATATGTTAGATCTCTGGTCCATTTTGTGGACTGGAAAGTCACAGAAAACCCAGGCACCATATATCCATGTGCCACTTTGCGCACCAATCTTGCAAATACATGCACAGATACAAGTTTAACAGTAATTTCCATGAGTAATCAAAATTAAATCAACGGGACTATTCATGCATGTAAAGTTAACGAGACGTACATTTTGCAGGATCAGAGCCTTGGCTTGTGCCCCATTTGACTGGACTGACTTCATCACTGAGTTACAGTTGCTCTATTTTTTAAAGAAGTCAGGGTTGCACAGGCTCTTAGTCATGGAATAATTTTGTTCCAAGTATATATAAAATAAATATACTGACTGCAATTATTTGAAACAGTTAAATTAAAAAAAGGGGAATATTCCATTTAGGTCTCCAAATTAAAAGTAGTCTCTAGCAATGTAATCATAATTACAAAAATAATTATGCACCAAGTAAAAGAGAAAAGTGGATTTTTTTTGCAAGTAACATCTAACACCATTTTGGAATTCTATTTGGGTCTGAGAGATAGATGACTTAATACAAATATTTCTTATTTATTTAGGAGCAAGAATCTGAAACCTGATTTTTTTTTTTTTGGACAATCTTGTTATTAATATAAGGAAAGCCCACCACTGTCTCAAAATACAGGACATGGAGATAAAACGGTTTAAAAAAATAAAAATATAATTTTGGTCCAAAGTGTGGAATATTCAGGGAAGGATAGTGCATTTTTTTATTCTCTCTCTTGGAAATGTACAGAAGAGTTGTTCTTCTTACCTCCTATGTATTAGGCTCTTTTTAAAGATCAACTAGGATCAATGTTATGAAATCAGTAAATAGCAAATTTTTACAAAAATAAATTTTCTGACAACATGAAAACAGCCTAAGGAAGAAATGTTTACCTTTCTAAACAAAATAAAAGCAATGAGATCTTGCTTCCCGCTAGAATTCTGACTTGCAGGTGGATACAAGGTACGGTCCTAATTCTGAATTAGAGTCAATGGGAACTCATGCAGCCATTTGATCAGAGCTCATCCTAGGGAAGTAAACATATTTGCTTCTAAACTGACACATATATATGTGCATTGTACTATACATGTGTGTGTGTATTCACACACAATATAGGGGCACCATCTATTTAGGTATACAATGACCTAAATAATGTTCTGTCTCATTTCAAAAGTGAAAACAAGACAGAACATTATTTAAATCACTGTATACCTACATAAATGGTGCACCTATATTATACACACACAATTCCTCTGCAAGGAATTGAAGAGTGAGTGTGTGCGTGTGTGTGTGTATACAATGATCTAAATAATTTTTCCAGTCTTTATTAACACAGTATTAGCCCCTAACTACATACAAAGTCTTTGTAAGGAAAGCCCTCATTACACTTCTCACAAAATGGCAAGAATGAAAACCTGGTTTAATTTTCAAAATCTATGGTGTTGAAAGTGCTTCTATAACTTATTGTTAACCTACATTAAAATCCAAGTAATAAATGTGACAGTAGCTAAATAATTTCAAGTGGCAACAGGTCAGATCTGCTGCTGGAAGGACTACAGCAGGAGCAAACAAACAAAACTAAACTTCATTCCTTCCCTTTATAACCAAGGACACGGGGTATTTTGATCTAAGCCCTTCAGAATTACTGTATTGGAAGCACTGTGATGTTCACTTAAAAAACAAAAACATAACCAGCAACCCTCTCTCCAATAAAAGCATTGTAGCTTCTAAGTATCTGGAAGGGAAAAAGTTAAAACCAAACAAAAACTACATGGACCACCCTCAGGGATGAAATGCTAAAGATGTTGTTTTTAATCAGTTTGTGAAGATCTACAAAAAATAAAAAGGATCACATTCTAAAGGTTCAGTGCATTCAGCAGCTATAGACTTGCTGCTAACTCATCTTTAAGTTGACTTTCAAAAATAACACCCTAGCTCATCAAAATATACATTTTCCATTTGCTTTTAAATTAAAATAATAATAAAAAACATTTAAAGAATTCACAATCAATAGCATGACTAAGTTTCAGAATCATCTACAGCACATAATTTAAAGGTTCAAGATGCCAATATGCAACACATGGCAAGCCTATATGCTCCATGCAGCATGTACACTTAGGAAATCTTGAGCTTCAAATTTCAGTTCTCTTCTTCCAAACGGTATAGAACACCCATCTGAATAACTCAGTTAAGGAATAAAGCAAAGTGGGTCATACTTTGACAAAGTAACACTTTTAAAACTGGTGAGAAGTCTGCCAATAGTTTGTTTACTGCAGCTTAAAAAGACAGGGTGGGCAAAATCCTACACTCACTTCCATAATCCAAAATGTAGGATTTCTTTCTTACACTCAGACCTGGTCCAGATCCACACAGGTATTGTGGCATCTAACTCCCGTTGAAACTAACAGGAAGTATGTGCTATATAGAAATTAGGACTCTAAATATCTTTGAAGATGTCAGTCTTACCACTGTACAGTATCTGCCTTGTTCTCTCATAACCATGTTGTACATTGGACAGCAAGCAGGCTGAACAGGATGTTGCACTAAAAGGGCAGATCCTTCTTTTCCCTCTGAAGGAAAAATGACTCCGATATAGCAGAATCAATGAACTCCAATTACTCAGAGGATCTGAAAAAACCACTCAGCTTTTGAACAGCACAAAGGGCTGATCTGCCTACATTTTCCATTTTCTGTTATTCATGAAGTGAGATTAGACTCAAGTCTGTGGAATAGGACACAGCAAGGAGACATAAAAGTAGGTTTTAAGATTGCAGTAACAGAGAGAGCAAAACCAAGTTCCAGGATTTGGAGTTTACTCTATGGAAAGTAGTTTCACATAGATGTATGCACTTAAGTTTATAAATCCATTTCACACATGCTCTAGATGGCAGCCTACGTCATTGTTCTAGGTCTCTGCAAGGAACTGAAATGACATATTGTCCATAAAACAAATTATGAGCATGTATATCAACAAATGCCTACATTTTAGAAGTCCTCTTTTGACAATACAGTCAGCATGAGCATTCTCTAGTTTGTATAGGGTTGCAAAAATTGTGGAAGCTTGCAGGGGAGAGAATAAAAAGGTGAATATTTTGACTGCACTGAGATACTCATCAGCTGATTATTCTGCTACACTATCTGCATGCATACAGAGAAAGAACAACCCATAACAGCAAAAGGTTTGAGCAGGAGGAGAAGGTATCAACCTATTTCAAAATATTCAAGGAGAAATGGAATCAAGTCTTGAGGCCACCCATACAGGCCACAAAAAGCACCCTGGTTTCCCTGTTAATAATCTGTCATGCTAATATATGCAACTGTAAAATGCTGACAAAAGATCAGTCATCTATAAAAAGAGCTCGGATGGAATCTCCTTCCCTTTCTGATGCAAGCTTCCTACTTGGAAACCTTACTAATCAACATCCCACGTATCCTGCATATATACCAAAAAGCAAAGACAAAATTAAAAAAAGAACAAAATAAGTATTTTGCTAAGCACACCTTGCTTGGTAGAGGCGAGTCTGAAGTCAGTGTGAATTGTTTCCCGCCTTGGGATTCTTGTACATATAGCATAGTCATTTCATATCACCAGTGAAGAAGGCAAAATGCACTAAAAGTATTATTTGTTTAAAGGCTTCTGCATTGGCAGCCAAATTATGCCTGCTTCATAGCCCAAAACAGCAGAATTTATCACTTAAATGGACCTTCCAAAAGACTGGTACAGCTACAGTTCTCTTGAAGAATTTTGCATACAACTGTGCTAGTGGTGCAATAACTACTTAAAATGTGTAACATTTAGCATTAAATTAAAAATCTTATTTTGTTTGAGTCAAGCATTTCTGTCCCTTTAAAATGCATCTATAAATTGGGGAATAGATGGAACCCCAAATCATCATTCTGTCTAAACTTATTTTTCACAATATATAAACAGTTGTATTAATATTTTTGGAAGGAACAAGGGATCCAAATGGGAAAGAAGTGTCCCATGAATGTCAATGTGAGCTATGAGGTCATGGCACCTTAAAAAAAAAAAAGCCCCTATATTTTCATAATTTATATTGATTTTATAGTAATTTAATCACACGTTTAAATTACTGCATTAAACCCAACTTATCAACCACAGGAGTAACCTACTATTCAGTTTACTTCAACACTGAAAAATACCTGAGCTTGTTTGGTTTATGAACCTAGCAGGAGCAATCTTTCACATTTTTCAAGGATACAACTCCATGTATGAGGGAACACACACAACCTCCTTTGAGAACTCCACAGGACAATAAAGCTTGCCAAGCTGTTCTTCATAGAGTGTCAAGGCTTCAGTTAGATTGATGCAGTTCCCCTGAAAGGACCAGAAAATAAAACAGTGTCTTAGTTGCAATCAAATGTAAAGACATCCATATCAGCAAAACGTATTTTATCATTCATCAGCATTTAAGATTGAATTCTAGGCTGTTATGCACTAAAGAAATATAAAAAAGCTCTTTCTTAAAATGCAGGGATTCTAATGTAATATGCATGATATTGAGTGAACAACTCATTTTGTTGCATTTATCTAGAAAATAACAATTTATAATTATTTTGTATTTTTACAACAAACCAGACAGGAGAATGATCCAGCTACCTTTTTACTGGAGTATTCATTTCTTTCCATTTTGACCTAGGTTGGTAGTGTTTAAACAAACAGCAGCCTACTACTCAATAATAATAGTCTTTGTATTGTTTGTATGCATTAGTAAATGATGAAGAAAACCCAGCCTATTATCATTTAATATCTTAACATACTATATTCTATGAGTCAAGCCATGTGTTAAAGTTTAGTTTTTACAGTTTAATCTATTCATACAAAAAAAAATGATGAAATAAGAGAAATCCAGCAGAGGTATTTCTATTTCCACCTTACAAAACTGAAACAAGCATTAAAAGACTTTAGTTTTTCCATGTCACGTCATTGAAATACAACAGCTTCCTAAAAAAAGCAGTCATACCTTCTGCAGCCAAGTAACCACCAGTTGTTTTCCACCCCCCTCAATAATATCAGCAATAATTTTTGCTGAACAGCTATCAAGAAATACCAGACAAAGTCCAAGCTAAGAATTATATTAACTTTTAGTAACCAAAAAAAACTTATCCAGATCCACTAAAAATTCTTGGACTATGGACTCCCTTCTATGGGATTAAATTTGAATAATGAAAAAGCCGGTATTTAAGAATTATACTTTTAAATGGCCATTTAGTACTGAGGTATGAGTCCCTATGTAAAGAAGACTGTCATGCAACTGCAACTCCATACCTTGTTTGAAAAATGTAAAGGCACACTCAGTAACACTAAACATTCAGGAGAACTTTCCATGCATAACTGGAGCCATGGACAGACAGGGCCCACAGGCACTTTGAAGCACTGCAAAAACATACCGCTAAATGTGCAGATACATGGGCCAAGTTACAAACTTATTATAAAATAGGGCTGTACAAAACAGGAGCGTTCCATTTCAACCAGCGTTTTGACAGAACAGTGTTTTGTTTCGACTTTTGTTTCAAGTCAAAATAGCTGTTCCGTTTTGTTCTGTCGAAACATTTTGCTGTTCTGACATTTCGCCCATAGGCTATAATGGGGACAGTCAAAACAGGCTAGAACTTTGTCATTTCTGGCCAGATTTGGATGAAACTTACAGAAATGGTAGCCCCTTCTTAGGACATGATGCATGCCAAGTGTCAAGAAGACAGGTGCAGGGAGTTTGGGGAAACTGCACCCCAAAATCTTGAAAGCAAAATTAATGTCACATGTATGTGTTAAGCCACAGCAGGGTCAAAGCTGCAGGCTTGCTAGCCCCTGCTGAGGCCACAAAGCCTGCCAAGTTTCAAGGAGATACGTGCAGGGGTTTAGGGAAACTGCACCTCAAGCTGCGGACAAGCAAAACTCATGACATGGGTTTATGCTAGGCTGAAGCAGGGTGAAAGCTGCAGGCCTGCTAGCCTCTGCTGAGGCCATGAAGTCTGCCAGCTGTCAATGAGATAGGTGCAGAGCTTCTGGGTTTTGGGGCCCTGCACCTCTGGCCACAGGCAGGCAAAACTTGTGTCATGGGTGCTTGTGCAACTGTGTCTGTCCTGGGGCAGAGGTGGGGGGAAAACCACTGCAGGCCTAGCTGCTAGGCTCTGCTGCGGCCACAAAGCGCTTGGCTTTTAAAAAATAGCCTTATATTAGGCTTCTTTTAGAACACACAAAAAGTATAACTGAAAACAAACAGTCCACAATAGTGAAGCACAAAAGGGAGGTTAATCAATGGCACACAACATGAGCCTCAAACAAGAGGGGCTCATATTTAATTCACTACCTCAATTCCATTTAGTTTCTTCCAAGACTTTTTCCTCCCATGGTCCATATAGTAGCCTCTAGAAATGAGTACAGAGCAAGTGCACGCTGTCTGTCTGTTTTGGCTTCAGGAATGAAAAAGGTATGGAACAGTGTTCATTGTTTCCCAGTAGTACTAGGATTTTATCCATTACAATGTATTAGAAATATGAAAAAAATTTTAGGAGTTTGGAAGGGAGAGAGAAGAGTTCATTTTACTCCCCCTCCCCCTGCTTTTTGAATTATGCTCCAACTTCCATGTGCACAAGTCATACTTTTCTATAAGATATATACATTTTTATCTGGAAAAAATGGACTTAGTTTGCTGACATGCCAAAAAAACCTAGCTAGGTAAAACATATTCCTGGGTAAAAACCAAAGCAAAATTTTGTTTATAAATGCAGTCTAGCACTCTTGGTTCAAGTCAGAACACTTCACACTGCACATTTAGTATTTATTTCTGAAAAGGTAACAGATATCATAAGTATCAGGAAACAGGAAAGGCAACATTTTAAAAAGGTAAGAGAAGCACTCTAACTTTGCACAATTGTATAAAGCACCAGACTGAAGAGACTGCTGTAGTACTGGTTTAGTAACCTATTATTATCCAGGGGCCTGCAGTGGTTATTTGGTTCAGCCGCCCTTTACCAAGCATATAATTTTGTTTTGGCATCAGATTGAATGTGAGAGTAAAAAAAACCCAACCTACGTGTGTAATTTAAGATCACAAATAGAAAATTCTGCTAGGTAATTTATGGAACATACCACCATTACGGAGGAAGTTTAATAAGATACACAATGAGATAAAAGTGTCTACAGACTGTTTCCCAGACTGTCATCTCAGGATTCCTTCCCTTCCCCTGTCTTCGCAAGTGACAGAGGAATCACGACAGACAATGGGCCAGACAAATTACAGGAAAGAAGAGAACACTTCACTGTGTAATTTCTACATTTTGTTAAACCCATAAACGCCCACTCCCCAAATCAAGATTCACTTTAAAAGTAGCCAGATACATTCTTTGTAGTTTCTCCCCCCTTTCTGAATGCTCATATAGAAGTGTAGGTTATATGTAAATTTAATTTCAAAAACAGTTATTGCAGGTTTACATAGTAGGTCCAAACTCAAACAGATCGTGCCTATAAGATTTACACGCGTTTCTCCCAATAACAGAAACAAAATACAATTCTCTTCATTATTAACAGCTGGTATTAGACAACTTGGATACTTTGACTAATGGTTTCAAAAGCCCATACCCCCACAATTTACATTTTGATGTCAATTTAACATGTAATGTGTGTGAAATCTCTTAGACATTTAAGTCAGGGCTGTCCAGCTGGCAGTGGTTAAATTGCAACCTGTAAGGTTGGTTACAGCTATTGGCGCTGCTGTGTTGGGGCAGGTCTGGAACCCTGGGGATGAACACTGTGGCAGAAAGCCATCTCTGTTTCTCCCCAAAAACTCTGCTCTGTGACAATTTGGTTAAGATGGCCCCAGCAGAGAATACACCCCTTTACCCTATCTCTTTAGGTAACCTGAGCTGGATATATTCCTGAGGGAGGGGGGAAATCTGCTCCCTCTGTCTACTGACCAATATCACATACCTGGGATGAGGGGCTTCCTCCCTGGGGAGCTAGGAACTGCCAGTCTGCCCAGCAACTAGTGATGTATTTCAAATTGGTTGGCTGATTGCCAACAGGTGCTGGCCTCCATTGGACCAGGTAAATGAGGTCACAAGGGCTATATAAGTTAAGGACTGCCCAGGAGGAAGGGGCAGCAACCATGAGGGAGACTCAGAGACAGAGAAGAGCTGAACCATCTGAAACTTGCTCTCTCTCTCCAAACTCATGATCAAGGAACTGCCTGCCTCCAGAAGGAATCTCCATCTGCCCCAGGATGATACTGGAGAGTAAGCTGCCTGAGATCTAACTAGATATATAGCTTGCACTAACTCAGATGCGTGATCAAAAGGTACCCAGCCATGGGAGTTTGCTCTATGGGATTTCTCTGATACTGCTCTACCCTGTACCCTATTCCAACCCTACCCCTTGTAACCAGTAAAGTTCTCCTTGTACCCCTGGTTCAGCTGACTAAGGGAGACCACTACTTGTGCTTCTGACTGAGGGAAGCATCCCAAGTTCTTGAAGTGAATCGAGTACCCTTGAGGGCTACTAGGCCTGTGTTTCCCAGGGTGTGCAGAGCCAGAATCAGTCCAGAGCCCCGGGTGGTGGCAGTGTTACCCCCAGGCTAGCGGGTATGCTCCAGGAAGGGGGTCGGCCAGGCGTGAGGCGCCCCCAGGGAGGCACTCGGAGCCTGGAAGGTGGTCGGGCACAGGGAGGTGGGTGGCTCAGTGCAGGAGCGCCCCCTACTGGACTGCCACACACAACACCGCCACTCCCCCACCTCCCTCACCTGCCAAAGTCAGGGGCTTGAGTTGCCACTGGAGATTAAGTCAGCTGCAAGAGAAAAGAGAGGGCAAGCAATAGTGGCTTCACACCATGGGTTTTGGAGCCACGCCAGTGCACTAGCTCCAGCAGCCTTAACAAGCTGCCATGATGCTGCTGGAGGTATGTTGTCCATCCTGTAAGAATCCCTGTAGGCAAGATCCAGTGCATGGAGATCAAATGACAAGCTGGATACCCTGGATTTAAAATTCAATGGGAGAGGGAATCGAGCACAGTGGTGTGATCTTTAGCCGAATGAGGGAAAATTGTTTAACATTTTAGGAATATAAATTTAAGGGAGCAGCCAATACATCCCAACCCTATTGTTCTCCAGTATCAAGCAACATTGGACAAAGACCACAGTCGAGGAATCATGTGCATTCTGATCTCATCTTCACAACATTTAAAGCAGTTAAATGATTCAAAAAGGGAATTATTCCTAACATACAGGGATGTAACTGAGGTCAGAAATCAGAACCCTAATTGTTCCCATTTTGTCCAGACAGCAAACTTTTGAAGAGTTGGTTAAATCTACTCTGTACTGTACTTTATTAAAACTGGGGAAAATTCACCTGGAACCTTTAGTTTTTTCTTTTTCTTATTGGTTCCACCTTATTAGTGTCAATATATTTGCTCAATGTCTCTTTTGGCTTGGAGAGAGTCTAAAGCCATTTTAAAAGTTTCAGGCATACTAACAATTAGGAGATTTAACTTTGGTTCTTTTACACTGTATCTTTTTAAAGAGACTGTTTCTATATAATTATATTTTTACAACTCCTAAATACATGGTAATGCTCACACAGATTAGCTGCCAATGCCTTTCCCCATAAAAACTGCCTTACCTTTTTAGGGTAAGACTACACCTCCACAGCACACTTGAGGAGGGATGGTTCTAAGCATACTCTACTTACCTACTCCCATTAAATATGGGAATGAAACAGTGGAGCTGCTCTGTGGTGCCCCTTCATAGTTGCTCCTAACATCTTTGTCTCTGGTGCGCCTAAGAGTAGCCACTAGGTAAGGCCCCAGAGTAGCTTCACCACTGCACTTCTGGGTTTGTCAGGAGCAGGTGGCTGGGACATGACCAGGAACTTGTTTCCCTAATAATATTGCAGAAGCAAGGTAGGCATACTGCAGAGGTTTCATGCTCTTTAGGACAGAAGTCCTCACTGGTGTGTTTGCAGAGTACATAGCACAAGCCCTGACATGGTTAACACCTCCAAGCAAGTGCTTTGAAATAATTTAAAAATAATTAAATGTGGATTAGGTTGGAAAATGGGAAGCTCTTGAAGAAAAAAAGTCTGTCCTATTGTAACGCCTCACTCTCATGATAGACAGATAAACCAACGAACAAACATCCTCCAGCCAGCCCTGCTTAAATGATTACCATCACATACAGAACATTATCAATAGCTTCTCACGTCATACTTTAAGGCTTCCTGTTCCTTGCAAAATCACATTCTTCCCTCTCCCTGCCATGAACATAAAAGCTGCAATTGTGCTGGGTGAAGTGGCAGTAAATTTTCTCAGCTTTCAAGTGTAACGTATCAGTGGATTTCTCCTTACATGGGATGGAAAAGGAAACAGCTGAATAGGGCCAATATTTATTTTACTCATTTCAGAATGGACTATAGGCCTGAAGACGGTTAAAGCATGGCAGAGTCATTCAGTCCAAACAAGGTCATTTGGAAACAGTGGTGAATGGCCAGAAAGGGTTTTCAGGCTTTAAAGTCTATGAAAATACAATTGCATTTGATGCAATGGAAGTGTAAGAAGAATTTTGAAAGGAATTACACACACAATGCACACAACTGTGGCTCCAGTCTTCTTTACATCTAAAGTCCAGGAGAATTTTATTGCAACAGGGGTCCAGAGGCAGTAGCAGAGATATCCCGAGGTGGGCAGGAAGTGCTGCATATTATAGACTGGTTGCAGGGGAGTAGGGAGCTACAGAGTCATAGACAGGGGCCTACCGAAATGGGGGAACCTGCACCCCACCCACCGTTTTGCAGTCTAAGCACAGCAGCCCCCACCACCTCTGATTGGCAGAGGGGCCCCAGATGCTCTGCCCCCTCCAGAGATTGACAGATGACAACTTCTGGGGAGGGGCAGGACTTCCAGGGCAGAGGTGTGGGAGGGCCCACTGTGCTCTGCCACAAAAATTTTCCCTCCTCCCCCATGCTTCAGTACACCATGGCTTCTTGGTTTTGTTTTGTTTTCTGTTTGCAGCTTCCTGCCCTCCCCCTCACCCCCCCCTTTTTTTTCTCTTGCATTATTTCCATTTTTTGCGCTCTGATAGTCCCTGCACTTTTTTTTTTATTATTATTATTTTTATTTTTTATTTTGAGGACTGGGCTTTTTCACAGGAAGACTACCAATTTTGTGGTTCTTGTTAAAATTGCAAAACTGTGATTTTGGTGGGTCCCTATTCATAGACTAAGAGTACCTGTTGCTGGGCTACTAATCAAGCAGTAGGACATTAAGGCAGAGCCCTGCTAAGGCAGCAGAAGTAGCAGTTGTAAGCTGCCCTGGAAGTCAGCTGCCCGGCTCTAACAGGAAATCCCACCCCATGTCTAGGAGGAGAGTCACCAGACTGGAAGGAGCACATAAAGCTAGTGCCTGAGCCCAGGCAAGGGTTTAGGCCAGGGGCAGACAATTATTTTGGGAGGAGGGCTGAGTTTTGGCAAGCCATCGAGGGCCACATGATGGGCAGCTGGGGCAGATAAATATTAATTTTCTAAGTTTTTTTTAGGGGCTTGGTGGGCTGCATCTGATTTTGCCTACCCGTTTTAGGCAGTAAGGAAAACAATTCTACAGC
This sequence comes from Caiman crocodilus, assembly GCA_030014935.1. Lineage (NCBI taxonomy): Eukaryota > Metazoa > Chordata > Crocodylia > Alligatoridae > Caiman > Caiman crocodilus. The sequence continues at coordinate 59,816,222 of JAGPOW010003316.1, forward strand.
AAGATGGGTGCAGGGGAGACACTGACCTGCTACCTGAGCTGCTCTGGGACTGCAAGCAAGGGAAAAGCATACTTGCAGGGAAACTGGCAGGGAAGTATGACCCTGTTTGTGTGGTATAGGCAGTGAGCTGTTGTTTACATTTGTACTCAGTATGGGAATAGGTGAGTTACAGCCTGAAGGCTTGTATTTAGTTTGTGGTTATACTGGTGGCCCAGGAATGGCTACAAAGGTAGATGGGGAGGCCACAGTTGGGTCCCTGAAGGGTACATTGCAGTCAGCCCACAACAGGAGCCCAGGAACACATCAGTGTTTTGAGTTCCACCAGGAACCTGGACTCAGGACACAGAGCAGGCTTAGGCTAAAGGATGGCAGAAGCTTAGAGAGGTTGAAGCCTAGCATGGGCAGAAGCCAGACAGGGCGAGGGAGTCCAGGGCGTGAGAAGTGCAGACACCAGGATCATGGGGCACAAGGCAAGACAGGGGGGTGGAGCCCAGAAGTCAGGTCCAGCGCAGTGGGCCTGGGCTAAAGGGCCCAGCTAGAAAGGGGTGGAGGCTGGGAAGGCTTAGCCCCCAACAAAGGCAGAGAGGCCTCAGGAGGCTTGATGAGAGTGATTAACCAACAACCTCAGCAAGGAATGGGAATGATTGTGGGGACAGCTGGAGGTCACAAATAGCCCTTAAGGTGACAAGTGCCCAGGGGGCAGGGCAGATCAAGAGGGCCCACTTAGCCTGGGAGGAGCAGGACTGGGACCAGTGGGGCTGAGAGGGATCTGTTGGTTGAAAGAAAGACAAGGGATCAATCTGGGACCCAAGGACAGCCTCCCTTTTCACCAATCAACTCATTACATCAAGGTGTGGCAGGTGAGGAAAAAGGAAGGAGATCCAGGTAGCTAGATCAGAGAAGGCAAGGCCACCAGAGGATGTCACGGCTGCCCCTGGGGCTCCTCCATCCTGTTACAATTACCACTCCAACATATTTTCTAAGTATAAAAAATAATTCCCACACAGAGGCCAAAAAAGGAGAGTGAATATGAAACAATGGCATAAGTGGTCTGAATAAGGCAGAGCCACAATGTATTGGAGAGCAGCCGGAAAAATGCAGCAATGACAGATGGTAGCATGGGGACAGAAACCTGATCCTCGCTACAGCAGTCAGAGTTTACTGGAACACACAACTTATAAACATTGAGAACATGTCTCTCTTTAAGAGTAGGATGACCTAGGCTGAAAGATGGTGCAAGCTCTTAAAGTATTTTTAAAATTTCATTTTATTAAGGGCTCAAGATGAAAGCCACCAAAGATTAGTTTGGTAAGCAGCAGGATAAGGATTTAACATTAAAAACAATGGTTCAATCATTAAAAATGCTGACAAATGGCTGGGTTAAACTAAAAAGCAGATTATCATTAATATAATAAGGGGAAAAAATTAAGCCTCTCACATCAGTTCCAAGACAGCCTTACAATAGGTCTGGGCAGCATGAGCTTCAAGGCAGTTTTGACAGCTTGGGTAGGATTCTCAAGATGCCAAACTGACCTGACATAGGTGTCTGCTTTCACTAAAGCCATATAACTCCTAAATCACTCAAACAATTTGAAAATCCAAGGCTATGCTTTTGAGAGGATTACTGTTAACATTTAATGCATGGTACATGGTCCAAACCTCAAAACCCTAGCTCCCACCATCTTGTGGATGCTCCTTGGTTGGAGAAAAGCTAAGGGATATCACCCAGACAGAAACATGCCATCTCTGAGGCAGCTCTAATCTGTCCTCTCCAGCAAAAGCTACCACTATTGAGACAGTGAATATCTGGACTGTCTCAATGATCTAAATGAGGGGATGGTAGATCAAGGGCAGCTTCCATTCTTCTATACTCTTGCCTAATTGGAAATGCTGAACGTCTTGGTGTGATGGTCACTTAGACCTCTTGTGTATAAACCATGATGCAAAGGATCAACAGTTGATAAGAACATGGTCTAAGGAGGACAAGACATGGTGGGGACTGAAAAGAATGACAAAATGGCATTAGAACTGAATTCTCATGTCAGATGCTACTTTGAAGCTCTATTTTTGAGGTGCAAAGCGTCTAATTGCTTCATTGGGACATGATGGTACTCCTCACCCCACAGGAGCAACATTTTCACTATGTAGCATATGTCAAGTCACTTCATTTCTGAGTTTCAAAATGAGAGAGGACACCAGAGAAGCAATAAGCTATACTAAGGGCAAGTTTTTTCAACTCCTGCTACATCATGCAGCAATAGGTGATTAATAGGATTATGCTCAGGAGTAAGTGTACAAGATCAGACCTCACACAAGCTCCACAGAAGTTTCAGGGCTGGAAGGAATCTCATGAGATTATCAGGTCCAGCCCCCCCTGCTCTGGGCAGGGAAGAATACTGAGGTCAAATAATCCTCTTTGCTTCTTTACAATATATAAAAGCCTGGGAGTTCTACCAGTAACAAGTTATTGACAGCTCGCTTCTACACTGGAAACATGGGTACTGTGTAGGCATACTGAAATAGTGAGTTCATAAGAGTCAAGAGTGAAAGCTGAGCAACTGAACAGCTTACATTAAAGGTCAAAAGTCATAAAAATACTACCACCTTAGTACTGGGTGACGGGGAAAAAATTAAACTTTTGAACTGCCTTTCATAACTATCTAAAAACAAATCCTAAAATTAGGCAAGCCTGTTTTAGCATTGTTAATAATGCAAATTATCCAAAAGCTGTCTTCCTCTGGATTCTGCCGTGCTGAGAAACTGCTAGCCAACAGGCATCATCTTCCACCTAGTGGTTCAAGACAATACTGCACAATACCCAGAGTATTCTTAACGGTGTGATATGAATGATTCAAAGGTAGCAAAATTGTTACAACTTCAATCCTGGAAGGAGTGTTAAAGTTGGTGCAGCCTGTTCACACATAAGAAGTAGAATATACCAGCTGCTGACTTTTTGAACCATTCCCTTTATGAAAGGGCTCCTAATGTTCTCATTTGTCCACATCCTATCAGCCAGATTCTATTCCACTTATATGTACATGTGTATATAGATAGACAGACAGAGCACACATTCTCATGAACCCAAATTCACTTCATCAGATGCTGTGAATGGACAGGGCAAAGTAGAGACATATTAATGGATTTTCAAGGGACTTTGTGAACAGTGGCCTAGAATCACACTTAGGCACTTCAGTTCACTTAGACACTCAGCAGGTGGAATAGGACCTGGCCTGAAGCACTTCATCTGTATGTCTAAAGAATGATCATGTTGCAAGGTGAAATTACATGCAAGGAAAAGGTTACAAAGAACAAAGCTACTTGGAGAATAACAACTAAGAAGAAAAAACTAAAAACTGCAAGTACATTTTAGTCATTAAGGAAAAAAGGTAAAACAATCTAATTTCTACTATTCTTCAAAAGATATTCCCAGTGTAATAGCATGCCCTGTCAACTGTATAAAATACTAAATCTATCTAATTTGAAAGTATAATGAAAGACCCTGTCCCTGTTATGCAATTTTTATTAATTCTTACGTAGGTATTTTGCAGACTTTTTATATATAATACGTAAACATCAAAAACAATCAATCAATCATTCACTTATATTACCCCTTACTCCATTCTCCACTTTATTTAAATGATGTGGAGCCCTCTTACAATCAGTCATCATGAAAAGCCCTCTGAGCTAGCCTGAGATGCAACTCTAACTAAACATTTCTGGAGACGGATCACTACAGCAATGCCAGGCCTTTCGGTTTGGTAAGAGAACAGAGAAAAAACATGCTGTACCAGACTGGACCCCCGTATGTTGCAATGCTACATGACAATTCTAGACAACCTGGTAGCCAACAAAGACATGGACTGTTCATAACCTATGTACAATAACAAATGCATGTACAAGCAAATTATAAACCATCAAGAAGTTGCTACTGATAAGCTCAGATTTTATTCATACCATGCCACGTCTTGCTCTCTTTCATAGTTTGCATTTGGAAGAGTTGCAGGTTTATCAATAATAAAAAAAAAAAAAAAAAAAAAGGAGTCTCCTATTCCAAATATAAATGGATCCAAAAAACCATATTATTGATTCAATGGTTGATTATTGATTCAAATTTAAAATATAATGGGCAACATTCACCTTTTATAGAAAACCTTTTATAGACCTTGATACCATTACAGTTCCATTTTCCTTAGGATAATTTACTTCTAAACATGTTTTTCCAGACGGAGAAAGGCTTTATAGGCAGAAATTGTATCTTACTATACATTTGTTAGTGCTTAGCAAAATGATACAACAATAAAGATTAGTGTTCCTTAGACACTGCTGTAATATAGCTTATAATAAATTTACATATGCTGTGCTTAGCTCATCAACCACATCTGTTTTAGGACTGCTAGATGTTAATATTGACACATTTATCACAACCCTGATCTTCACAACCCTGCTTTGACAATGCATGTTGCAGCCTTAAAGCATAAGTCTGTCTTAGGCCTGTCAAACAGTGCTGCAGAGAGGTCTATGTATAAAGGCAGCTTTGATGAAGATGAATTTGGAATTTAAGTCATTTTACTGGAAACAGTACTGTTTAACCGGTTTGGAGCATTAAGGGCTTTTTATCCTCCTCAATGTATATTAAATATTCAAAACTTTAAATAATTAAAAAATAAGGGGGAAAACTCTAAAAAAAAATTCAGAATTGCATGTGTAATAAAAATAACTATAAAGGCTGAATTAGTCCAAATATAATATTGCTTAGAAGGAAAAATTACATCTAGATATGGAGGGCATAATGGTTATACAATAGCAAGGGGTACTCAATTACTACTCTTCCAGACTTTCATGCTGGCTCTGTTTCTTACCGCTATAATATCTCTATTGTTTTTGTATCCAATTACCTGTTTACAATCACTTGTATTTTTTAGTATCTCTACCAAATGTTAAAGAACCTCTCTACCAACTCTTCAACTTTAACTGCATGAAACTGCAGACAGATTCTGTGCAATCCTTCACTACAGCATCTGTACAGAACCTGGATCATTCAAACTGGTCTGCAATCCACTTAACTCACAGCAAGATGCTGAGGGAAGTATGAGCCACAAAGCTGACTGCTGTGGCTTTTACTTTAAAAGGTACTGCTTCTCCACTCAACTGGAGCACAGCTGGTATAGCACGGCTGAACAGAGAAGTAGAACCCTTTGAAATAAAGAGCAGCAGCAGTCAGCTGGAACATTTCAGTGATGCTGTGAAGCTGCTTGTTGCAGTTATCTATATCCAGAAAAAAAAAAAAAAAAAAATCACAAAACCTCATCTTCACAAGGGACGATGGGATTAAACCCTACAAAGAAACCAGGATCTACTGTACTTGTTTATTAGTACACTTTTGTCCCCATGCAAACATCTCAAACTAATTTGTAGGCTAAGAAGAAAATATTTGCAATATGGAACTATGAACAAATAATCTGTATCTTCTGTACGTTGGTGCCCAATTCTAAATGGTCAAAGAAGTGGACTAAAGTTAAATTCCCAGAGCTGTATTTCTGAGAACGTTGCTAGACACAACAGTCTGCCCAAACAGACAAGGTAACAGTCACAGTTAGCAAGCTTTCAGATAAGACAGTGACTGTAGGGTAACGTGTGTTGCTACAGGTAAGCCCAAAAAGACACATTTTTGTTTTTAGATTATATTTCTGTCTCTGAGGCAAGGAAGTTGTCTTGTTTAGTAAATCCAACACAAGCCTAGAAAAGAGATATGGCTATATATGGCAAGTAGGGTAACAGTAACTAGATCAGCAAATAATTAACCTACCAAAAGTAGCCAGAGGAGGAGACAGAAGTACCGTGCACAATTCAAAGTCAGAATTTCCTAACAGTTACCCATCTCATAGCTGTCAAAACAGTTTGTTTATTTTTGAAAAATGCAGTAAGTTCTGATACCAAATGGAAACTACTGGTAATACCATTAACTTATGTCTCTAACGTTTAAGCATATCCTTTAAGAAAGAGGGGTAAGAAACCTACAGCCAACAAGCCATATTCAATCCACCAAGTGAATGTATCCAGCCCAGAACTGATCTACAGGGGGACCCCTCAGGTCCCCTCTGCCTGTATATCCTGCTTTGCCACCTTATTCCAGTTTCCCCATCTGTTACCATCCTCGTCCTCCCTGCTCTCTCTCTCGTGCACCTCTTTACTGCACCTGCCACTTCTTGCTGCTGAATGTTCAATTACTGGTACGAAGGGGTGACAGGAATCAGTGGCAAGGGGTAGGAGGCAGAAGCTACAGCCAGGGGGCTGGAATGGCAGCTGGGACACAAGCAGTGGTTCGCCTTTGGACCAGCCTGCCTTATTTTGGTTTGAAGCTCCTTCAAGGTTGCTTAACCATGCTTCAGGAATATCTAAATTGAAAGTACATTAAGTCATTGGTGGTCAATCTTTATGGGAGGCATGTCTCAAAGTTAACCACCTGGCCCCAAGCTTCCTGGGGGCCACACTGGTTCTCTGTCCCTGTGGAACCAGCTGCTCCATTTTCTGTTCCCTGCCCTGTGCTCCTTGCCCAACCTGCTGCTTTGCTTTCTGCTTTTTTCCCTATTGGCCACCATACTGCCTGTCTTCTTGGCCTGCCACATGCCAAAGAGGCTGCCACTTGTGACATGTGCTGCAGGCCGGACACCGCTGTTCCAAGCTGCACACAACTAATGACCGCTGATTTTACTAAGCATTAAAAGAGCCCCTTCAAGGAATTGAGTGAGGACTGTTCAATTACCAGATCCAGGTGTAAAGGGTTCAAACAGGTCTCAAAGGGGTAGAGGTACATCAATAAAAAAAAACCTTGTTTTGTCTTTACATTAAGAAACTGCATTATCATTGAAGGCCCTGAAAAAACATGAGTGCAGCAATGGATTTTTCCTAAGCTAGTGAACCCAATGAGTGTATAGCCTTTTCTTTTTCTTTTTGAAAATAATAATACATTTAATCTCCTCAACAGGGTGAGCGGTCCAAGAGCCCATCTCTCCTGTGCTTGTGTAGTACGTCAAATGTCAACAGTTTATGTCAATTCAAGGCATTTTTATTGGTTTTCTTTCTATTAGCAGTACTTTGCCTCTACCAATTGACCTATAAATATTCTTTGGGGATCAGGAAGATTTAAAACAAAGCACACCACTCACATACCAAAGCAAAACATTTTTAAGTTTCTTCCTGGAACCTCTTTATAAAATGCTACTACACACACCTGCATACAGATGGAGTTTATACACGAAGCATTGATGTAAAATCTACAATTAAAAAAAACCAAAATGATGTATACGGTCATTGTAGAAGACTATATGCCACAGGTGTCATTACAATCACAGAAGCGTCTTTAATACTTAATAAGCGATTAAGAAATTGCCCAGATTCTAATATTTCAAAGATGTCCCATTCTCATGGTCAAGACTTCAGAAGAATGTTTAGGTTCTAAATAGCATGGAAATCAGTACAAGAAAATCAACAAGCCAATTAAAAAAAATGGCTCAATTCTGAGCCAATCTGAACTAAAATCATCTAGCAAAGAACAACAAATAAATTTCTCATTTTTCAGCAACAGGTCTCCTACTAACAAGTGCACAGCTGGCTTAACCAGAAATCAAGGTCAAATAAAAAAATTCTGATAAGCCACCACAGTTAGCTTGCTCACTAAACACAAATTTTAGAGTATTAAAAAAATTCTAACTTATTACTACACCTGGATCATTCAAAGGTTGTGTCTTACAAAATCTTATCCTTGGAGCAAAGCTGAAACTATGGCAGGGGAACAAGAATTACACTGCATTATTTATTCCAAATGTATTGCTTGTTAGATGTCCAGTAGATCAATTTTAAACTTAGTCATCCCATATGAAAAACAAGTTTTCATCTTTTGTTTTTATTATCAGTCATTGGCATGAAAACCAGTTCCCTGTTTATTACAGTTCACCTGTTCTTGCTTTTTTAGGATGTCACTTGAAGGTATAATCCTCTATGACAATTCATCATGTTTCTGAAATTGTGTTTATAGATGTCAAAACATGAACAGTATGACCTCAGCTGAGAATAAACAGTAAAAACATGAGTCCAATAGAAGCAAAGTCTATATTTCACACAAATATTTCTAGGGATATATTAAACAAAGAACATGTTTGCCTGGATATTTTTCACTATCCAAAGATGTAAATTGTTGGTGATATATACCTGTGTGAAATATTTTCCATCTTGTTTCAGGACTTTCATGGAAAGGTCAAGAATCAAGTGCAGAAACTCCCAAGTAGAATCTGAAGATTAAAAAAAAAAAAA
>JAGPOW010003316.1:59824917-59849341 GCA_030014935.1 Caiman crocodilus
AAAAAAAAAAAAAGAATTAACACATTTAAAAGTTACCGGTTTTGCATGAATATTTTATCAGTTTTACTGATTACTATTTATAGAGCAGGGGTTTCAAATACATAAACCGCAAGCCAGACCCAGCCCATGAAGTCTTGTCATCCAGCCCATGAAGCCAGAAGATTGGTGCTGAGACAAGAGAAAGCAGCATTAATTCCAGTGGTTTTAGGAGCCCCAGCAGCCACCATTTTTCTCACTCCAAATTTCTGACTTCCTGGCAGTGCCACAGGTGCGATCTGGTGTGCAGAGCCATGTTATCTGGCCTGTGGGACTGCCTGCAGGTCAGGTATTTGGTGGTAGGGTGAGCAGCAGCTGCTGAAGCTCCAGTTAACACTGCCACATGTCTCACCCCACCACCAAATCTGCAGATCAGCGGACCAGATAACAGAGAACCTTGGCTCTAGATCCCACCTATGGGGCCAAATGAGTTTGTTTTAGAAAACAGTTCAGAGGTGATTAGCCATGTCAGCCAGAAGGCAGGGCAAGGTAGTACCTCACAAACTAAATGATTCAGAGGCATAAGCTTTTGTAGGCAACAATTTAATCAGATGCTAACTGCATGGTTGTTGCTGCCCAAGCTGCCAACCACTACTACGTTCCCCACCAATAATTCCATGTTTGTCAACAGCAGGTCAAGAAGAGCATGGCCCCTATTGACCACTCCAGTGCTTGTACCAGGAAGTTGTCCCCAGCACCCTCCAAAAACTTCCTGGATTGCCTGTGCACTGCTGTATTATCCTCAGCAGATTTTAGGGTGATTAAAGTCCCCCATGAGAACCAGGGCTTGTGATTGGGACACTTCTGCTAGCTGTTTGAAGAAAGCCTCATCCATCACATTCTCCTGGTTTGGTGGTCTATAGCAGACCCCCACCATGACATCGCCATTGTTGCTCACCCCTCTGACGTTAACCCAGAAACTTTCGACAGGCCTGTCTCCAGTTTCATACTGAAGCTATAAGCAATTATACAGCTCTTTTACATACAGCACAAGTCCTCCTCCTTGTCTCCCTTGTCTGTCTTTTCTGAACAGTTTATACCCATCCATGATGGTGCTCCAGTCATGCAAGCTCCCACCAAATCTGTGGTATTCTAATTACATCATAATGTTATAACTGTGCAAGGACTTCTAATTCTTCCTGCTCACTTCCCAGGCTCCATGCATTCATGTCCAGACACCTAAGGTAACCAGCCAGTTGTCCTGATTTCTCAGGAAGAGTGAGAATGCCTCCCCTATTGTCCTTTCCTGCTTGTGCTTCCTCCAGGTTACCCAGTTACCCCAGGGCTTTGGTCTCAATCTCCTGGTGAATCTAGTTTAAAGCTGGGGCATGGAGAAAGATGGGGACATCTGTACCCTTAAAACATTTTTGAACTAAAACAACTCTCTCAACACTAAGCATTTTTTCTTCCAAAAGTTCTTCAGTGGGGGTAATCAAATAAATAGTTAAAAACTTTAAAGTTACAACTATTTACAGATGATCAATTGTTACTGATTTGTCTGTCCTTTCTAAAAGGAAAGTAAACAGCTCTCCTTTTAAATCCGTTTCGTACATGTTTAGAGTCAGAGGTTCAATTCTATTTATCTGCATAAAAGCAGGCAGATGAAAGAGTTGTAACAGTTTAGCTGATATGTTTCTAAGAAATAATGCTTTGGCCTCTTTGAAAATGGTTTGGCATTCTATCTACCCAAAGCCTAAGGTGCAAATGAAGTGCTGTTTATATTTTTTAATGTCTTTTTCTGATGGATTTGCAGTCTGTGGAAGGGTTTCTTTTAAAAAAAAAAATCAAAGTGCAATTCAGGATATACGAGATTCTTTTAGAGTTGAATTTTTGTCAGTTTTCTTACTCTTATTTTGGATTAAGCTTGGTAAAATATCCTTGATTTATACCAGTATTAGAAAACATCTGTGCAGTGGGATTTTTATTAAGTTAGAGCTGGCCTCATAAAAGAAAAGCAGTATTCTGAAAACTGAAATCCGGAGTTTATGTACTACTGTTCTTCTTTTAAAGAATATGTGCTTTTTATACAAAAGGTCAAAAGCAGGTAAACATTACTTATGTTAAATGTCAAATAGAAACAAGAGCACAGACTACTTTAAAATGCTAAAGATTAAAACTCCTTGTACAACTTGCATGTAAAAGATACATTTTATGACTGTGTTTAACCTAAGCAAGTCATTGTTGGTTTCCTTCCTACTTTCTTTAGTCAATGAATCATGCCTTAGGCTTGCCTATCATTATGTTTTAACCTTGAATTTAATTCTGCATGGATTCAAGAATACATCTGACAGCTATAAATTACAGGATCAAAGAGAGTTTGATGTCTCTGTAAGGGAATGACAGTCTGTCTGCAGACCACATTACGACCAATTTTAATGCTTATATTATGATGATATACCATTTTTATTGATACCATCACATAGATTTTGCCACCAAGAGAAAAGGGAACAGGACAAAAAAAATGCTCAAAATGTACATTACATGCACCTTAAATATGGAAGTAAATTGTATTTAAAAACTGAATTATATCCCTGCCAGAAAATACTCAAGACATGTTTATGTTATATATTCTAATTTTAAAAAAGGCCCAATTCAAGAAAGTGTACATATAGATTCTGAACCCATCAAATCAGAAGCCTTATATTTTAAGAAAAGCTGAAGAGGGGTGAGGGAGAGGTAATCTTAAGAGCTATGGGGCCGTTAGTCTCATTTCAACAATAAGAAAGGGCACATAACAAATTTTGAAGAAAAAAATAATTCAGGCCATGGAAAGTAGAATAAATTCTCAAAAGGGTCCATGAAATGTAGGTCATGCCAAGATAATTTGGTATCCGATTCCTAAACAAAGGAGATGCACTAAATCTAATTAACGTGGATTTCTGTAAAACATTTGAGATAGTGCAATTATGAATTATCAGTTCAATAGGGAAAACTGGAAGGTGGCTACACCAATCCACATCTTGCACCTTCAGGACATGTTGATCCTTCAACAAGTCATCCTCCATAATTTACTCAAGATGTTAATCTGTAAAGATGCTGCTTTGGTATTTAATGTGCTGTGAAGTCTGGAGTGAAGCAACCTCTCTCCTTTTGCCTTGGAGTTGCTCAGACATGGCTTGTTTGGAGAATCTATGACTTGGCAGCCAAAAAACGTGGTCAACGTAAGGCTATCTTCTCATCTACTCTATCTGCAAAGCAACTGTGCTTCCTCCATGATCTAAAACATTTATTTCTGTCTGCTCTTCTTCACTCGAAATGTCTAGTACAAACATCTGCATGGAAAGCTATTTAACTTCCTTTACACAAACTAGATGCTCTTTAATTAATCTAATCCACCCAGAGCATGCTTAGGTCACTGGTGTTATTAAAGATTTACAGCTTAGTGCTAAATACTCAGATTTCCATACAGATTTCCATAATGGCATAAGCTGCTTACCTTACCTATCTGAACCATCATAGTTTAGAGTTACTAACCAAAATTAAGAAACAGACTATTTGGATAAGAAAAGTGATTTACAGTACCCAAAGCTATTACTTCTAGAATCCAAAGATCATTATTTTAAATTTTCATAACCTTCATTTTTTACCTATAAGGCATAATAGTGATCAACTTGACTACTGTCTTTGCTGCATTTTTTGTTCATTGCAGAGTTATTCAGGGGACAGATCTTAGCAGCAAAAGTCTAGATTTCTAAATACACTGTCTACCAGTTTGCATGCCAGAGGTCCATTGCATAGTAATTAAATAATAGCAGAGAGAAAAGAACACACCCTTGTTAAAATTCTGGTCAAACTAGCTAGTTAAATTATGGTTGGAGATCACAGACGATCTGATAATCAGGTAAAAAACATGGGCTATAAAGTAGATTACAATGGGTTGTACTAAAAGGAGAGATTGCGGCCTAGAGGGAAGTTGCTTGAGGATCTGTCTTTGGATTCAGTGAAATTTGTTAAGGACAGTCAATTGGGATGCATCACCCATACAGCAGATGAGAATACATCATATAAAGAAAAGCTGGATGTTTTGAGGACTGGAGTAACAGAAGTGGGTCTCGAGACCTGGAGTAACAGAAGTGGGATGCCATCTGGAGTCATATCAGAGCAGCCCAAGCTTTTACCATTTTTTTTAAATGGAGCGAGAGGGGAGGAGGGGTTGGGAGGTGGCAAAGAGCTGTGCACACTAAAGCTGTTAGCACAATAATACATGAGAGAGAGACAGCAAACAGCTATGCACATTAAAATGTTAGCAGAAGAATACATGAGAGAGAGAGAACAAACAGTTGTGCACGCTAAAGTAAAATGTTAGCACAAGAATACACAAGTAACACTGACTATTAATGAAAGTTTAGTCTGGAAGTTGAAGGTTTATAATCAGAGAAGGGCAGTTCTAAAACAGCGCTTGAATTGTACTACCTCAAGTATACTAACTGGTTTGAAACTAGAGATCAAATCATATTGTGAAAGGAATTACAGGACATAACCACCAACAATAGCAGGGTACTACATGACTCAAAAGGTCCTTTTAAACAGTTCCCTACATAGGTCAAAAACCTATGGCAAGCTGTAGAGGCAGATTTGTATTGCCATTGTCTAACATACTTTATTACTGTTTAAAAGGATCTCTATGCATATGGGAAAGAGACATGGGCCGTTTGGAATCAGAGATTGGATCCCAACAGTGCCATTACTGCTTATCATGATCCCAGGCTCCCCCTGCACCACTAAGTTGAAAGCCACAGGATCACAGCCCAGCATGAGCTGGAGTGGTCCTAGGGCTATGACCAACAATCAGCACCACATGGAAGTCTGGAACCAGCTCCAATTTGTTGCTACCCTACAACACGTTAAATTTAAGATGCAGGGGAAGCAAGCCAGAAAAAATATTCCATAAAAGATGTGTAATATTTTTGTGGCTGGCTTTATGTCATGATTACCAGGGTAAATCACATTTTAGGTGTAATTTTTAAAAGGGAAAACAGGAGTACCTAGAAATTGTTGCTCTTCAATGCTCACATTCTGCTATAGCAAGGATTAAAATGTCTTTAAGCCCCAAAATGTTTTGCTGCAAATTGTCAGATGAAAAAATAAAAAGTCAGAAAAGAAGCAAAGAGAATGAACCTTCTTCTGGAGATGTGGAGATTGGAACAGCTGTCAGATCATTAATTACATAATCAAACTTCCTTCCTTCTTTGGCATACCTCTTCAGCACTGGAATACAATCTTCTATTAGAACCTAAAAGAACAAAAAATATTATTTTAATGTGTAAATCAGTAGGGATCCTGGTTTTTTGATTTTAAAAAATTCCCACTTTTTCAGTTTAAAAAAAGTTAAAGCAAAAATTGGGGATTTTTTTTTAATTCAGAGAAAACCAGGATCCCTGATGATCAGGATCCTCTTAAATGTGACTATCTAAAAAAAAAATAAACATGGATTCAAGGGATTAAAATTGAAATGTAGTCAAAACTACATTTACCTCTAAAATCAAGGACTACCTTGTGGCTTTTTACATTATCATGTAAAAGACATTCCCTTAACTGAGAGAATGGGAACAGAGGGAATTTAATCGAGCAAAAATAAAAATACAGAACAAACAAACAAAAAGAACTTCTATTCCCAGCCCTACCACCAACTGCTAGGTGATGACTGAGTTTGCCATTTTGATAATGGGGAAGTTAAAGCACAATGACTGTCACCCACCTTACAAGATAATGGGAAGTTTTTAAATGTTTGAATCACAAGAACTTAACAAAAGCCAAAACAACATGCAATGTAATTATTATGTTATCTGTAGGAAGCAGACATTCATGAATCCTAACTAGCAAGATATGAATTCTGGATACAGCCTTGCAGTTATGATACAGGACCATCCATTAAATATGAGCTAACTGGCCTGATCTGACAGATAGCGCATTTTATACACCCTTCTGTTATATGCTCCCTGGCAAGCAAGATATTTACATCACAACTGAAGAGTTAATCCCTCCATAAGTAACAAGATACTGCAATTCATCAAATTTATGGCGCTATAAAATGGCACACCAGCCACAAAGCTATTCCACAGATAAAAAAAAGTTTCTTTTCGGCTGATTTGTATCACACCATAAACTGAATATGTTACATACCTCACCATTCTGAAGCTCACAATTGGGTACATTTTTGGCATCAGGACCTGGACAACACCCAGTCTGCACCAATGAGGGCTAGCCAGGATCCAGCATGTTTGCTGCTCTGTTTGCAGCCCCTGGGAGCAGCTGTAGGGCAAGGTTCTTTAAAAGGTATCGAATTCATTAATGTACCATGCCCCAGGAAACCCACTGTGACCCAGCACTTCAAAGATCCAGGGTGCCCAGGGACGGTGCTGACAATCATTTGATTGCTGGCACCAGTCCCAGATTCCCTGATCCCCAGGATCAGGCTGGTGGCAGCTCTTAAAACAAACTGGGATCCAGGGCTGTCGGTGTTCAATCCCAACACCCAGCTGAGGGCAGCTCTGCAAGTGGCATGATTTTAATCTGAGGAATTTTATGCTGCATCCTGCCAATGAGCATCCTGCCAAACACATGGCAGGGCAGGATGTACAATATTTGGACTGGGGCATCATTCCTCATGTCCCAGTAGCACCGGTTTAATATAGGCCAAGGACCTCATTTTTTTCTTCCTTACAATGGGGGCACAATATTAACCTACAGGCTAATGATACAGCATTTTCCGTGTTTGTGCTCTACAGGGCTCCAGTCAAGTGAAATTTATCAGAGATATTGAATAATGCATTATAATTCAAGTTTGTGATTATATAACTTCTCAACCAGTTTAGAGGATTATAGTAAAAAAACTCCCCCTGTATTTTTATTTATTTCTTTTATAGCCATCGTCTTTTTCCTCCTTATTTAGCCCATACCAAGGTTCAGTGGTAGCAACATGCATCACTGTGTTCCTAGTTTACTTCTCGTAAAAAGTATGGGTTATTCATCTTTTTAAAAATATTTGGAGGTGCAGAATAAAGTAATACACCAGCATTTGAATTTTAACTCTTCTGCAAACTGTACTATGATCTAGATATACAGATATCAATTAAACTGCAAATCAAAAGGAAAAGAAAGTGTTAAGTAATTCCAAAATCACCCAAAAGCTTTTCTGAAAAAGTTTAGTTTTTCAAGTTTCTTTCAGTTATATGTTTCTACATAAGTTTTACTTGCAATGAAAAGAGAAAAGATTACCTGATAGCACTCTCCTTTAAGATTGTCTAAGACATCTCCACATGTTTTACGCATGTATTTTCTACACCCGTCGATCACCAATTGGTCAATGTTTGATGTCAGTTAAGGTGCTTTTAATTTCAGCCAAAGGAGCTTCCCAAAGAAACTGAATCATATAGAAGAATACTAATGATATATTTACATATGAATTAATCCCCAACCTCCATGACAGGTTTAAAGAAACTATATATTTTTTAATGTTTTATTTCCAATCAGCCTTACTGGCACTAGAAATTCCCACATAATTAAAAAGCTTTATAGACAGTTAACAATTTGAAATTAAACAAAACTTTTAGGGATGGATTGGACTTAATTTAAATAATACTATTTCAGTTTCCAGCTAAGGAGACAAGAGAATACAGGGTGACCATAGATTTCATATATCTAATGGTCAACTTAGGAAGCAATGTCTGGAATTTTAAGGTCTTGGACACTTCATAGTTATTTTCTTTAAACTGCAGAGCTGAAAAAAGGACCTGTCAGTCATTATTACCAAAGACTAAATCCTGATGTTCCTATTGGTTCAGTGCCTTAAAAATTAGGCAAATAAACCTCAGGTAGGTTGGCTGCAAAAGCAAAAGACTAGCCGTGGCACAAGCAGTCCTTTCCTGTCCTATGCAAGATCCCAGTTTGGAGTGGGAACTTAGAACTACATCCTGGAACTAGAGCAGGATCAAGTAAAAGAAGTAGTACTCAGATATTAGAATCACACTCTTTTAAAAGTCAATAGAAAGGAATTGTTTTATACTCCGTCTTTCAAAGTATATTAGCATAACAATAAGTTCAATGCTGAGATCCATAGATACCACAAAAAAACAACACTGATTAAAATGAGTAATCAGTTACACTGAAAGGATATCTCTACCATAGTGACCATCTTTGGCTTCAGTTTGACTATTTCATAAAGTATACCCCCATCACCACCTCCAAGGATCAGCACTTCTTTCCCAGTGTAGTCTTCCTTCCCACTGCCCATAATGGCTTTTGTATATGCCAGGTCACTTTCTGCCAGATCTGAACAGAACAAAGAGAAAAAATTGAAAAGAAACTCTGAATTTGTAGATTTACTAAAAATCGCTAAAGGTATGTCCAATATGGCACAATATGGGGTAGCAGAGATGCACCACAGCAAGCTCTGAATACTGGAAACAGAATGGCCACATTAGCACCCACAGCATTAACTATACTTTTTGAAGCTAGATCTGGTTTCTCTTCATCACACTTCAATGTGCTAACTAATCATGCCCCATACACTAAAGATTAACTGCAATACACGTACCAGCATTTGTGAAGTTAGGATAGGTTTTATATTCTTCAGGAGAGACAGAAGGAAAAGAAAACCAGAAAAACCAAACACATGCTTAATAATGCTGCAATGTCAAGTTCTTTAAAAACTTAAGTAATGCTCCAGAACCAGAAGTTTTCCATATACTAAATTTACTATTACTACTTAGACCCTGATGTTGTTTGAGTACCCGTTCCCCTGAAGACTCGTTTCAGCGAAGATGCTGCAGAGATGCAGGGGTGGGACCAGTTGCAAGTGGTGGGCGCTGCTGTATGCTCTCTGTTAACTTACTTTGTTACTCCTCATGTACCTTAGTAGTTCCCTTGGGTATAAATAAGGCAATGTGTGTTCTTAGTTACATTGGGTCTGGGCTACTATGGCAGAACATCATTTAGCAGCTCTTGCTTTACACCTAGAACTTCATTTGAGTGCATAGAACAGACTGATGCACATCAAGTAGTTTAAAAACCTTACGTAAAAAGATTCACAAACACTCTTCTATGTTATGTCATTCTATGCAGAACAACAGCTCTTGATCACATCACCTATTAGGAGTAATACCAAGACTTTTTAATGAACAAATATGGTGCCCTTAGGCCTTCTGAAGTGGAAACAAAAGCATTAAAGTAGTTTGTAGAAATAGTGGCCCAACATTTCACAGGTTGACTTGATTGCACCAGAATTCAGCAGGCCACTACATTTTCATGTGTCCCCGTCCATATATACCATAAAGGAATTTTTGTGAATCTTTTTACCTAAGATTTTTAAACTACTTGATGTGCATCAGTCTGTTCTATGCACTCAAAATGAATTTCTAGGTATAAAGCACAGACAAGTGTTAGAAAAGCTGCTAAATGGCGTTCTGCCAAAGTAGCCCAGACCCAATGTAATTATGTATCTAGTATATAGCATACGTGCGTTTGCACACACACACACACACACACACACACACACACACACACACACACACACACACACACACACACACACACGGAGTAAGGGGTTTTTCCACCCGGGAACCGGAAAAACACCAAATAATTTTCTAAAAGCTGAACATCTACAACATTCATTCATTTGATTTCAGGAAATATTTTGTCCTGATTTATGTGCATTTGTGTAGTGTACGTAGAGGTGATTGCACAATGACTTAAAATTAAGTCTTACTCTTGTGTATTGTGGGGGGTGGTGTGGGGGGTGCAGGAGCATGTGGGTATATATGGATATGTGGGGTGTAGGTGGGTTTGGGATTTGTAGGGGTGCTGTGTGAAGGGGAGGGTGGCTAGGGTGTGAATATGTATATGGCTGTGCAAGGGAGGGCTGCAGGTGTATGGTGGGTTGTTTGTGTGGGACTCACCCTACGAACACACACACACGTACCAGTACCTCCCCGTGCTCCCCAGTCCGATGATGCAGCCAGGAGCCATGTGACAGTGGAGCAGCGCAGGGGCAGGAAGGTTGGGAAATGGCTGGGGGTGGGATGGACCTGGGCTGCTGATGGCTCCTCCTGGGTCCTACTTCCACTGACTCCTGTCATCTTTGACACGCAGCCAAGAGCAGATAAATTTTTTCTATATTCTCTAGGGGACCCCGCAGGCCATATTTTGCCCACCCTGATAGACAGACAGACTTCTACATAAGTTTGGACCCTTATTTCATTAATATTTCTTCAAAATTTCTGTGGGACAAGGAGAATCTAAATATGCTTAATAAAGGGCTAATAGGAAGGTACCTAATGTGGGTGTTCTACATACAGCTCCTCAGTCAAAGCAAGCCAGTTAACCAGAATAGAGCATATTTCTGAGGGGAAAATAAGCCATCACTTTGGCTATGACACTGTAAGATAAATAGAGTTTCACATGATTAAACTACTCCATCCCCCAGTCCCACCATTTTATTTTTCTTCAAGAATGAAAAGTTGTTTAGAGGACTGTTCGCTCAGTTTGCTTTCCTGATCCTTAAATAAAATTTCAAATACTGCAAATTGAAAAAGTTAAATGTGAAAAGAATATGGTGGTGTGGGTTCTATAAGAAATTTTTTTATTTAAACACTTTCTGAGCAGCTATCCAAAAGACTAGCTACTATACGGGTAAACTGACAAGACAGAATCCAAAGGACCTACAGTTTCAGACAGTATGTTTAGAGAGACAGTACTTACTAACATCTCCACTGAGGATAAGAATATTCCCAAACTGTTTTGAATGAAGAATTTTGATATTCTGAAATGATGAATCTTCATCATAAACAACTTCATCTATGTCATATTCCACCAGACGTCCATCAGCTGTGGGCCAGTATCTATCAATGGCATCTCCTCTCACAATGGCTGGCAATCTAAGAAGGTGGTGAAATAGTACAAAACCTTTGAAAGTTAAACAGGTCTCATCTTAATTTTATGTCAATGTATAATGTGAGGGGATGATCCCCTCTTCCCATGGAAATTAATGTTTTTCTTGATTATTATGAGGAATGCAGCACTACAAACCAGGATATAAATCTAAATAGAAATGACAGTGATAATACTGAACACAGTATTGATACCCATTCCAGTGTTTCAGATCGGATCTCTAAAGACAACACAAATCAAACAAAATTCATACAATAAAATGTTGACAAGGTAGACTTTTTTTTTCACATTAGGAAGACAGCAACAGTTTTCCATAAAACACATTTAGCATGTAATAGTCAAGAAGTTTATAGCAGTAGCTATGTTTAAGGGAGAACCCCTTAAACAAATTGACACTTCAAAGGAATATTATGCTGTCTGGATGGAATCAATCTTTCAACCGGGGGGAACGTGTCTAATATACTGAATACGTACAATAAAAAGTTAATTGCCAAAAGTATTTGCGATAGTGATAGGTCACAAATACAGAATATAAAACAAAGTAACTTGAATTCACTATTATTTTAATTCAGTCATAAAACAATCATTGATCCCTACAAATGTTTAATTTAGGGCCAGGTTTTATCGGTAAGGCAAATGCAAAAAGGAACCTGAGAAAATGTAAGTTATAAAGTGCAAGCATAATCTTTGATTTGTATTTACCTGTAATTTTTGCCTGGGCATTTACAGCCAAGCATGAATTCATTTTGTATAACTGGTTCAAATATGTGAGGATAAAATAGAATTAATTCATATCATTTCAGAGTGTCTAAACTGTATACAAGTTTGACATAAAAATATGAATATGCTTTAAGAAAGAAAAATTCATGTTTATAAGGTTTATGAATGTGAGACCACACTAATAGATTAAAATACTTGTACAAGAGTATGCAAATGTTGATTCAATACATTTTCCTATTTGCATTTAAAAATCAAGCTTTTCTGGAAGGGGAGGGGAAGGAAGAAATATTTTTTAATTTCCAGCTATTCTAAAGAGATATATCAACATAATGTAAATTATCTCTTTTGTGAGATACTAGGTCAGGGGTGGATAAAACATGGCCCACAGTTAAATCCAGCCTGTCAATTGATCCTATCTGGCCTGCTGGACCCCATGCTACTATGGAGGCGAGCAGGGGATGCCTAGCCAGGGCAACACAGAGATCGCAGCAGCAAGCAGCTTCCCCACATGGCATTGCTCTGCTCTGTAATGCCAGGTCACACAAGCTGGAGCCCTTCTCCAGGAGGGCTGGGTGAGGGTCAGAGCCCGTGCAGCTCGTCCAGGCATGCAAGGAGGGTGCTACACACTGTGGCAGACACCAATGGGTGAGGTGGCTGCCGCTACGGGCTCAGCTTTGTACCTGGAGCCCCGCTGCAGCTGGCCTGGGTGTGGCCTGATGCCATGTGCCAGGACTGGAGCAGGGCAGCTGCTGGGGGGCTCCCCTTGGCTCCAGCCCCTCAGTCCCTGCTGTCATGATGACACTACACTGTGTGCAGCTGTCTGTGCAGAGCATTCCAACTGGCTGCCAAGACAACCAAGAGTGCAAATAAAGACAGAGACAGACAAAGGCTTTTACTATATTAGAATATACATAAATACACACACACGCTCACACACAGGTACCAGTTGAACACAATGTTTTCTTGATAGATTTACAATTTTAAAGCAATTTGGAAGCCTGCCAGTGCCTCAATCACTATAACGAAATAAATTCTAAATACTTATAAATTTTGCTATTTGATGTTGGGGGTTTTTTTGGTTTTGTTTTTTTTAAATCAGAAAAATCAGAGCTCCTCCTACCCACTTAGCTCACAGAACACAGGCCCAGGTTCCTCACTCCCAAGCCACAGTCCCCTGGTCCTGCTGTGCCCCCTACCCCCCACACACAGCCCCTGCCCCGCCAGCCCTGCTGGAGAAGGGCCACAGCTGGTGTACCTGGCACTACAGGGCAGAGCAGCACCAAGCGAGGAAGCTGCTTGCTGCTGCGAGCTCTGTGCTGCCCTGGCAAGACATCCCTTGCTCGCCACCACAGTAGCATGGGGTTGTGCCCCTTGAGGCTGCTGCTGCCATGTGGGCAGGGAATGCCTCACCAGGGCAGTGTGGAGGTCACAGCAGCAAGGAGTTTCCCCATGCAGCCCTGCTGGGCTGCAGAAGTCCCAGGGAAAGGCAGCAGGGCAAGGTGCCCAAGCCTGCAGTAGGCAGCCCTGCCTGACCCCACCCCTGCCACAGGTCTGCCCTGCCCCTTTGGAAGTGAGCACAGCTACAGAGAACCAGCTGCCCCGCTTCCCCAATCCCGCTCCCTGCTGGGGCCCTGTGACCACGCACTGCAGCCCTGGGCCCCAAGGCACACCCTCCCACCAGCTGGGCAGCAGCCCCAGCCCTGCCCTTCCCAATTCACTCCCTCCCTCCCTATAAGGGTTTCAGTCCCTGCCCCCTCCAGACTTGCCTGCAGAAGCTGCTCTCCAGGCTGCCTAGTAACCATGTGCATATACATGCACATGGCACCCCTGCCTGACCATCCTCCTCCCACTCCCACCTGCCTCCCCAGTCCCTTGTAGGCTTGAACCCTGCCAGCCTGCAGAGAATTCTTAGCATAAATGCAACATCTGTGGGTTTCTCCATTAAAACGAGAAATCCATGTTTTCCTCTGGTAAACTGGTAAATCCACATTTTTCTGCGTTTCCATGGGAAACAGAAAACCTGGATCCCTGCCGATTATTCTCTTTGAGTACAATTTTTCAATCACTTGCAAACATGCATAGTTGACACAACCTCGCATTAGAGTACAAACTGCAAGAGGATCAACATAAATTAAAAGGCTTTTTTTTCTTCCCCCCTCCCCACAGTTCAAATATTTCCATAACAAAACAATTAACTTTTTTCCACTTTGGATTCCCCTTCTCCCCATGTATCATAATTATCTCGCAGAATAAAAAAAGTTTTACACAAAAAAACTAAGATGAAAAAAATGCAGAATTTTTGCAACTAAACTAGATGTGGCATTTATCAATTCTACAATAAAAATGCCAAAATATTTGTAGCTATTTGGAAACACTCATACATACTCTTTCTGAAAACATTTCATTATAAATGCTTTTAATAAAGCCTAAGAAATTTGAAGCTGAAATTTACCTGAAAAGATGTCCATAGCCAATAAATGCCTATTGCATGTTATTAGCAAAAAAATAGTACTAGAAAATCCTATTATCAGCCATGCAGAACTTGCAATAAGATGTCCTAAAGATAAAATTTTGTTCCAAGTGCTGCATAGATTTTTAAAAGCTAGTTAGGGAAGACATTAACTGCCCTACAAATTATTCAAATTGGGGAGGGGAGGGTCAATCAGTCCTTATTGATAAGTTTAAGCATTTTTCATCACTCTTGAAATAAATCAACAAACAGTAAGTCACCTGCATATGCATAGGTCTACCTCGCTAATATCTGTACCAGCAAGCAAATAAAGATCTAAATCCTGTATAAATTCAAAGCGATTCTATGGCTTCAAGGAATAAGGCGATTTACAACAGTGTAACAAAGCAGAAGTTAATCAGTTGTCTTCAATAGTATGAAATAATAATGTAGACCACTCTAAATGCAAGAGAACTTGTATAAAACTTACCGCTTCACCCTTCTGATGCTGCCCTGAAACAACTCTTTCATTCTTTCTTCTATTTTGTTCAGTATCTGTAAAAAGTATAGAAAGGCTGAACTTGCAGAGACTAGAAAGTTACTTTCCACCCATGAAGCATCATTTAAACTGCTGTAGTCAAGAGAGATGTATTGAACTGTGCCTTTCACTCCTAAGTTATCAACACAGATGCTGTTCTTATGAGGTCAGTGTAAAATACGGGTAATGGTTGCTGTCTAGATCCTAGCAAATCATTTATAAAAAGATAATTAATTCTCCATGTCAGGGTTAAGAAATAGCAGCATATGGAAATTCTCTCTTCTACTAACAAGACTGTACACATTTGTTGAAGAAACTACCGACTTCTGTCTATGGCACTGCCAACCCATCTCAGATCACAAACAATAGTTCCACATAGAATGTACCTGAAATTAATATGTCCAAGGTATATGACAACTGTGTTTGAATTATTTTGGGGTTTTTTTATTTTGGGTTTTGTGTTGATTTTTAAAGAAATAGCTTTGGGTTAAAGCAACAGATTTAGGTTAACTAAAATGTCAAACATTCCAAGTACATATGCCATTGAGACAGAACAAAAGCATCAGGAGCTTGGAGTCATCTGACTAGCAGACAATGATGATAACGTGCATCCTGTTCCCCCTTGTTCTCCTGAGTCAAGGCACCAGGGCAGTGTAGCCAAGACGTTCAATTCAGTTACCAATTCAAAACCTATGTTATTGAGGACTTCAAAAAACAGGGATGAAGGACAGATTATGGGACCCACACTGACTATAGAAACATCTCAAATGACCACATAGGTCGTAAACCAAAATTACTATTTTTTCTTCAAGTAACTGTCAATGTGAATCCCAATCTAGAGGAATGTCTACACAAGATGCTTTACTGTGCAGAGGAGCTAATGACTGCATGGTAAGTGTCTCTGTTTACAGATGCTGACTGTTATGGCACAGTAATTTCTATTACTCAGCAGTTAATTTGCTACCTGGAAATGCAAGTAGCGAATTAACTGCTGAGTAATGAATTACAGCAGATGGCCGATTGTGAGCAAATTTGCACCCAGTCAGCTGGACAGCAGGAGGCAGGAGATTGGTTCCTACCCCTGAGAGCTCCCTGCTATCAAGGTGAGTTCTACCACCAGAGCCCAGGAGGGGACAATGTCCCCCTGCCCCAGCAGAGACTGGTAACAGATTGGGAACAATCCACAATGGTGGAGCAGGAGCTGAGAGCTTGTTCCCAGCAAGCTCCCAGCCTGTTCCCAGCCCCTATCCCACAATTGCAGAGCAGGGATTGGGAGCTTCCTGCATGGGGTGAATTCCCCAGCCAGCCTGGAGCTGACTGGGACAGGTCCCAGCCAGCCTTGAACTGTGCAAGGAAATCTGCACATGCAGCCTGAAAGTGGCGAGCAACTATCCCATTTCAGGCAAGGAAAAGCACATGAGGGGACAGAGAATGCATGCATGACCCCAGCAAACATGACTCTTCTTAACTCGCATGCCTTAGGTACACACACATATTCCCACAGCAGATTTCCAAAAGAAGAGATTCAAATCAGCAACTAGCAGTTCTCCCATACAGTTTGCCACTGCTAGAATAAAAGAGGTATATAGTTACATGATCAATTTTGTCTCTTCCTTTCATATCATCGTTGTAGCTCTGCAGATCCACTGATACTAATCCGTGAGGGTAAATTCTCAGAGTGGCAAAACTGCAAAACCAAAGAAGTATTTGTTATTGATTAGGATCATGTTTATTAACACAACTAAATTCTAGCAGAAGGAAAAACTGGAACTCCATGTTAAAGTCCAAATGCTTGTTTATTTTTGCAAATTCATTTTTTGCAACAATGTCAACAATTACTTTTCCAACTCTTATTTTTCAAGAACCCACTGCAAAACAAGAGAAGAATTGCAAAGGCATGCCAGGAACTAATAGTCAACAAATCATACCCTTTATAAAAAAGGATGCTAAGCCTCCAAACAGCTATAAAAAGAGCAAGATTTTTAAAGCAAAAACAAACTTCAGGAAATGATTACATTCCCTACCCTTCCAAAGTCAGAAAGTTTATACAATGACCTCAACCAACATTATCACGTTCAAAGATTAACAGCAATTTAAAAAGAAAAATGTTTTCATGATGTAAGACTGGGCAACTATAATTACTCTCTACATTCATGACTGTAGTGTTTAAGGATCAACCAAGAATGGAGTTCTATTGCACTAGGCACTGTAAAAACACAGTAGTAGACAGTAGGCCTGTGCAAAGCTTCAGGTGCTGATTTGATTCAGAGAAGATTTGGCCCAATTTGGTGGCCAAATATCTGAATCGAATCAGGAGACCAGTAAAAAGGTCTGAGTCAATTTGAAGCTCTCTGAATAGATTCAGAGAAGATTCAGAGAGTTTTGGGATTCAGGAAGTCCCCACTTGCTGCTGCAGGGAGCTGGACCCAGACTCTATGCTGGTAAGTAGGCGGAACAGGAGAGGGGCTGAAGGAGGAGTGAGGGAACCATTGGGAGACCCTCCACTAGGTCCCGACCCCGCCTGCTCTCCCAACCCCTCCCCATGGCTGCCCTGCCCACCCCAGCTCTTTAAGGAAAAAAAAAAAAAGCCCTGCATTCACTGGCTGCTGTAGCAGCCATCGGGGCTTCTGAGGGCTTGTGGGAGAACCCCCATGCAGCGCAGGGCAGTGGGGATTGCCCCTCCACCTGGCAGGAGCCAACGAATGCTGAGTTTTTGTTCGTTCTTCTTTTTTTTTTTTTTTTTAAGAGCCGAGGTGCTGGGGCCAGGTGGGGCAGTCATTGACGGGGCTGGGAGAGCAGGTGGGTGTTGGGGCCTGCTTCATTTGGAGATTCAGTGGTGGCCAAATCTCCAAATCATATTTGGTCAAATTGACTCAGGACAGTGATTTGAATCGTCAAATTGAATCCCTGTCCCCAAAATCAGCCAAGTCTGAATCCAAAGCGAATACTAGCTGCTTCACCCAGGCCCAACAGACAGTCCATGCCTCATAGGTTACAAAAGCAAAAAAACACAGGGTTGGGGGGGAAGGGGTGGAGACAGAAAGAAAACAAGAGGGCTAGCGGCAAATGTCATGTTAGTTCCATATTTCTTTTTCCTGGATGGATTTATTTAGGAAGGAAGGAAAAGAAAAAAAGGAAGAGAAAAGGGGTCTGATAAAGAAAGGGTAGGTTAAACTAAGTTAAGAGGGACAGGTATGGAATGAAGACATGGTACATAGCTGGAAGAAGAAAGGGGCAGGAGAGAAAGTCCAAGGAAATCTGCATAAAGTTGGCTGGAAAAGTCCCATCTTTGGCAGTTTCTACTATTTCTCCTACTGGCTGAAGTCTCTTGGTATATAGTCAAGTCTTCAGTCCATGGGAGATGACTCTCTCTCAGAATGAGAAAAAATTTATATAAAATAAAAAGAAATTACTTCAGCTAAGTAGCTACAGCTGGTCAAAAATGTATAGGCAAATGAGTGATGTGACAAGGAAGAAAAAAAGGCTTTAAAATATCTACCACTTACCCTGTTCTTCCCCACACCTTTCCAGACAAGCTGAACTGCCTGCCAACATCGAGAGAGAAAAAGAGAGAGAGAGAGAGAGAGAGAGAGAGTGTGTGTGTGTGTGTCTCCTTGAAAGCACCTTCAGCATTTCTTCTGAGTGTTTTTTAAACAGCTCTGTACTCAAAAAAAAAATTTTTTTAATTTTTTTTAAATAGTTTGGAATAACTCCCAGAAACCCCAGGGTACTGGGAACAAAAGAGTAGGAAGTGATAAAGCGGATGAGGGAGTTACGGGTAAGCAGAGCTGGGACTGATGGCAGCTCTGCCGCTCAGCTGGTAGCAGTCCCACAAGTAGTCCTATGTTTGTAGCAGCAGGCAGTCAAATTGTTCTACAGTAATAGTATACTGTCATTAATAAATTATCTGTCCCCTCCCTCCCAATTTCATGCCATCCTGAACATTCAAATGGATAGAAATCTAAATGCATGCTTAACAATGAACAAATATTGATACTATTCATCTACTTTAAATTATTACAAAAATATAAATCAAATTCTGCCAAGCCTAGTTTTAGGCTACCTCTATAGGTTCATACAATGCCTTCAGCACAAGAGGCTTTAATAGCTTTAGTCAGATACTTCAAGTCACTGGCAATAGTTTCATTAAAGTCAATGAACTTGTACCAGTTCCTAGGTCCAGCTATGCTGTTAAGCAGAAGGCAGGTCAGAGCGGTATCTTAGAGACTACATGGTACAGAGTGGTATCAGCTTTGTTAGGCAACAGCCTCTACTTCTCTCTCTGGTGTTAAGGGGAAAGTAATATTTCCATTTCACTAGATGGCACTCTTGCACTCTGAACTAAATCCATGTTTCTGCACAGTGCCAAAGCCTGCTGCACTATTGCAGGTAACATTTTATCATATTATACATATATTGCAAGAATGGGAGTTATTTAGCCTCACTCAGATCTGTTACTCAATTGGGTAAACCCTAATCACAAACTAAATTTCCCCTTTAACTTTAGCTTCCTCTCCTGAGCCTTTTATATTAAATCACTATTCAAGAGCTGCTAGGTTTCTCTTCCAAATGGGAAAGCATTTCAAAGTTGGATGATATGCTCCCTGTGTACATATGTACACTGTTTATAATATTCTTTGGCATTCTTTCTTTAAAATAGTAATATGATAAAAACATAAAGCTATTTTACAGGACGTATAAGAAGACTACAGAACAGACATTCTTCTACACTGATTTGGATTTTATCTATTTTTTATTTTTAATGTCAAAACAGAATCCTCATGCCAATAGATTACTGGTGTACTCTCATCTCTTCCTCCAACTGGAACTGGCACAAAAGCCTATAATTCCCTTTTTCAGACCTTTTGAAAACACAAAACTATACTAGTTTAACTAAAAACAGCTTTTAAAAATCTACTTTGTTAAACTGATAGAAGCCCTTGATTGTTATTGTTTTCAAAATGGCTTATTTAACAAAACAGAGCTAAATCCAAATTAAATGGGATGTTGTTGTGATCCATTTCAGCTAAAATTCATCCTTTCTTCTCTGACAAGTTTTTTCTCCTAACAATTTTCCTAAGCAGCTAACCAGCATCACTTATCTTAGCCACTTAACATCTAGTGAAAATAGTTTTCGGTTTGCAGGGGAAGTTGGAGAGATGTTCTATGCAGGTGGTATGCGTTCCAAACCAGTAAGAGGTAGCTCAGGCTGCAGGTCAACTTGGGAGTGGCTGCTATTAAAAGCTGCCTGTTACCTTAAATAGCTAGGATTATCTGAGTAGGATTATTTCTTTTATGCCAAGACTACAGTGAAAGAAACAACTTTTTTGCCAGTTCCAGGTTAGATCTACTTTTAAACAGTGAACCAAGCAGAATATGAGAGGTGACTCAAAAGAGCTAGATATATCAAGTAAAAAACGTCTAACATTAAGTCAGAGACTTCCCAAACCAAATCTAGTCCAACATTTTAATAAATCAAACCTTGCTGGAGTAAATTGTTCTCTGCATCTCATTATGTCAATGTGTTTAAAATGCTTTAATAAATGAAATCCTCTCAAATCTCTCCTCAAAAATAGGGGATTTATTTATTCTATTTTTACAGATAGGAAAAAAATGAAGGCATTGAAAAACATCTAACATTTCAAAAGAACTCACTGACAAAGGCCACATACTTACATTCAGTTTCTATTAGAATTGCTGTTCTCCTGGTAGGAAATAAAAGTTTGCAGAAGTTCAAACTTTTTTTTCCCCCCAGAGGTTCAGGAACAACCAGGGTTAAATCATTCCCAGGTGAATTTCTCTTGGGAGACTAAACTAGACTAAACCTTCCACTGGCTTAACTCCTGTGCGGGACCAGGAGGACTGGAGCTGGAAGAACAACTCTCATCCCCTTCCCAAGACTGGGGGGCCCTGGTCTGGGGAGAGTGCAGAGGGCATCTGCTCTCCCCCTCCCATAGGATGGAGTGAAGGGGAGCAGCCCCAGCTGTTCCTCACCTGCTTGTCATACTGGAGGTTTGGGTGCAAGTTAAAAAAAAAAGGGGGGGGGGGAGGGGGAGAGTTACAATTCCATTCCTTCTGCTCGGTGGTTCCCAGGCACTTCCTGTTTGCTTCCTCCTGCTTCCACTCCTCCCCAACTCAGCTAAAGGGCCCCTTAACTCCCAACCCCTCCAATAACATGAAGTGAAACAAGGCAGGCTGCTGTGCTTCTGCAAAAGTCTCCCAGAGCCCTGCCATAGCAACTAAGTGCTCCTGCCCCACTCCCTGAGGGCAGGCTGTCAATTAATGGACTCCCCTAAGAGCAGGAGTGGCCCAGGGAGTAGCCTTCTAGCACCTCATGGCTAGAGCACATAAGAACTGCCATTTGCTGGGTCAGACCATAGGTCCATCTTGTCCAGGGTCCTGAGTCACAATGGTAGAGAGTAAATGCTGAAAAGGAGAGCAAACTGGGCATGACCAGTTTTTTCCATTTCTAGCATGCATGGTCTAAGAAAGCTCTCCAGCCATAGGGCTGGGGGAACATCTGTACAGTTCAACTCCTGAGCTGTCTTTCTACAAAAAGAAATTTCCAGTTTGTTCATTCCCACCACTACAGAAAATGATTCAATTGGTTCAAGGGAGCAACGTCCTGCCTAGCTATTGAGTGTGAATGGCCATTTCATCCACGTTTGTGTTGACAACTGGATGAGTGATGTTTTACAGTTGAACCCTCCTCAATTAGGTCCTTTGTCATGGTAAACTATGAATTAAATGGACCAGGTAAGAGTTGCCAGAATGTGACTTTTGGTAGCTTAACTTCAGACAAAACAGAACATGGATCAGTTGGTCTGGTAATGACAATAGGAAAGTGTGCCTTAATCCCCAAATCAACTCCAATTCATTTAACAGCTGCAGCTTTCCAAATGACTGTTCATACAAGGTCTTTGTCAGAGAGAAAATTTTGTCAACAGCAGTAGTAATGGACTACATTCATTCCAACTGCAGAGTATGCAAGGTCGTCTTTCCAGAGTCTTTATTGTAGAGCTAGCAGTATATTTGTATCTTTTCCCATTTGTTTTTCCAGACTAAGTACTTTAATAAACTACAACTTTATACCTGTAGCCATAATTTGGCCCAGCTCTTCTTATCTGGTTATCAACAGTATTAAATGAGGTAGTGGCACTTCCCAAGCAAAGGTCTTCTATATTTATCTTTCACATTAGAATTGGCTACTCACTTCTGCACACTACAGATTATTTGTGCCTGCTAAGACCCAGCTATCTAAGTAGGAGAGCAGTTTTGCTCATGTCTGTAAAGTCAGAGGCATTCAGGCAACACCCTCACTCTGGCCTGAATGTTGTTGTTTATTTTGCTAGCGTGTTATTTTTGGAGTTACATGCTTCCTCCCAAAAGTCATGTGAAGTTTTGTTTGTTAGTTGGGAACTTCAGCTACTGCCTATGTAAGAATAAACGCCTGCTGACAAAGATGAAACTATATCTACATAATAAAATGCAAGCACAAAAGAGCTGCCTGTAAGTCTAGAGAGATGTCTCTAGTGTCATTATCAGAACTTAAAGGATGTTTTCATTATTGCTGAATGAACATTGTTTGGTATGTACTTCTGATTTCCAAGAAAAATAAATTCACCCTGAACTGAAGTTCAGGCAACAGTAGAACACCATAGAAAGCAACAGAAAATCTGAAAATGTATCAGGGTGTAGGTTGCAGCCACGTTGGTCTAAGGACATAGGCAGATACGGTTCTTTGGGTGAATCTGATATCTTTTATTAGACCAACTTAAATAGCTGCAGAACAATTTTTAAGCAAGTTTTCAGGTTCAAAAACCCTCCATCAAGCTAAGGGCTAACTTCCTTTGCCTGACGAAGGGTTTGTGAACCTGCAAGCTTGCTTAAAAATTGTTCTCCAACTATTTAAGTTGGTCTAATAAAAGATATCAGATTCACCCAAAGAACCTTGCCTGCAATTGTATCAGGTACTTACAAGCCTAACAGTTTGCAAAGAATCCAGTCCCGCGGCAATTTTCAAAACAGGCTCTCTCGCTGCTTGGAAAGGACGTACCACACATGACAATCCTACTGTCCTGTCACCTAGAAAATTACTCACTAAAACAGAGTCCTGGCTTGCTGAGGCCTTAAAAGAGGCTCAACTGATCTTATATCCACAGCTAGTCTTTGTACAAATGACTGTGGCAGAGTTGGCAAGACAAGATCCTTGCAGATCATGTGCCAGTATGACTGTGTCTAACAGGATTTACAATGTTCAGATTTCACAGATGAGCCCTCCCACTCAGGTCACCCAAGTAACTGGCCAAAGGGACATTTGAGACAGAAATCTTGAACACAGGGGGATCCACTGTAGATCATTACTGGAATCTTATATTCCCTAGTGGCATCTTCAGAGTCTTTCCTTAATGTTACATTCCACACAGAGGGCAGGAAAAAGATCTAGAAGTAAGTTGAGGAAACTATTCCTTTTACCTTGCAAATTCCAGACTGGAATTGGAAACTACAGTGCTGCTTGAATTTAAAGGAAAATTTCCCATGAGAAAAAAGCCCAACAGAATCCCTTTAATCATTTGGCTCTAATTCAGTTTTTCATTTCTAAACTTTAATTAGTTTTGTCTATATAACCATTTGGAGAAGTTAGATAGCCAAGCCAAGCAAAAAATGAAAGAACCAGGAAGCAGAAAACGCACATGCACCAGCTTTTTTTTCAATCCACTGTACAATATAGCAAAAGAAGTGAGGACAGGAAGGAGAGATTTGAGGTCAATCCAGTGGAAATTAGTTTCAACTGACAAGGAAGTTAAGCTGGAGAGTAGAAATAAAGTTCAAACCTCATTTACGAGTGCATTATGCAGCCTGGTGAGGGACCTTTTATACTAGAAACACTAGGCTATTTCTCAGAGATCCTGCAAGGGCACAGATACTTTTCTAGAGGTCTAAGCTTGCTTTAGACAAAAAACAAAAAACAAACGAAAAAAACACCTTTCCTGCCCTGGGCAGAAAAAAAAAAAAAAAACACGTAGAAAGTTCTTTTCCTCTGTTCCTCAATCTATCACTCCCTTCACTACTCAAGTATTTAGTACTAATGGTCTAGCCTACACTTAAGCATTTTACTATCATAGTATTTTTATTAAAGGATATGTTCATTCTTACAGGCAAAAAACCCAAAAATTAATACCACTACGTTGGCAGAAAAGTCTCTTATTCCCCCTCCTATCCAGGGAGCTGCATAACTTCAACCATACAGAGAAAACCTTCTAGCTTAGAGAAAGCCTTCATGTTTCTAAATATTGGACCAATAAGTAAAGCAACACCGCTGTTTTAATGGGAGGCGAAGTTAGAAAAAGTGTGAAGATTTTTTTTTTAACTTGTTCAGCAGAGAGGCATCTACAAGAAGGAGAGCTGAAGTCTTGTAAACCTCTACGCAGCAGAGTTCAGGCAGTATCTCTTCTAATGGCAAATTCAAGGCCTTTCCTATGCAGAAGTAATTTAATATTCCTGCGGAATGTGATTATTAATATGGATTAATAGAGAGCTTGTGGCTTACAGCAATGCAATTTCACACCATCACACTTAACCTTGCTTAAAAAAAAGGAGTCACACTGAAGAATACCTCATATGGCCAAAGACAATGTTTTCACACTGTTCAGATAATAACTTGGTACTAGGTGATTCTCCCCCTTTATGAGGCATTGGTCAGGCCGCAGATGGAGTACTGTGTCCAGTTCTGGACGCCGCACTTCAAGAGGGATGTGGATGGCCTCGAGAGGGTCCAGAGGAGGGCCACTAGA
>JAGPOW010003316.1:59849441-59869592 GCA_030014935.1 Caiman crocodilus
TCCTAGGGAAGTTGTTCTTGCTCCTACCTTGGGCGTCTTTAAGAGTAGATTGGATAGGTACTTGGCTGGGGTCCTGTGACCCTGGCACTCGTTCCTGCCCTTGGCAGGGGGTCAGACTAGATGACCTGCTCTAGGCCCCTTCTGACCCTAGATACTATGATACTATGATAGTACAACTGGCTCTGTATAGCTATGTAGATGAGAGGGCAGTGGAGGCAGACCCGAATGTCACACCAAACTACACAAAGCATAAAATCCTACTCAAACTCCATAGATTTTTCTTTTGCTTATCCTTGGGAATAGAAGTTAACAGATTCTCAGGCACAAATCAAATGCAGTAAAGCTCATTTAACAGGTTCTATGAAATGCTGAATAACCCAATTATATATACAACCCTACAAAATCATTTTTCTGTATCATAAAAACAGATGAATATAGTTTTGTTTGGTAGTTCATCTCAATTAGCATTGTTTACATGAACGTATGGTCCCCACTCACACCATAAGCAACCTTTTTTGTGCACAGTCAATTTTTAAGTGACCATACTTGCAAAGAACCAATCAAGTTTTTCAACAGCCAAAACAAAGACAATAAAGGGGAAAAAGTATTCTCCTTTATTGTCTAATTCCCCTCCCAATTACTATAACTATTATTGTAAAAATTATGCAATGTTCTAAAGTTGGATTTGAAGTATTCAGCTAAATATTATTTTTGGAAAACTTTGAGATTCTGATGCCATAACAGCAGTGATATATAAACAAAAGGTTTGAAATACAACTCACCCAAAATACATAAGGAGAACTTTTACTTTGGGAGAACTTTTGATTCTGCAGAATCTAAGTGGTTATTTAAAAGCATCTATCTGGTTAAATAATTAAGCTGGTACCTGAAAAGCTAAGGAATTTGAGGCAGACTGTCCTAGATCTGAAGACATGACTCTCCTGTCCTTACTGCTGAGACTCTGAATATAGTGGAGTGAAAGCAGACCAAAATGGTTCTATTCAGGAGTTGAACTGAATCTTGTCTAGTTCTTTTTCACCAAGGACCCTTCCCATTCGAAGAAAAACATATACACACACAAACCTGAATAGAAGCAGGTTACCAAGAACTTCACAGGAACCAAGATGCTTGGCAAGGAGAAAGTGAAATAGGAAAATATACGCTGTAAGTACATGAAGTATTGTAGGGATCAGGACAGGAAGGAGGTTAAAAGTGGTGGGGGGACAGGGGAACCACAGGAAACAAACTGATCAAGAAGAGAAACGAGAATTAAAGAAAGGAGGAAAAGGTGGTAAAACAAAAAATGACTGAGGAATATATTCTTACAATTTAACACCTTAAAAGTGGGGGGCAGGTACATTTTAGGTACAATATTTAACTGCAGCAGTCTAACACCAACTGCCCAACTGCCTTACACTGAACATAGTTTCTGGAGTACAAATATCCAACTTACCTGCCATTTTTGTTGGTGTAAGTTGCTAGGTAACCATGATCTTCCCAGCTGTGAATTGTTTCTGTCATTCTCTGCTGTTGAAAAATGGGCTGTAGACCTTTAAGAACGGCATTGCAATCAGCTGAAAGATCAAGGAGGGAAACACAATCAGCTGCAATATTCTCACAATTTCCTCCATCTGCTTCTTTAATACAAGGTTGGTTATTTTTAAGAAGCAGCTGTATAGTTCTTCAAAGCAACCTGAATTACTATATATAGTATGTACCACATCTTCCCCCATTCCTCTCGTTGGAACAACACTTGAGTTTGCAACTATACAAATCATATGAATGCAAAAACAAAACAAAAAAATGTAAATCTTTATGCATCATATCCCTTTATGATATGTTCCAGGTCTAAAAAAATTCTACTATAGGAGATGATTTGGGTCAGTGTTTCCTACTGTGCTAAATATTAACATCTAAAGGGAGATTTGTTTAGTTTTTCAGGATTACCATTATTCATTTACTTCTAAAAGAAGATCTCAGTCTTCTTTATGTGACTCTTAAGCAAATAAAATAGTAAGGATGAACATAACGACTACTACATTGAAATAAATGGAGATTATTTAGGACTTCTGACATTCTTTTAACGTTTTCTGATATAGCAGGATGGGCACAGGCAAATTTTTCACCTGTTCCTTCTTGGTTCAACAACAGGGTTTTTTTGAAGAGGGAAACCTGAGTTGCCAAAAGGATTAGACAGCTCTAACTTGGGTGTGTAAAGAACAAGGAAAGAAGGATAAATAAATCATTTTTTTCTCCTCTCAAAATTACTCCATACTATTCACTCCTCTTTTACACCCGGTGACTGTAGAGACTGGGAGAACGTCTGTTCACCAGGGCACCCCAAGGGAAGACAAGATCCAGCAGTCACAAACTTCTGGAAAACTGTTTTAGGCTGGACATAAGGAAAAATTTCTTTACCATCTAAGTCCCCAGAGCCTGGAATAGACTCCCCACAGAAGTGGTGCAAGCACTTACTCTGGACACTTTTAAGAAACACTTGGATGCTTATCTTGCTGGGATCATTTGACTGCAGCTGACTTCCTACTCCTTGGGCAGGGGGCTGGACCCAATGATCTTGCAAGGTCTCTTCCAGTCCTAATGTCTATAAAATCTATTCAATCAATCTATAGGGCTATGTTAAGATACCAGTTTCCTACCATTCAGGTCTCAACCAAGCACTAACCTCCACGTGCCATGCAGAAGTTGGGTTGCCTGCCACTCAGAACAAAGGAAATTCAGGTTTCCGTAAACATAAGATACAAAATACAATGGAAAGTCTTATGGCCAATTTCTTCAGAAGGTCTCATTATTTATATAATTGTCTTATCCCCACAAAAATGGAGTAGAGTCATTATTACCTTAAATAAAGGTGGGGGAGGGACATTATTCTCTGCCAACTGTAATCAAGTTATTTATATCCAACGTGTATTATCCATATTCTGTTATCCCAATGATTCTGGTAAACTTACATTTTGGTTAGTTTTGCCCCAATTTACACGTGATGGAAATTAAGGTGCTAGTCAGACATAGGTAACTTTCTTTAAAACAACCCTTTGAGAGAATCAGCTCCTTTATATATAAGCAAGCAGATCCTCTAAACCAACTATCACATGACAAGACAAGGCATAACCTGGATTAAAAGCCCCTATACAGGGGGAAACTGACTGACAGTTATAGTAAAATTATTCCGCTATGGTTATACCAATAAAAATCCCACCCCCCCAATTATTTTTTCTAATTAAAAAATAATATCAGCTCATGTCAGAATAAATTTAGGCTGGGACAAGTAAATTTCCCATGCCCCTGCACCCCAAGTAAGCCCTACAAATCCAGAATCTCTGCCTGCAGGTATGAAGATCAGTAGCTCCACAACTCCCAAACTTCCCTGCCCCATGCATCGGCATCTTAAAAACCTGTCAAGTGAATGGATGGAACCTCAAGCTCACATATCTCAGTAATACATTCTGCAAACCCTTGCACTTGCCAACCCTATTATTTAGGACACACATACACAGATGTTACATACTGGCAATCATCCATAAAAATTACCAGAGAGGCCAAAATATGTAAGAGGAACAAAACTCTCAGTCTTCTGGATAGCATCAAAGAATGATCTTATTTTACCAACTTTTCTCTGGACAAATTAAAGCTGGGAAGACAGAGCTTCCAAATCTAATATTAGATGAACATTATCCAATGAAGCAAGAGATAACATTTATCTCCCATTTCACATTCATTAATTTCCTATGTTGCAATTTATGCTTAATTAGAGGTTCTGTCAGACAGCAAAGAATAATTTAATTGCTGATAAGGCAACAATTAGTTTGTTGCTTTGTCAGCTAGGCTGGGATAAGCTCCCCAGCCAGGATGGGGGGGAGGGGCTTGGGACTCGGGGAGTGGGGTGGGTCCTGCCACCACTTGCCCAGCCAGGATGCGGAAGTGCAGGATGAGGGCATGGCGGCGCTGGGAGCAGGGGCTATACCCTGCTGCTGCTTGCCCCCCTTCCACCCAGAGTGATCTGCGCCTGCATTGATTTCCATACCCCACCCCCAGATGATCAAGTGGCAGCAGGGCATAGCCCCCGCTCCCATCACTGCTGCGCTCATATCCTGCGCCCCGGCTGAGCAGCTTATCCTAGCCCCAGCCCCTGCCCTTCCCACCCCTCCCCACCCACTACAATCGACTTACCAGCGAAAGGCAACTGTGTCCAGCATGGTGAGGTCTGCTGCCTGTTTAGTCTATGGCTCAATCTCCAAAGCGGCACTGAATTTTTCCAAGGCAATTTAGAGGCTTCTGATTCTATTTGGTCTTTTAATTGGTCTCCCTGGAGAGTAAGCCACCAACTCGAGCCGAACCTCCTCCAAATCGAATCAAATGTATAGTATATGGTTTCCTTTTCCAATCCCACAATACCTTCAGGTGAAGGTATAATTCAAACACTATTATGAAAGAAGGCTTTATGCAGGGATAGGTAACCACTGGCATGCATGCCAATTAGTGGCATGTGTAGACATTTCCCCTGGCACTTCAGAAGTGTTTGAGGAAGTTGTTTAAAAAAATATATTTTTTAATTTGCTGCTCAGATCTCTCCAGAGCAGCCAAAGGTGCCAGTGCCGCAGCAGGCACAAGGGGTGGGGTCAGGAGAACACAGGCAAGGACAGTCTGAGTTCTGTTGCCCCCATGCCATGCCTAGGGTTGCCAACTCTGACTGAAGCTATTCTGGGAGGTTTTTTTCCCCAACATGACATAATGTTAACTAAATAGCTAATGTAATGTAAATCTCCAAGACTGCTTTCAGTAATCAGCAGATGGATGTTGATTCCGGTAGACTTCCGGCCAATCCAGGAGGGTTGGCAACCCTAGCCATGTCCCCCAACCTGACCCAGCTCATGGAAGGGAGCTGTGGGTGGGCAGAGACAGGACCAGAGCCAGGGCCAGGCAGGCGCTCCAGAGGGCCGCTGTGCTGGAGGCTCCCAATGTGTGGGCAAAGCCCTGCACCTAGCCTGGGCTCAGGTAGACAGACGCCCCATCCCACCCAGGCGAGGGCAGCACGGGGGTGCCAAGCACCAGGGCTGGGTGTTTGGGACAGTATCACGGCAGGGAGAGGCATCGTGGGAAGGCCAGCCTAGCCAGCCCTTGGGAAGGTGGCAGCTGGAGCAGAGCGGGGCCGGGTTGGAAGCAGGTCCCTGTGGGCTCAGGCACCCAGCAGCACCCAAAGAGGGGCTTGGCCCAGCCTGCATAGTTCAGTGACGATTGGGTGCAGCCACCCTGCCCATGAGGAGACACCACCTGGCCAGGGCAGGATGCCAAGCTCACGGGGCTCCACCTCCCTGTATGCTGGGCACAGCATGAGTGGGATGGACCCACTCCTGGTGCGGGGTCCCAGTCACAGGAGGCTCCCCAGGCTCCAGGAACAGCAGCCTTGCACACTCACAGATCCCCTCCAGAGACCAGGGCTGGGGCAGGCACCATACAGGGCTGCTGCACTGCAGGCTCCCAGCCAGCTTGGCCCCAAGTGCCACCTGTGGCAGCTGTTCCTAGGGCCCAGGGGGCTCCTGGGGCCAACCCCTGCACCGGGGTGGCTTTGCCTCACTCATACTGTGCCTGGCATGCAGGGAGACCGAGCCCAGAGCCAGAAGCCCCCCAAGCATGGCATCCTGCCCTGGCCAGGCAGCATCCCCCCCTCATGCAGGGTGGCTGCAGCCCATCCCTCTGGAGCTGCGTGAGCCAGGCCCCACCTCAAGTGCTGCTGGGCACCCCGGCCCACCCACCACAGTCCATGTCTGCAGAGCCCCAGAACAGACCCCACATCTCATCCAGCCCCTGCTCTCCTCTGGCACCTCCCCCACCACCATGCCTACATCACTCCAACACCTAGCTCCTGCCCCAAGCGCCCAGCGCCCCGGTGCTGCCTTCACATGAGTGGGACAAGGAGTCTATTTGCCCAAGCCCTAACTGGGCCCCCCACAATGGCCCTTGGCCCAGGCTCTCCCCTGCTCCAGGACCCTCAGGAAGGCCTAATTGCCCCAGCTCTGGCAGCTGCTGCTAGTGTCACAATCTCCACCTCCCTCAACCAGACACTGCGCTGGACCAACGGGTCAAGCTGCAGCTGATAGCGGTGGGAGACATGAGTGGTGAGGGACATACCCTCTTTCTCTTTTTCCTCTCTCCTCCTTTTCACCTCTTCTCTCTCCTCTTTTCTTTACCTCTTTCTCATTTTCCCCCCCTCTCTCATCACAACATGCTTAACAAAAAAGAATACACGAGAACAAAGGTAATTCATGAAGTTTTATTTATTGCTACCAGGTTTAGACTTTTTAGAAAACCTGGTATTTACCATTAAAAAGTCAATATCTACGATTATTAACTGTATTAATATGCAGTGCACCCTGGCATGTAGCCGCCACCTCCAGTTTTGTTTTTCTGACACCAGCACTCCAGGACCTTGCAAGGTAGACATCACAGGTTTTTTTTGACACTCCGGCCAAAACCGTTG
Organism: Caiman crocodilus; assembly: GCA_030014935.1. Classification (NCBI taxonomy): domain Eukaryota; kingdom Metazoa; phylum Chordata; order Crocodylia; family Alligatoridae; genus Caiman; species Caiman crocodilus. The sequence continues at coordinate 59,855,938 of JAGPOW010003316.1, forward strand.
TCTACCTCTTGTTTTATGGTTCAACCATGAGTGCTCCAATTCCTGTATACATCAGCACTTGCTGGGCACTAATTCTGCTACAATGGCTCCATGGAAAATTCATTTCAACATCTTTTGGTTTAAACATTGCTGACAGAACAGTTTCTAGTCATCCCTGTCCTTCCTGCCTCCCACCCTCCACACTTCCGCCCCACATTCCTTACCGTCTCATGTTTCAGTTCTATTTTCTTCTTTCACAGTCTCTGCAAAAGCATCACAACAATGCTGCTGGAAGACCACTCAACTTAACTGTCCAAACAGTTTTTTTCCAGACCTGAAGAACATGAAAATTTCTAAATTCTAGCTCTTGTCTCATCATCTTGCAGGGATTGTTTCAGGAGCAGCTTTTTTGTTTGCTTGTTTGGGTTTTTTGTTTTTTTAAGGAAAAGGATGGAGCAAATGATAATGAGACTGGAAAGGACAAGGAATGTCAACGCTTTCAACTTAGCAGCAGTTCTGCTTGTTAGATGTCAGTTGCAAGGACCATTAAACCAACTATGCCAAAAATTCTTCTCTTGTGACAGTATCCTGTCGTTTTAGCCCAAGACCATTGCTAAAGGGCTGGGCCCAAACCCAGGCATCACCTGGAATTCTGTAGCCACAGTCCCAAACATAGCTAATGTTAGTGAAATATAACAGGAGCTTTGCTACACTAAGCCAAATTTACTTTTAGCCTGCAAGGGGCTTAACTGGCAATCCAAAATTAGGCCAGCCATTATACACTATGCATCAGTACAATCCAGGCAAGCCACTCAATTCTCCTCCCCAGGGAGGAGCTCGTTTAAACTTCCCCAAGCTCTATTTCAGCCATGTAGATCCCAGGTATTTTCAAGAAAAGAACACAAAATATATCAGTAGTTCATCCTGTGTCAATTTGAACATGGTTTTGGACTCTTAATGGCATCACTCCCATGGCCCTTTGTAAAAGGAGAAAGAAAATGAATTTCAAAATGATTCAATATTGATTTTGGAAAATTCTAAGATTAGTGTGTTAATCATTATTCAGTTTATTGAATCACCTTGTTATTAAATTCAAGTGGCTGCTCATTCTAATTATCTCAACAAAGGAAAGATTGAATTCCTTAAACCCCATTGCAAGGTATACTAACAGTAAATCCAAAATTGGTCACCAATTCATTATTATTATCATCATCATCATCATCATCATCTGTACATGTCATTCTTGATAGCCAGATGAATCAAATGTAATAAGAACGCGGCATGCTCCTCCAGTTCTGAGCACTACTCTCCTGCCCCTCAAAGTAATTAATACTGATGTAAAATGTGCATTGTTTTAAAAGTTTCCTGACACAAAACTGTACAAGTTTAAACAGTAGGTAGGGAAAGCCACCATTTGAGACCTTAGGCTAGTCCAACTGTAATAAATATATAAACTGTTAATGAACAGCAGGATTTTTTTTTATAATGGCTCCACTATTAAGTATGGCTCTTCACCATTTCACTACCATTTTTTCCTCTCATGGTTTAGCAGTACCATTCTGCATCTTAAATTTAAAAAAAACATGTGCATCTATCAACTTATTTGGCAGTAAATACACCTTTCACAAATGGGGGTGGAAGTGGGAGGATATTACAGTTGGCTTCCCTCCTCCTGCTATTTAAGCAAAAAATAAATATATATGTATGTATATGTGTACGTGAGACAGGAATTAAAATGTGTTAATAATATAAGAGGTACATTTTTCTTTAAGTGACAATACACAATATTTCTGACCACAACTCTGAGGATATTACGGTTCTGTATGGACATCTATTTATTACATGAGCATATAACAAGACAGGAGCTTATAAAACCAGGTACCCACAACTACAAAGAGGCTGTAATTTTCAGAATCAGCTGTAATCAGGATGAGAGAGTAAGACTGCCCTTAAAAAAAAATAATAATAAAAAATAAATAAATAAATAAATAAATAAAACAGAAACCTTGGTTTCCCAGTTTTCTATTCTTTTACTGGCATTATTTACAGCGTTCTCTCCACCCCACTGCCAGTCAGTATTGTAGCTGCAAAATATTAAGCAAATTTTGCTTCCCCAGGAAAATTTTCAGATTTTGTAAAAATTCTTTAAAGCTAGTGGAACCAAAATCCTAGTGAATTTCACAACCCTACAGAGATCCCATGACCCAGGGCAGATACTGCAGTGACTACTAGCCCACCCCTCTATACCACAAACCTCCCTAGAAAGAAGATGATGATTAGGGATCTGGTTTTTCCATTTCCCATGGAAAAAAAATGGATTAAAACTGTGTATTTTACTTTTACCAGAGGCAAATGTAGATTTATTTTACCGGAGAAAACTGAAGATTTTGAAGTTTTGCAATAAGCCCTCTGCAGACTGGCATAGTTCCAGCCTGCAGGGAGCTGCAAGGGTCGAGGGGATGTGGGAGGAGGGCAGCCAGGAAGGGGGTACCATGTGCAACATGGCCAACAGGCAGCTTGGAGAGCAGCTCCTGAATGTAAATTGGGAGCATGGGCAGGATTGAGGCCCCATAGGGAGGGAGGCAGTTGAGCAGGTCTGGGGCTGGGACTGCTGCCCAGCGTGTGCAGGGCTTAGAGCCACAATGCATGTCTGCAGGCCATCGCAGGGAGCGGAGGCATGGCCACAGGCAGCTCACCCGGGGGAAGTGGGGGGTGGCTCCCCCCTGCTGTATGCACTCCCAGGGGGCAGAGGGGACCCGCGCCTCTGTGCATGGGATGGGGATGGCGCACTGCTCACATCAGGCTCGAGCTCCTATCCTGCTGCCCTCCCCTGGGCCTCCGCAGCCCAGTGTGTGACTGGTGCCACAGGGAACAGTAAAGCCACACAGGAAGCTGCCTGCTGCTGTAAGCTCCATGCTGCCTGCGTCCCCTGCATGCAACCCTGCACTGCCCCCCCACTGCAGCTGTGCAGGCAAGGAATACATTGCCAGGGCAGCATAGAGCTCTCAGCAGCAGCACTGCTCTGTTTTTTGTGGCACCAGTCATGAATGCTGGGCTGCAGAAGCCCCAGGAGAGGGCAGCAGAGTGGGAGCCCAAACCTGAAGTAGGCAGCAAGCAGCCTCAGCCCCACGCACAGATCTGGGGGGGTCCCCGAGCCCCCCCCAGGAGTGCATGCTGTGATGAGGAGCAGCCCCCCCCCCGCTTGAGCCTGCAGTGAGTAGGCAGCAGGAAGGGAGCCCAGCTCCACTTCATTGCAGCACCCACTGCCTCCAGCCAGGGGCAGGGGGTTGTGGACACAGGTCCTGGGCCTCACAGCCTTGGCGGCTGGGAGTTGAGGGCTGGGGGAGCAGGAGCTATAAGTGGGGACTTTCATTTTAATTGCAGATTTGGGGTTTTTAAATCAAACAGTGCAATTTATCAGTGAATTTTCAATTTTTTAATCAGAGAAAACCAGGATTCCTGATGATCAACCAATGAAAAAGGAACAACAAGCAAACAAATACCCCCAAAAGACCCAAAGTCACCAGCCCTCATCAAGGACATGCTAGCACCAGATAAGCCTTCTGTGGGCCAACTAAATTTTGAAAACGTACATATACATATCAAAGTCTATTTTGCAGTTTCCAAAGTCCTCTTGCACATTGTTATAAAAGCCCTTCATTATTGCAGGGTAGGGAAGATAATTTAAAATGAGTTACACAAGAATATTGTGAGCCTTCCAATAAAGGATTCAGAATATTTCCCATCTGAAATGGAGGTACTTCATTGTTATGTGATTTGAGAAAAACCCTGAGGAACACAACAGTTTACGAATCCCCATTATAATATGAGCATTTGGTACTCCTCTGAAAAAACAAGCTGGTTTACCACAAGCTGTGAGAAAGTGCCAGTTAAAAACACTTGAGCCTGGAGACAAACGTCTCTCCCACCGCTACGTTTTGAAGCATTCTGTACTCAGTTAGAAAAGCGCCACAGGAAAAGGCTTTGTTTTGTACCCTCTAGCTCAATGCAGGCACAGAACTACAGGAAACATTTACACCAACACTATACTGGAGTTCTGAGTTGTTCACAAGTGCAGATGATTAAAAAAGAAGAAGAAAAATAAAAATTCATTCCTATTGTTTCAATTTGTTCTATACTTCTGAAACAGGCATTTGTGGTGATTTATGGAGCAGGGTGGAGAAGGGAAATAGATGGAAATGATCCAGCTACTCTTCAATACCACATGGAAAAAGCAAGTCAGCACTAGACCTCCCCATACACCTGCTGTATTCTGTTACATTCCTCTATTCTGTAACAGGAGGTAGGTTCCAAGGACAGTTCCTCTTCCCTCCCTCAATAAATCTGCTCAGCAATTGTGAAACTCTAAAAAATAAACTACTAAAACAGGAACGTAAAGATTACACATTAAGTACAGGGCACTACAAGTGAATCTCTTGAAATATTCACAGTACTTATCACAGTAGTGTCTCAGCCAAGTTGGAACTAATACATAACACAATATAAATACATGCAAAAATAATGTAAAAGCAACTGCCAGAGAAAGCAGAGGTTTGTTCTCTTTACCTTGTCTTTTCAAATTAGAAATAACAGCTTTTGACTTTGCTATTTTTTCCATCCCCCTGCCCCAAAGCACTGTTGTAGACCAGGAAAAATTGAGAGAAGTAAAAAAGAAAGTGAAAATGCAAGCAATTTAGAAAGCTTAGATTACCTTCATTTCAATGGGGAAGGCCTTTGTTTTTAATCAGCAAAAGCTCCTGCTCTACTCCTCTAACAAACTGCAACCTGTATATGTGTATGTTAGGAGTAGGTGGTGGAAGCTCCATCCTTCAAGGTTTTTAAAACCTGGCTAAACAAACCCTTGGCAGGGATGACCTTGTTGGGGGTGGTCCTGCTCTAGAGTAACCACCTTTTCGAAGTGGAAAGGCAGGACACATGCCTGTCTGTCCCTCATGGCTAAAGCAGAGATGAGTGAGATGGGGGTGGATGTAGGTTGCCCACTGTAGGCTCGGTGCTCCCTGCCTTGCTGCCCTTCCCCAGGAAGCCCTGCACTGGCCACGCACCCCCTGCCTGTCCAGCAGCAGGAGGGGGCACAACTCCATGCCACTGCCTGCCGACTGCTGCCAGACAGGCAGGGTTTACACAGGGCTACAAAGGGAAAGGGTTGTAGCCAGCTGGGACAGGGCTAGACAGGGAAAGGCAGCAGGGTGGGGAGCCCCAAGCCTGCAGCAGGCAACTCACATCTGCCCCCACCCTACACACGAATCTGAGGCGGCTCATGCCCCATGCCTCCCCAGGAGACACACACAGCAGCATGGAGCCGCCCCTACCATGCGCTCCTTGGACAACCCACCTGTGGCTCCGTCCTACTCCCCAGCCCAGCCCTGGGTCCCATACACTGCCCCAGCCACATTCCTTCCCTCACCATGGGGGCCTCAATCTGCCCCACTCCCTGCCCCTCCCCATAGACTTCCCTTGCAGGGAACTGCTCTCCATGCTGCTTGGCTGCATTCCTAGCTATGTGCATGTGTGAGGGTGGGCACATGCATGTGGTGCCCCCTATGTCCCAGCAGCCCCTTGCAGGCTGAAACGCTGTCAGCCTGCAAGGGGAAACCCGCCATTTCCCATGGATCCCTGCATGATACTGCAAATCCAGAGCAAGTGCTGTCCTGGAGGCATGCAGCCCAGGACCAGGGCCCAAGGTTCCTGTTCCGGGACTGTCCCACCCAATTAGGGATGAGTGGTTACCTTCTCCTGCTTTGAACAGAGGGTTGGACTAAACGACCTCCTGAAGTACCTTCCACCTCTTATTTTCTATGATATAAAGCCAAACAAGTCAAAGACAGATGAACAGCTTTTCTACTTTTGTGGAACCAGACCATCTTGACATGATAAAACAAAAAGGCTCCATGTTTTGTTTATCTAGCTTAACTTTGAAGTGCGGCTCTCCTCTGAGAAGCGACTATATAAATATTGTATTTAAGCAACAAAACTTCTTTCTCATGTGTACCAAGAGTAATAACAGCTTTTAGTAGTTTTTCCTTTCTCCTCCCATATTAAGATGTTTCTCTGAAGCACAAAACTTCATAATGCTTTAAAAAAATTGTTCGTAGTCACTGTAACCATCAGTTGTGAGGCACCTTATTAATAAAGTTCAGTATTAACTGCATCTAATGACTCTGGTTCTGTACTCTGAGAAAATGGCACAGCATATATATTTACTTCTAGTCTTTAAAAAATAAAACTCCATTTCTGACTTTCTTCAAAGCCAAAAGCTTCATTTTAAACAAGCTAAATTACACCCCAAGGAACTGTGCATAGAAAAATTCAGAATTATGCAAAAATTAGTAACTTTTTCTTTATTTATTTTTACATTTCACTTTATATCCTTAATACCTATGCCAAAAAACCCATCTGGGTGGGTGTGAGCCACACGTCGTCGTGTCCCCCTGCCAGTGGCAGCAGCAGCAGGCCATCGGGGGGCTATAGCAGGCAGAGCCCCGCAGTAGCATGCTGCTCTGCCAGAGTCCCAGGGGCTACACGTGGTGGCACAGAGCCAACCCAGTCTAGCCTGGTCTGCTGGCACACACCTTCAACCAGACCAGACTGCACATGGGGCTCATGGCTTGCAGGAGGGAGCCATGCACCATCAGTAAATGCAGGCTCTGTGCCTCTGCATGGGGCTTCCAGCACTCCAGTGAAAGTCATGTGTGGAGGCATGGAGTCAGCCTGGCCTGGCCAGATGTGCAGCTACTACCTGCAGTGCCATGAGCCCCACATGCTGGCATGGAGCCAGCTGAGTTTGGTTTGAAGGTGCACATCAGCAGACTGAGCCAGGCAAGCTCCATGCCACCGTGTATAGCCCCCCAGGACTCAGTCAGAGCCACATGCTGATGGGAGCTCTGCTGATGGGAGCACATGGCCACAAGTGCTCCAACGGCCTGCCTGCTGCTGCCGCCAGTGCCACCATGGGAGGGGGACTGACATGTGACACACCCACCCCCACTCCTGCAGGCAGGAGCTCCCCACCTCACTCTCCAGCTGTGGAGTTGCGTGCCACCACGCTTGGTGCCTTCATGTGTGGCTCCCAGCTAGAGTGCTAGGAGCCCCATGGAGATGGGGGAACAGACCCCATCCAAGTTAAATTATGCAGGGTCATATGTTTTACGTGCAAAATTGCATGGGCACATAACTGCATATTGTCCCAGGGTGTACTAAATAATAAACTGCTGTTATAACAGCAGCTATAATTAAGTTGTTGTTTTTTTTAACATATGATGCAGACGCACACAATCTATTCAATAAACAGCTTTATTATAGGCTTGTAGCATATATAATCATTAAAGCTTAGAAAAACAGAATGTAAACACTGTTAAAAAACATGATCCCAGGGTGCTGTGGTGAGTCCATTCTGGCCATCTTAATCCCACAAAGTTTCGGTTGGAGAAACATTTTTTTCCCCCATCCCTTTCTAAGTAACTGCATAACTCTGTTATGGGCGCTGGCTTTTAGAGTGCTGCAGGCTTGCATGGATCACAATAAACAGGATCACTGTCCTAAAGAATTAACAATGCAAATTGGATAATGTGCAACCAAGTACAGCAGGCAGAGAAGAGGGAAGAATGAGGAGAGTTTGGTTCTAAACTTATTCAGTGGGGAAGCAAGTAAATTGGACCGACATTAAGTCAAAATTAGAGTAACAATGCTACAGTTAGTTCCAAGACAGAAATGCAGTGAATTCCCATACAAGTCTAGTTTACAAGCATCAAAAATACTTCACGTACATAAAAGAACACCTCCAATTCCAAACCACGAGGTAAATGACATCCATCAGGACAATAACAGTCATCACTATTACTTCATGCCCTGCAGACAGGTAAGTACTTAAAGAAGAGCCAAAGATACTCCAGGACACTGGAGTGCACCCGTTTTGGCAGATGTGTCACAAATTAAGCCATGTATCTTCGAGTGCCACTCCAATCCCCTTCTCCCCAATCTGTTTTTCTGCTTTTTGCTCCCTTCGCGATCTGCTGCCCCTGCCCTACAAAAAAAATCACACACATAAACTCTGCCCATGCTACAGATTGGCCACTCCTGTTCTAAGATCAAATGTTGGGGTTTAGGTTTTATTTTTGTTCGGTTTTTTTTAATAAAGGCTGCATTATTTTGTACAAAGCCTAGATTTTTCTTACCCGGACATGAGTAAACACCCACCTGGGAACCAAATTCCAGGGAGAGTCCATGAGTAAGTGACGTAAGTGAAACCCTCCTCTTTTGCTCAGGTGCCAGGTACCATGTACAAGTACATAACAATTTGTACTGTTTTAACCAGAAGGGTAATGCATGTTTAAAACAAATGTATATGAACTGATGCAACACATGGGTTGGCACTCTTTTTGTGACTTAAGAAACTTTAATATCGATTCAGTTTGAACCAATTTCTTACTGAACTAAAATGAATCAGTTTAAACCAGGTTCAAGATCAGGTACATGGTATTCTGGAGGAGATTGTACCAGTTTCTCACATACACATCTGCAGTTAAGCCACCGCAACTCTGAATAGAGACAAGTTATAAATTGATGCAATACCTCTGGCACCACCAGACAAGTGAAGCAAACTGAAATGAGTCACTCATTTTCTTATACCTTCCTGCCAACTGCTGCCTCTTCCCCCCCCTCCACCCCTCTTTTTTTTTTTTTGCTATACACTTCCAGCTGCCTGCACAGGCTTTTTAGCTCCAGACCAGCAGCATTTCTTTATAGGAAGGATAAACATAGCATGACAGGCACAGACAACCACTTTCTTCATGTGAATGTGTGCCATCTGTTTCCTTCTCTGATGACAGGTCTGAGCAATTCTGAGTAAATAAGAACCTCTGGAAGCTTAAGCATTCAGATCTTGACATGCTCTAATGTCCAAGTGACAAGTCAAAAGACCAAAATCCTATTTTTCTCCCTTCTCCCCTACCCAAAAGTCACAGAACAGAAGATACAAACATTAACTCTTTATCTTTGAAACTATCCACAGGCCAGCTCTTACATATTATATCTAAGTATAAATTAACAAAACAAAACAAAGAGGTATTTTAAGCCTTGTGCTAGAAATGTTAAACCCATCTTCTAGCTCAGACATCAGGATAAGAACAATTAAGAGTAGATCGTCTCTCAGCTGCCTACTCATTCCTTCTTTTGAGGCATTCCATTCTAGCCACTACAAGAGACAGAATACAATATAAACAATCTAATATAGGAAATCCCTTTTTTCTCATTTCCTTTCATTCCCTCCTTCCCCCAGTCACCCTTCTTTCCATTTCAGCCACATAACCAATTCATTTATGTCCTTCCCCCTCAGTCACTTTTGCAGTAGCTCACATGCACACAGAACCCTATCCCCAACAAGACTGAACTATTTCCTTCACCGGGCTTTTGTACACTGGCCCCATGGAAGTGTTCTTTTAGTGACAACTAAACACTTTTGAACTTTCCTTTTGTTTTTTGGGAGTTTTTTTAAAGACACCATTTATAGCAGCAAACAGTAGCTATCACAAGGAAGCCATCAGTACATGTGTTACACAGCTGTGTGACTTCTGGCAGCTCCTGCAGAACCGAAGGGTTACACACTACAGGAACTGTAATGTCAGGGCATGAAGTGCCCCCTTGGAAAAAAAACAGATGTTAAAGGGGACATGACAGTCAGAAGATAACAGAGGAGTCTCTACACAACCTTCTGCTGGCTTCTTTCGTTCAGAGAGGTGGTGCTTATCTGCCAATTCAAATAAAGGACACACCCCGCAAAACTACCTCACAGACTGTACCTTAAAATCTCAACCATGCAAATTTAGTCATTTGAAACAGGGTAGGAAATGACAAAACACATCCTTAATTTTACCAGCGAGTCACACGTCTTCATATATCATCTATTAAGATTAGCTAATCTTTGACAGCACAGATTATGTTGAAATGCCTCACATTCTGCTGGTGCCCTTCAAAAAAATCTGGAAACAATAATGAAAGCTCCTGCACACAGCCCAAATAATTTTGCGTCAATCAAAGCACTTAGCTTAAATCCTACAAAAGAGCTCTGGTGCTGCTGTACCACTATACTTATGTATACAAGGCGCTGATTTATGTACTACTGCATTGCACAGACTGACTTGGGTGGAAGGACTAAAACATCATTTGGTCAAAGAATCTCAACTTGTTATTACAACAAGGGGAAAAAAAAGGTTGGTACTTATGTGGGTGTAGTTAATGGCCTCTGGACTACTCCAAAAACCTCACCCACTTTTTCTCCCATATGCCAAGTATAGAGTGAGCTCTGTAGAATTTATGAAAGGCAGTCCCTGCCTTGACTTGTTTACCATTTAAAGCCACAATCCTGCAAAGATCTCTAAGTGGGTATTAGGGTGGACCATGACTAACCTCCTTCCATAATCCAAGCCAGCACCAGAGGGAGAAGTCAATATCATACTCAAAGAGCGAGTGGCTCAGAAGATGGTTCTTACAACTGGCCATCACAAAGGGATAAAACCCAGTAACACACAAAAACCAAGGACACTTGACCACATACTGTAAACTGGCACAGCTAGATTTAAAAATCCTTTTGGGGAAACTAAAATTTGGTGGAGAATCATTTTTAAGTTTCAAATACAAAGGAAGTTTGCTCATCAGAATCTATTTCACTTTTTAACTGCGTACACAAACATTAGTCTCGCTTATCAGAGATGATAAATCAATATTCAGAGAGTAGATGCTTGACTTGAGAGCATAACTACATTTCCCCAGTGTGATTAAACATATTTTTCCTGACTAATGCACAGTACAAATAATACTGCTTGATTATAGAATTTATATCATCCAAGGTCCTTGGCTTTTTTGAGTAGTTTCGACCCCTCCCCATTTACCACCATCTAAATGCAATTACAAGGAGAATCCTGCAATCATTAGTTCTTATTTTATTGCCTTGCTCAAGTTTGGCTACCCAACTTTAAGATCCCCTCCGTGCTGCAAAGGAACTAGGACCATTTTAAGAACTACTTGTAGCTAACGGAGGAATGTTTTTAAATTAAGCTGGGATGAGTCCCAAAACAACCTTCCCCAGGAGGGAAAAGAAATAAAAGGCACTAATCACGCCTGTCAGAATTTGGCACGCTGACTCCATATACAGAGTACATCTTGAAGTACAGCCTCTAGAGAGGCAAAGAGGGAAGATTAAAGAGAAGTACTAGGTCACCACTGCTTCAAAAATATAGTCAGCTTTCATGAAGACTTAAAAACAAAAAGCTGAAACCATTAAAAAAAAAAAAATGTGTAGCCCTCCCAGGGGCCTGACATGAAACACCATCGCCAGAACACTTACACCAAGTTAACCTGCCACCAGAGACTGAAACTTCTTCCCTGCCCCCCAACATCCAAACCAAGAAGTCGAAAAAATTTGAGGGCATTGCTGGAGATGGCCAGAGAGCTGGCTTCTGCATGTTTTTGGGATCACCATCTTGGCCTAGCCCAGCACAAAACTGAACACACAAATCTTGTCCCTTTGGCCACTCAGTGCAGGAGAAAGCAAACACAAAAAAAAAAAAACCTTAAAAAAAAAATCAACACGTGATCCCAGAGAAGGCCACGTCCAGCGTACCAAATGGGGCACTGAGGGCTGCAAAGACAAGCTGCAGCTGGAGGGCCACCCAAGAAGGCCTGGAAGAGAGGCTCCTTCACCTCCTTGAAGAAAGGGCAGGCCACTGATGCTGCCAGGTCTCTGGGGCAGACAAAGGTGCCCATGGCCAGCGCCCCGTGCAGCAGCAACTACTGGAAGTTGCCGTTTTTCTTTGTGATAGCAGCTTGTACAGGGTGCACCAGACCAGGTGAGCTCTGGTGTTGCAGCCACTAGGCCCTGCTCCCTGGTCATGTCAGGGCAAGCAGCAAGGATGCGGGCATGATGTACTTCGATTGTCCATGCATATAGTGTCTTCCCAATACATAGATGGGATGAAGGGAAGGTGTCGTACAGTGGGAATCTAGTACTTCACAAACTTGTTGCAGACAGTAGGAGAGGAGTATAAGTATATGGATGCATATCTTGGGGTAAGCAAGAAGAAAGCCATTAGCAGAGACCTACCATACCTACAGCTTGCAGCTAAGAGTTTTAGAGGGGACTGAGTATCAGAAACAATCTGCACCCTCACAGAAGCCAGGAGCAATTGCAAAGGGGAGATATTGAAACTCCTTTCTTCCAGCAAATAGAGTGGGACTGACCTCATATGAAATCAGCCAAAGGCCAATCAAAGAAATGAACCCGATATGGGGTTTTAGGTAAAAATCCCAGCAGCTTCCCCTTCTAAGATAGCAGGAGTTCACTCCTCCCAAATGAATACTCCTCTGCTCATTGCTATCTTTGGCTAATAGAAGTGGACTGTCCATTACTTGGCAGCTAATAGCTCCCCCTCCACCCCCCCAAAAATACCAACAGTTCAGTATTCAGCTCATGCTGTCAATCCAAAAAGTACTTCTAAAGGTTAACAGAACAGTGGAATGAGGTCTTGGAATATACTACTATTAGTAATGATGTAGTTTAGCCCTCTGCCAAGATATGCCATGCGTCTCACAATTAGGTCCATCTTGTAACACTGCAAAATTAGTTGAAACCAGGAGAGAGTACTTTAACCCAATATGATTAACATCAGTAATTTAAAAGTTAACAAGCAGGAAGCCCTGGATTTACAGCATCAATTTTAATCTTGTTTTGCATTTGTACTTGTATTTTCTTTTTTAAAAAGTGTTTACTCTCATTAGTTGAAATAACCATTGAAATAACTATATTTGGTTGCAAATCCACATTATATACATTTAATTTGGTATTTTTGGATAAAGGGAAAGATAAACATATATATTATAAAGCATTATTCAAATTCTTCATGTTAAAAAAAGAAAAGAAAAAGAAGTGATGTTTGCCAGGTGATCATTATTGCTTCTCAGAGATTTCTTTCAGGCTGTATTTTAACTGGAAGAAAACTGGAATTCAAATGTACAACATCATTTTAAAGTTATTTTCTTCATTGGCTAAAATAAAGATTAATGTGTTAGATATGCAAGAAAGATTTTATGAAAAGTTTGTATTTAAAACCAAGTTATTTAATAAGGAAATATTAATATATTGAGATTGAAAATTTGGTGCATGGAAGCCAGAAAACAAAGGCATTTAGGCAAAAAATCTATAGGGACCTAAACTGCATGGGTGCTTTTGAAAATCTCAATGAGAGCTGAGTGGTCACTGGCTTCACTCCCGTCCAACCTTAGCTCACATATCAGAAATCTTCAGTACCTGAATCTCCTTGAAAAATCTGATTCCATCTCCAAGTTTGTAAACTTAGTAGATTTCATCTTCTATCACTTGGTATTTATTTACAGGTAAAAAATTAGGAAAAGCTTATTTTCCATTTCTAACTGGTTCCACAACTTTAAATTAACTATTTAAATAATACTGTCCCTTTAACTTTGGCTGCTAGCTACAGAGAATCAGGCAAATATTTCTATGCATATTTATATTTAGAAAAACAAAAGCATGTGCTCCTCTGTAAGTAATGACTGTAGCAAGACCTTTATAAGGCTTCAGTTAATCTTAAAAGTCAAAAGATGTCCCTCCCTAGCCACATTTCTGTAAATCCTTAAAAAAAAAAAAA
>JAGPOW010003316.1:59869692-59914920 GCA_030014935.1 Caiman crocodilus
AAAAAAAAAAAAAGCCATAAAATGTCATCGCATTAAAAGTTCTTAACACCTCACTAATGAAGCTTTAAGCGATTTTAAGTCATACTGAATTCAGGCTCTAACATAGGCCAATTTAAAAAAAAATAAGTAGAAAGAAAAAACTGTATTTACCTTATTTTTTAAAGGAACCACTGACCTTTAATAACCATAGTTAAAATCGTAGTCACTTTTCCTAGTTAAAACATAAAATGGCATTTTTACATTCCTTATGTTTGCTACATGTATTTATTCAGGATTATACTTTTGGAAATAAAGTTTTTACCGTTCATTGCTTTTGCACAGTAATGACACAACAGCAAGACAAGGAGCTGCACTGGAATTTCTCTCATGTGTTATCAACAGAATAACTGACATTCTGTTTGCCATCCTGCTACATTTGCCAATCCTGCTGCACATAAAGGAGTTACAAAAGTTTAAGTAAAGAAAATAATTTAGTCCAAGTTTAAAAAGCAAAACAAAACAACACACAGGCAATAGCAGACAAATGGAAAGAATTTATCTTGACACTTCAGTTCCTAGGATGGAACACAAAGCTGGCCTTTAGAACTTACTGGGTGTGTCTACACATGCAATTAATGCAAAGCAATAAACTCTAGGGTAGGTTTGAGCCAGAGTAAACTTCTCCCAGGTGCAGCATCTACACATGTGCCCAGGACACCACTAATTCGAGCCAGGGCAGAGCAGTCCCTGGATGGCTGGGCTGACTGGGAGCAATTTATGCCCATGGGCAGTATCTACATGGGTGCTTATATCTTAATGCAGCATTTAAATTACTTTATTGTGGTCTAATACCATTGCACATGTAGATAGTGATGCTTTATTCTGCAGCAAATTAGTCGATTCTGCAGTAAAGTGCATGTGTAGACACAGCCAATGAGATTATCTGCAATCCAAATCCTTAAACCACACTTTCAGAGCTACCCTAGAAAGCAGTGCTGCAAGAGAATATAGAAACAGTAGTCTAATACATGGGTTCCAAGTGCTACAGAGTTGTATACAGATTCTACCACAGAGGAAGTTATCCCCGAAATGAGTGAAACACCGTAACTTGGCTTTCATCTCCAGTGACATCAACACCAAGAAACCGCACTAAACAATTTACACTGGAATGACTAAACCCAATTAACCATAATGCTTCATCATCCTCACACCAGCCCACTAGCAGGGTGGCCTGTCCCCTTAGAAGGAACAGCCAGCCCTGCTCAGTAGCTATGGCTCCCCAATGAGCCATTCCTTTAAACACCCCGGAAAGAACAGCAGGGCAGTGAACTGTAATTTAACAGCTATAAGCCAGAGGCAAGTGGTGGGCTGCACCTCCTGCTTCATGGAGGAGCCAGACTTGTGTGCTAGGGCCAGAGCCACTGGGGCCCCCTCCTGGTATGAAGGACAGGACAACAGGGCTTTGTCTGTTTAAAGAGTGAACTGGCTGAAGAGCCCCTTAGATAAGCAAAGCCAAAGGCAAGGCAGCCTGTTTACACCTACCTTTGCAAACAAATATTGAGCTTAGACAGACATAATTATACTGGGAGAAGGGGATGAAGTAATGTCATGGTTCAAACTAATCTACTGGTACTGTTTTATTAAACCTATTTTGTGTTAAGTGGAATTAAACAAAAAAGATCGCCCCTGAATGAAAGAGGGTGAAGTCATCACCTACTGTAGGACAGAAGCAGACAAATAAAAGATTGGCTGAAGTGTGCATCAGAAGAACAGCACTGACTCAATTCTAAGACTGGGTGGGTGGGGCAGGCAGATCTTAGAACTGGGAGTGGGGAAAGGCAGGCAGCTGCTGTGGCTCGGGCTCTAGCCCCTACCCAGGGTCAGGGTGCTAGCCACAGCTGCTGCCAGCCCTTCCCCCAACCTCTGCACCCCACCATCTCCCCTCAGCAGCCTCTTCCCTCCCAACTCCCTCACATTCAGCTGGTGTGCGTGAGTGTGAGCATGTGTTCCTTGCTCTTTGTCAGCAAGCTCTGTTTACGCTCTGTTCAGCTTGGGGCACTGAGCCCTGCCCTATAGCAGTTGTGTGGGCCAAGCACCACTGCTGTTGAGTTAGCTAGGGCCATGCTCTGTGCCCTAAGATAGGATGGAGATGGAGCCTTCCAGTGGGGAGCAGGCAGGGGGAGGCAAGGAGGCAAAAGAGGGGAGCAGAGGTGGAAGGGGGGCAGGCACAAACAGGAGGCAAGCTGCTTGACCAGACCACACCACTTACCTTCCCACTGCCTGTCCCCCTGCAACAGTGGAAAGGACAAGTTAAAAGCTGTCTAAAATTTAAATTTTATACATGGAAAATTATTACAAGATTATAATGTTTTTCTATATATAGAATCTAATTATTGGGGAGGGAGGAAGGTTGTCTTAAATTCAGGGTCTTTTAGAGTTGTGGAAACACGATAAATCAGTGCAACTGGCTTTCCCCCCCCCTGCACTCCAGTGCATACCATGTGCACTTGCACATTTGTTAGGAGTGGCTCTGACATATGCAAAGAGTTATTTTTTACTATGCCTACACTGAACTATCTTGTCAAATTCTCCCAGTCATTTCAGATTTGCCAGTGGTAACCACTGATTGAGGTACCCATTTCCTCTATATCTATCCAAGACTCCTCAGGCCAAGACAGACAAATGGTTTTTCCTATGTTTTCAATGTCATACCTCAGC
This sequence comes from Caiman crocodilus, assembly GCA_030014935.1. Taxonomy (NCBI): domain Eukaryota; kingdom Metazoa; phylum Chordata; order Crocodylia; family Alligatoridae; genus Caiman; species Caiman crocodilus. The sequence goes on from JAGPOW010003316.1 coordinate 59,872,390, forward strand.
TTCATTCAAAAAAAACTACATCTTATGTACCATCCTATTATGGCTAACCAATAACTTTGTACAACAGCTACAAAACACTAGCAATGCTCTGGGAATAACATGCAATAATTAACTGATGCTGCTCTTGGCATTTCCTCTGCAAATACCAAGTATGGACCTCCTACTATGGGAGCAGCTTTTTGTTACTGGATTTTATTTAAGTCATATGCCTTTCTGCTTCTTTAGATTTGGACCTCAATTGGAACTGAAATATGAATGTTTCAACTGTTCACCTGATGTTTCCCTCCCTGCTGCACTTATGCCCATATTACAGGGGTCATTCACTGAAGGTTTCATGCCCACCTGTTTTATTTTTATTTTTTTAATGAATTGAGATCTCTACACAGACTTTGCAAACATGTAAGGAAAAAAGGTGGGCAACAATATAATAGTAATCATTATAATAATAATGTTATTATAATAAAGTAAGTCTAGTTCAAAAATGGGACCATATGGATACTTGTGTTTAAACTAACTAACATTTTGGTCTGGGAAGAGAGATATTTAATTAGAATCCACTGCAAAGACTGAAAGTGACAACAGATGGTAAAGAAAACCTGAAAACTGAACATTTCAAGCAAACTTAAGTGTTTGAAAGATCTTTAACATCAACAGCTGGCATATATATATACATACACCAATTTACTGTTTCACCTTGATGCATAGGATAGTATACTACAAATACCAGTGGAAAAGAGTTCATGCTAGTTTCATTAAATGCTCTGAGATTCATACAATAAATTATTTGCCCAGTACATTTGTAAATAATTTGGTACAATCATACAAAATTGCCTGCAACGTAAACTCCACATCCAAATTCTCAATAAACAGATTCTTCAGATGTGGCAAGAGAATTCCTCCCCGTGCTCAAGCTTTATATTAGAAGATGCTTTGCAAATGGAAGATGGAAGTCACCAACAGTAGCAGCGAGCCACTAATGAAGTGGGACTGGGGGGAGAGGGGGAAATGGCAGGGGGAACTTACTTTTTCCATGCAGACTTTCAATCAAGAAGCAGTCTTTAATTCCATCAAAGTCTAGAAATGTTTCTATTGCATCTACTTATAGCCTACTGTCATGCCTTTATTAAGGGGACTTCAGTGTGGCAGGCAAAGACAAAATACATAAACCTCATTTCTATGCAAAATGGTAGTACTAACTTGTGTGCCAGGTACTGCACGGGCAGAGCACTAGTACTGAAGAACTGTTGTTTGGGGGAGCTCTGTTTCTTAATATGTCTTGTTACAGTAGCCTGAAGTTCCAGTTAGTGTCAAAGCTTGTTTGTGCGAAATAATGTCCAAACTATTAAAAACAAACAAGCAATAAAACCAACTCAAGGTGTTGTTCCTCACTTGTTGTGATCTATCATTTGAATTTCAGATGCTGCCTGTGCAAATTTGAACTCAGAATACCCTGTCTCTACTGGCTTCATTAGGTCCACACCAGATACTAGAGATGCACTATACACTGGTCCATCTAGTATCAGCACCAATGAAAGGAAAATTGACATTATCAGCAATCGGCTTTTTCTGGCTGGTAATGTCACAGATAAATGCCACATGCATGCACGCAGCTACACCATGCACACAGCCATGAGTGTAGCCCGACAGCATGGAGAGCAGTATCCAGACAGCAAGTCTGTGGGGGAGGGGAGGGGCATGGCAGGGGGCAGATCAAGGCCCCTGTGGTGAGGGAGGGACTAGAACTGGGGCAAGGCTCAGGACAGAGATACAGGAGATGTGTCCAAGGGAGCAGGGAGGGGGTGGCTCCCATTGCTGCATGCACCCCCAGGGGAGGTACGTGACCCCTGGATATGTGCGTGGGTTGAGGGTGGGCTGCCACTATGGGCTCTTCCTAGAGGGGATGCTGGGCCAGGGCTGCACTTGGGGCAGGGCAGGAGGTAGCAGCACTGGGAGAGTCTATGGTGAATTTTGGCGTAGCTGTAGCCCACCCCATAGCCCCCCACCCCAGTGCTGCCACTGCCTGCTCTGCCCTGCCCCTGCCAGCCCTGGCCCAGCCCCACCACTGGGAAGAGGCCACAGCAAGTAGCCGACCCTTCACCCCACATACAAATCCAGGGGGCACATGCCCCATACGCCTCCCCCAGGGTGCACACAGCGGTGGGAGATGGCCCCTCTCTCCACCCTAGCCACACCCTGGTTGGGCAACTTCTGCCCCACTCCCTCCCTCACTGTGGAGGTCTCAATCTGTCTCCCTCCCCACCCCTAATCTCTTCCCTCTCCCAGACTTACCAGCCAGATGCTGCTCTCCAAGCTGACCGGGCTGCATATCGGCAATCAGATCAGTATCAGCCGATAGGGCTGGTTAATTATCAAACATCGGTATAGGCCCAAAAACAAAAAAACATCTTTATCTGCACACCCATTAGATACCACTTATTTTTACATAAATTTACACCAAAAGCATACGTTTTAAACTATGTTCTCACCTGTTAGAACATCTGCAGATCTTTCACCCAAAGACTATTTAATAAAAGTTAGGAAACCAATCCAGCTTTTGAAAATATCTATTCAATTTCAGTGCTATTTCTATCCTATTCAGTTTTTAAACTCTCCACCATTACCTTAGAATACAAATGCCCTCTAGAACAAATTTGGACAACACAGTATTTATTACACACACTCTTCACTCTCCAAGGAAAGAGTTGAAGTTTTAAGCTATTTTTATTGATTTTTTTTTCCATGGTATGGCTGATATCCTACATGCATTTGCTATTAAAGGCAAGGTCAAGGGAATGTGCCCTGTGGTCAGAATGGAAAATGCTGATTTTGAAAGTAGTTCTTAGTTCCTGTGAGACTTTATTCCAACCTCAAGTTAGTCTTTTGAGAAAAAATGGTCTCATATATTGACAAACTTTGCCCTTCCAGGCAGCTTCCACATGCCTGGAAAAGCAATACTGATGACTAGTTTTCATGCCTGAGCATTTCAATTCTGGTTAAAGGCACTGAGCACCTGAGATTTTGAATTTGACATTCTACTGAAATCCATCATAGCAAGCAGATGACAGGTTTGATGTGTTCATAGCAGCCAATTTTGCTAAAGAGGGATGAGTTATTGCCTTACGTATTAGTTGGACTGTCCTAAAGTACCTTTTTCTGCCATCTATGCTAATCTTCAATAGTCAACTTAAAACATTGCATAAAAAATGACTCAAATTTATTAATAAAAGACAAGATTTATCCATCTAAAAAACAGAAGAGGAAAATAGGTTGTAATTCTAATTGCTAATTATTTCCAAGACATTTAAGAACCTGTCAGGCTAAACAGAAACTTCCAAGAGGGTAACATGGCTACCGTCTTACAATCAAGCTGTTACCACACTATTGCTTTCACAGTCATCTCTTCCACTTTTTAGCGATGCCATTCAGCAACTTCTATATAAAGTTTTGGGTTGGTTTCTTTCTTTTTAAAAACAGACTGAAATGTTTACTTCCCTAAGGACATACTCAAACCTCTGCATGACAAAATTCTCCCTTTAGGTTCAGAGATAAGAGTCTTCAGTGTTAGATTTCCGATTGCAGAGACAAACTTGCACAGTACTCGATGAATGTCTCGCTCTGTTTGAGGAATCCTATATACTTTTAAAGCAGATTCTGTATTTACTCTAATCTAAGATGAGGTCCCTTCCCACCCACCCTCAAATCAGCCTGGGGGGAAAAAAATCCCCTCATCTTAGATTCCTCATCATCATGGAGGGGAGGCAGGCAGCTGCTATGGCTCCGATACTGGCTCTGGGCCTGGATCAGGGCCAGACTCCGACCAACAGCAGCAGCCTCCTACCCACTCTCCACTAGTCCTCTGCCGCTTCTGCTCCACTCCCTCCCCCTCCGCCCCCCAACGTTCTTCCGTCCCCCTACAATCAGGTTCAGCTTAGCTCCAGCCTGGGCTGTGTCCCCTCCGAGGCACAAAGCACACAGAAACTGTCCCTTGTCCAGCCAGTCAGCAGCGCTGACACTGCAACATGGCCTGGCAAGGGATAAGCTTCCTCCATGCTGAGCTCCAGGAGGGAACAGAAACCAAGCAGCATCTGACAGTAAAAAGGAAAAGGGGGAAAGAGGCGAAGACTAGGGGCCAGGGAGAGCTCGGGGTGGAGGGGGTACCAGTGGCAGGGCAAAAGGGCTACCTGTCCAGCTCCACTCCAATTTTCTCTGATGTAGTAATAGGAAAGGAATAAATTCAAGATAACCCACCAAAAATTAGATTCTTTACCCAGAAAATTATAACAAATATATAAAAGTTTTCCATAGACAGAATCTAATTATTATGGGTTTGTCTTATATTCAAAGTCAAATTATATTTGAGTGAATAGGTTGTTTCTCCTATATTCCTTGTTTGTAGATCAACTCCAAGAATTTCCCTGCCCCTTAAAAAACTGCTCTGTTCTGTACATCAGACCTTTGAAAAAAACTGTATCCACCTCTTTAGAATTGTATCTTAACACAACAAGTGAATAACTACTTGTCAGGTAATTCAGTACATAACTTTGTTTGAATTTTTTCTGCTGATAAAGGAGAAGTTCCTTGAGATCTTCATTCTCACGTCTTAGTGTATCGTCTATATCGAGACAGCCACACACTGGAGGCACGGTTTCTTAAAGTTGACTTGGAGAGGAAATAATGATTGAGTGTGCACCCTCTTTAGCATTATCTGAAGGTAGCCTGAGAAGTTTGGTTAAATATATCCACATTCACACACAGTACCCTTACACTATAATCACACAAATATTCAGGCTCATCTTATGCATTTGAAGCTTTCTCAAAAATACTGTGAGCCCACTAAGCAGTAAACTGAAAGAGTGTGAATGCAAAGTGTTTTATTTTTTTTAATTGCTTTTAGAACATTTGGTGCAAGCAACAGCTAACAAAGATAGGTACAAACCTCACACCTATTAAAACTGGCCCACAATCAGGTTTTGTGCCAAAATTTTAAAGCACAGTGTGGCCTGTAGATGTGGTCAATTATCTGATATCTGTCTGCATGTCTCTTGCACACCTTCACAGATTTACACTATACACAAACTACAACTAAATGGTTATTAAGCCTTGAGCCTTGCATTGAATGCGCCTCTGGAGCAGTAATGCCCAACCTTTTCACCCTGCAGACTGGATGAATGGTCAGGTCAGTTAGTCCACAGCCCAAATTCAGTCTGTGGGCCTGACCCCTATGAATGGCAACAACCCACCTGGGGCCCAATCCCAACCCCACCATGCAAGTCTTTGAAATTTGGCAAGGGAAGAGCAGTGACAGGATTAACCGGTCCCCTGCTACCGTATTTCCACGCCCATGAGGAGATCTGCTGGCTAGGTGACATAGCTCCATAGGCCACATCTGGCCTGTGGGCCAGGGGTTGAAGCACCCCTGATTTGCAAAACTAAGTATCTCACTGTGATGTCATTGTTACACAAGTTAAGATACAAGGCTGAAAATTTTTTAGTTCCAATTAAGTGAAAAAATTTAATTTAAATAATGTCAGCTTTAGTATAGGGGCTTGAAATAATTGACACCTATTAGAAAATGCAGGAAAAGGGTAAACAGTTGGGTGGCTAAGGATGATCCATCTAAGAAGCACAACAGCAACTTCAGTATCATGGCATCTTTGCTGGCAAGAGAATGAACTCACCAGAATGGTCAGTGCCACCTGCTCTACTAGACAGTCCGCAGCAGACAGTCAGGACAGGGTTTTTTTAAAGCTATTTTTGATGACCAATTTTTCCTCAGCATTCAAAGTCACTATGCAACTATGCCTCACACATAGTTGTACTGACAGCAGCAACCTGTTTCCAGTTTCCAGCACAGGTAATCAGGAGAACAGTTCTTCAAATTTTCCTTAGAGGCCTTCAAGAACTATTGCAAACACTCTATTGCCCACTTACCCCAAGACAAGGATAAAACTGACCATGTGGAGAAGTCAACAGAACATTTATTTCCCAAATCCTCCTATTGCCCTGTTAGCATACTGATAAACAAATCTGGCAAATGGATTCAGCTCAGTGGAACTGCTGAGGGCAGAGATGTTGATATCCATTATCTCCATCCTCCATTTCTTAACTAAACCAGACCAAGGAGAACCTCTTTTAGGAGGTGGGGATGGGAAAGCAGAGGGGTTTTTTTAAAGAAGAAACGGACTTTTGAGAAGTAGGGGTGCACCAATAAAGATTTTCTTGACCGATACCGATGGCCAATTAATTAAGCAGCCATATTGGCCAATACTAAACTGATTGCTGATTTACAGGAATGCAGCCCAGCAACTTGGACAGCAGCATCAGGCCGATAAGTCTGTGGAGGGGAAGGGGCATGGAGGGGGGGGAAGTTCAGATCAAGGCCCTGCACAGTGAGGAACGGAGCGAGGCAGAGGCAGGGGCAGGCGCTGCCCACACAGCGAATGCAACCCTGTGGCCAGCTCATCCAGAGTGCATGGGGGTGCAGGGAGAGGGCACAGGACGGGTGGGCAGCTCCCCACCACTTAGCACACCCCCAGAGGAGGCATGGGGATCATGTTCCCCCAACCTATTTGTGCACAGGGTTAGGACAGGCTGCCCACTGCAAGCTCTGGGCCAGGGGCTGCACTAGCCTCTTCCTGGCAGGGGGGCTGGGCCAGGACTGCACTTGAAGCGGGAGGCAGGAGTTTTGGGCGGCTGCAGCACTGGGCTACAGGGTGGGGTGGCTATAGCCTGCCCCCTCCCTCACCTCAATCTGCCCCCCACACACTATAACCCACCCTGGAGCCCAGAGCAGGGGGACTGGACCTGATGATTTCATGAGGTCCCTTCCAGCCCTAAATGTCTGTGGAATCTGGGGCACATGCCCTCTCCCCTGGGGGTGCATGCAGCAGCAAGGAGCTGCCCACCCTTCCTGCGCCCCCTCTTCACCCCCCAGACAAGCCAGTCCTGGGGTCACGTTCACCGCTGTGGCTGGGCAGTTCCCTCCCTTTCAATGGGAGTCTCAATCTGCACCCCTCACCTCTTCCCTTCCCCCACCTCTTCTCCCCCGCACCCCTTCAGACTTACCAGCCTGACGCTGCTCTCCACACTTCTGAGGTGCGCTCTTAGCCATGTGCATGCATTCATGCAGCATTTGTCAGTGACATTAATCGGCTACACCAACCAATAAAAGCAAATTGCTGATAATGTTGATTTTCCTTTTATCAGAGCTGATCTGATACACAGTCAATATATCAGTGCACTACTTGTTTGATCATATTTTCTTGCTTTTTGCTGGCTAACTAAAAAGCCTAATTCTGTAAAGGAATAAGCATGTGAATCGCAACGAAACTTCTAGAAGACAGACAATGACAGACACCAGAGTCTGATCCTTATAAGCTATGAAGTCAAAAAGAGCTTATCTTTATTGATCTTGTGCGTGTAAACATTAGAGAAATAACATGCTGTGGTCTGCAACATAACCAAATTAGAGAGAAAACTGCAAGTGAAAAATCCAGTTTGAGTTAGAAGATTTCAACTCAGGGGAATGAGGAAATAAATAAACAAACACTTCTATCAAGCTTATTCACCTGCTGTTCTGACAGGCAACACATCCAATCCAAAGGAAAATCTTATTTTCCCTTAACTTTATTTACCTGACAACACTTCTGCCATTCATCAGTTTTCCCTTGTCTAGGGAGCGCCCTTTATATACACCCTAACTAGAGATAGAAGAGCTGTTTTTAGAAAAACATGGAAAAGCCAAAAAACAAAACAAAAAACAGGATGGTAAAAGAACATGCAGATACAAGTAATGTGACAACACTGCTCCATTTAATCAAGAAGGGGATGGGAAGGCAGAGAATGTATTTTCAAGAAAACACAGGCTTTAGAGTAGTAGTTTCTATTTGATAATGTTTTCATGGTTCTTGCTGGCTGACTAAAAAGCCTAATTCTGTAAAAATATAATCATGTGAATTGCAATGAAACTTCTAGAATCTATGGTACTGCTGAACCAGATCTAAAGATACAATTCAAGGAAATGCCTGACCCCACCCCAAAGGGACAAAAGACACAGTATGTTTCATTTCGAAAATATGATATTAAAAGCTTATCTACACCCGGGCAAAGGGTGTTAATTAAACCACAAACATGCATTAGTGGACACCTGCCTGGTTTTTAATGAATGCCAACTCCACTTACTGCAAGCTTTGGATGTCCATATGGAGCACGAGAACGAAGCAACTAGGAAATTCATAGCCTACACAATTTTGCAGTAAATTTCCCCAGGTAGACATTCCTTAAGAAAAGTTACTGTAATAATAAATAGTAGCTGGCCAAGTTTCATAGACATTTTGGCTGGAAGGGATCCTGAAGGATCATCAAGTCCAGCCCCCTGCCCCAGGGGCAGGAAGTCAGTAGGGATCATAGAAGCCCAGCAAGATAAACATCCAAATGTGTCTTGAAGACGTTCAGAGTGCTTGAACCACTTCCAGCGGCAGTCTATTTCAAACCTTAGGGGCTTGGACAGTAAAGAAGTTCTTCCTTATGTCCAGCCTGAATCAGTTGTAGTAAAGTTTGTGACCATTCAATCTTGTCATCCCTTGGGGTACTCTGGTGAACAGACAGTCCCCAAGATCCTGGTGAGCACACCTGATAAACTTGCAGGTGGCCTCCAGATCACCCCAAGCCTGTGCTTTTCCAGGCTGAAGAGTCCCATGGCTCTCAGCCTCGCATCATAAGGTGCGTTTTCCTGACCTCTGATCATGAGTCTGGCTCTCCTGTGCTCTCTCAAGCTTTTCCACATCCCTTTTGAATTGTGGAGCTCAAATTCAAAGTAATTCAAGTAACTGAGAATTCACCTCCTTATCTACCTACCATCTACCTTGCTGGCCAAATAAAGATTATATTTTTGCTGACCTTTGGCTTGAACATGACCAGTGACAGCTAACTAGGCCAAGGCACTGAATGCAGTCAAATCAGATCACCAGCTCACTTTAGTTGCAGCTAATCAGATAGAAAATAATTGGCATTGTCCGATGAGAAATTCTGAATAAGCTTATAAAATTATAAGATACTAGTTATGTATGCATCTAGCTTATGCACTGACGCACGGAAAAAGTTAACGTTAGACACTTATTTAAAATAAGTGGCTAACTTTTGGTAAAGGTACAAGTTAGAATCCTGCTTTCAAGTAAAAAACAAACAATGTAATTCTCAGACCTTCCAGCAACAGTCTTCAAGAAGATGTCAGTGTTCATAGATCTGAATGTTTAACCCTATGTTACAGCTAGGGAAACCTAAGGCTCAATGAAGTGAAATGACTTGCTTAAGGTCAGCCAGCAGGGCGGTGGCAGACCTGAAGCCAGGTTTCTCATCTATTAGATGAATATTCCACCCTTCCCAAAAAAGGCTCTTGGTGGCTTACAGTAAGAAACAAAATAACTTATAAAGCAGGTAGAATATTAAAAGAGGATATAAAAAAACCTCCCTACATGATATCCCATCTTAGACTTGCTTGCTAAATGTCTGCCCAAGCATAAGAACAGGGGCTCTCAAGCTTCTTAGGCTCAAGAGACACCTCGAAAGACTCCAGAGATGACTATGAATAAAAATCCTGAATCCTAGCCTTCACTCTTTTTCCTACAGAAAAAGAATACAGCAATGCTTTGGTCGCAAAGAGCCTGGGAAGACCACTATAGGCTTGAACATTTTTGATGCTATGGATTCCTATTTGAAATCTCTGGATATTTGCCAGTCACATGCAGGCATTTGCACATGGCGTAACAATACCACCCAGCACCTCAGAGAATAATCTAATGGCACCAAGCATTAGAGTAGAGAATTACTGTCATAAAGCAGCCACTGCACCATGCTGCTGCAGCATTTGGTATACGTAAGGGTTGGGCAGTCCCTTTCCAGCTACATATTTCCTCCAAAAGTCTCAGTGAGGGCCCTGCTGTGAAAAACAGATAATTTAAAATAAAAACCATGCAAACTGTGACTTCACTCCAAAGCCTAAGGTTGAAACCATGCAGGTGGGTCCCGATGTCAGGTCCCTTCGTACGGTTCCTCGCTACAGAAGGCAAAATAGATATATACACACACCAGCACATATTTCATTATCGAGATAATAAAATACATGCTGATGTGTGTATATATCTATATTTTGCCTTCTTCAGCGAAGAATTGTACAAAGGGAGTTGACATTGGGACATCTAGATCTAGATAAACCTGGATCGATCTAGATACACATACATGGATGTAGCTATCTAGATGCATCTAGATCAGAGAGATATACAGCAAAAGCTTTGTTATCCGGCACCCATAAGGAATCAGGGGTACTGGATAACAAAACATGCCAGTTTTGTGCACTGGCCGTGTCCATCTCTCCCGCAAGGTCCAGTGCACCTCCTGCTGTGAGAGACAGGGAGGGGGGGCAGAAGAGAAAAAGGGAAAAGAACTGTTATTGTAGGGGTCCGGCGAAACCAGAAGTGCTACAGTGGCCACTTCTGGTTTCGCTTTTATCTTACAAGCCGGCACGCCAGCTTGTAAAGTGCCAGATAACATGGCTTTTACTGCATCTCTAGATAACTGTATTAAGTTTTGCATTTTAGATGGATCTAGGGATGTATATCTACGGAGAGCAAGAAAGTGAGTCTACCTAGACATGTCTAGACGTATTTTTTTTGCCTTCTAGATGGATGGACCTATCTATCGAAATGCACCCAGACCTATTATTTTGCCTTCCTCAGGGAGGAAGAGTACAAAGGGAGCCAACAATGGGATATATAGCTGTGTCTAGGTCAATCGAGATGCGCCTAGACACAAAAAGAGATCCACACGCCTAAACAGGTCCGTCTAGGTGCCTGTATCCAGACCCATCTAGACAGATCTACACGCATCTAAACCTCGATGTATCCAGACACGCGCACACATATGGAGGCGCGCGCGTAGAGGAGGCACGTGTCGCACACACAGGGGAAAACAAAACCCTGCGGCACTTCCCTCCCCTCGCCGCTCCGGCCACCATTAGCGAGTGCAAGCGGCGCAGGGTGAAGGGGCACCATTTCCAGCACAGCCCTGCCTCGTGCTTCCTTCCGCCCCCCCCGGCCCAGCCCGAGGGCCGCCTCAGGCCCGCAGCAGCTGCAGCAGCGCTCGCGCCTCAGCGCTCGCAGCCGGGGCCGGCCTTCGCATTGTGGGAGAGGCCCGGGGCGGGAGCGGGGCCGGGGGTGCCTCCCGGGCCGCGGTACCTGTGGCGCCGAGCAGGAAGTCCAGGGTGCGGTGTCGCGCTGCTGCTGCTGCTGCCATAGTGCGGGGGAGCCCCGTGCCATGCCTGGTGGAGACGGCCGCTGCAGAGTGCCACTGCCGTGGGAGCCTGTCTGCGCGCGGGGCTCGGGCTGCGGCGGCGCCGGCCGAGTGTGCATGTGCGTGTGCAGGGGCGTGCGCGGGCGGGCGGGCCGGCCGGCCGGGGGAGGAGCCGCGCTCCCGCCGCTGCAGGCTGGCTCCTCGCCATAAGGCCGCCCGCCCATCCGCCGGAGTCTTCTCGTATCTGCACTCTTGTAGGACCTGCCCGAGTGGAAGTGCTCGAACTGTACCGTACAGCAGAAGCGTGCCAAGAAAAGAAATACATAAACCATGGACTAAATACAGGGGTGTCGGTTGTAGCCGGGTTGGTGCAAGGATTTAAGCAGGCAAGGTGCTTTGAGTGAATAATCTGATACCGGATGGACTGACATAGTGGGAAGCAGTGGCGTGGTGTAGGGGGTACGAGGGGGCTGCATGTGCACCCCTGGAAGCGCCGGCCGGGCAGCGCGCCAGGAGAAGCGGGCCCCCACGGGCCCACTGCCTCTCACCCACTGACTCCCCAGTTTACATCTCCACTGACTGGCTTTCTTGCATGCAGCCCAGCCTCTGGCTTCTTTACTAATCCTTCCATTCAGGAAGAGCACATACCAACTGCAGATGCTTCCTCAGCCTCACAAAGGGTATTTATATCCAAAAGCTTACTAAGAAGAATTTTTCCAATTGTTTAAGTTGTTTTAATAAAAGATATCAGATTTACCCAAAGAACCTTGTCTGCCTATGTTCTTAACACAGCTACAACCTACACCCCTTCAAAATGCAGTCATTTGTTGAGGCAGCACATTGCAAAACCCAAGTCAGTCCCAGGGAACCTTAACTGGCTTCTGGATTTTCTGTTTTTTTTAATCTATTTTGTATTCCAGGTCAAATCAGTTCCAAATCATATTGATGGAGCAGGCAGAAGTCTACTGTAATACCCTCCCTGAGTGCCACTCAAATTCCCTTGCTCTGTCTGCCCCATCTGCTGCTCTGCTCCCTGCCCCATCTGCTGCTCTTTTTTGCTTCCTTCTCTGGGCTTCCTGCCCCATCCACTGCTCTGCTATCTACTTACTGCCCTATGCTCATCATCCTACACCATTCTGTTTCCTGCCCTATCTGCTGCTCTGTTTTTTGCTGCCTTCCCTGTGTTACCTGCCCCGTCCATTGCTCTGCTGTCTACTTACTAGCCTCTGTACCCTGCCACTTGTAGTGTACACACCACAGGTTGGCTGCCCCTGGTTTAGTGGATCACAGGTGGTACATATTAGTTGGGTCAAAAAAGGTTCTTCTACAGTTGCTTGTGATAATAACAATATAATATTGTATTCTATCCTGTAGGATCAATGTGACCATTGAAGGGGGAAAAAACACTTTTTCAGCAGATAAGTTTATAGTTAGTTATTCAATGGTATTGCTCTTTTTGCTGAACATAGCATACAGCTTCACAGTTATTTCATCTTTCATTACCAAACAAGCCAGTTGATTCAGGATCTGTATCAGTAGAGGAGCCTGACATTGCAAAGTACACTATGAGTCATTGTAAAGTGCCCAAGTGACAGTTATCCTGGAATATGACTCCAATTTTCTATCATCAGAGCCTATAAATGAAACCAATATTAACCTAAACAAAACTTAGTGTAGCAAGAGAATGCAATGCTCAAGTGCTCAGCCTGGATTACAACTATCACCAGCCCTTTTTTTTGACCCAAGCAGTTAGCCATAGTTCAAGGCCCCACAAGTTGTTTTTAAGTTGAAGAGAAATTGGGGATGGCATAATGTAAGTTTGATGGAGTCTTACCTGTTTACAAAAACTATACAATGTCCTATTACTTTGAACCCAGGAGGAATCAAAGCAACTCAAAGTCGCCTGAGCCTACATTTCTCTGCTTTTTCTTGAGACCATGCTACTGTTACTCTTGACCCCCAGTTTTCTATCTTTTCCATCTTTCTAAGAACATAAATGAAGCTAAATAAAGCTTAGGGAGGCTAGAGAGTGAAATGCCAAAGTCCTCAGTCTGGATTAAAGCTATCACCAGCTCTTTTTTTGAGCAAAGCAGCCAACGTTCAAGGCATCTGTATATGACACTTTGCTGCCTTCTTTTTCAGCCTCTCAAGACTTCGCCATTTTTCTTCAGGCATACAAATCTTCACAAGAAAACAGCAAACAAAATCTCTCCCCAACTCATACCTAGCATGTACCTTTGGAAGCCACTATTATTTTCATATCATTGTATAATATTGTTTCATTTTATTTTCTGATTACATGAAGAAGCTGCTTTCTGTATTCTTTCAACTCTTGAGAAATGGCAGTCGTTATTTCTACCAGTTCAAAGGGGTTTAACCAGCCTGCATGCAATCTTCAAAAGAAAGCAGTAATGACACTGAAATAACTTTAAATATCTGTGCATGTTACCAAATTATGCCTTTAGTCACACATGGGCAACCTCACGGAAGAAAATGGAGCTTGCACAGGAAAAAGTGAGGACACAATTTGTCATGCAAAAATTTCCTGATGATCATTTCTGTTAAAGGAAAAGCTTGGCAGTCATTCCATAACCAAGGCAGAGTCTGCAGGGCTGGCAATTAGAAAAAGCATGCTCTCATATGGAAGTTAAGAACATTTCTTCTGGAAATTAGAGACAGAATAAATATGGAACATCATCCAATCCCATTTTTAAATGGGTGTTTTAGTTTAGTAATACATGTTAAAATTAGGAAAATGAATGATTATTGCACTAATATAAAGGTATCCATGTCAAGTTAAACTTTACAGTTTACAAGATAAGGTATACCAACATAATAGTATCTGTAGTTGTTTACTAAATTGTGAGGAGCTCAGAAAACTACTGAGATGGAGATCCAATACAAAAGGATACTGGAAATACGAATTTAATATAATAAAATAAGATTTGGTTTGGAAAAATGTGAGGAGTGTAGAATGCAAGGGAAATAATCTAAACTACTACCACTACACTTTTCAGTAAGAGTTAAAAATCTGAAAAACAGTAATAATGAGATGTAGGGGAAAAGTTAACAGTAAATGACATACACGTTTACAGTGCAATGTGAGAATAAAAACCTGATGTGAGGATTTAGGATTGTACATGCAGAGGTGCTGTAACACTGAGAGGGCAACTAATATGCTTTCCCTATTCTGTTGCTTTAGCATAACTATGCCTGGAATATTACATTCAACACCTTATTTCTAAACCATTCCTGGTAAACTACTGGCTAACTTATTATGAGAAAGTTATCATCATGCTCAAGGTAATTTAAAGACCAATTAAAATAATTAAGGAGTTGGAAAGTTTGATTTACAAGGCAAGATTAAAGAGCTAAAAATGTATAGTGTATTTCAGCAACAATATGGAATTTGGGTGACACATCATTTTCTAAACATGTGAAGGGTGTAAAGGTAAAAGAGAGAAAAAAAATATTGACATTAGATACGTATGTAAAACTGGTATGAGTGTTAAAAAGGGGTATGGAAAACCTAACAGTAATACCTCTCAGGCTGTAGAATAGTGTCTGGAAAAAAAGTGATGGTGGAGCCCTACCATGTAAAACTAGATACTATAAAGACACTAGAAAATGGGCTGTAGGGAACAATCCTACATTGGAAAGAGGATGAACTGAAGGGCCTAAGAGACCCTGCCTATCTCTGTTTCTGAGCTTCTATGCGATAAACAGCATGTATTGTGTAGACTCAATTGCTTCCTCTGGACTGTCTCACTATTCAGTCTCCAAAACTGTTAACTATTCCTTCTGAAAAACTTAATTGGTCTGAGTTCCAAGCCTGAAAATATTATATTCTGGGCTAGCTACAAATTGAAGGTCTGACATCCCATGACTACCACAGCTAAGAACATTTTGTCCCATGGGGGGGATCTAAGAATTGTCTTTTTAAGGTAAAAAATAACACTTATGACCCTGGCAGTATGCAAGATATCACATCCTAATTTGATACATCATGACATACTTTAGATAAGTTTTAGAAGTTTCTAGAAGTCTTTTTTTAAAGTTATTCTGAGGTCTAGACATGGTAACTACAATAAATTGGCTTTACAGGCAAAGTGATAGCACCATTTAAAAAAAAATGAAACAAGTTTCCAAACTAAATTGTATCAAGAATATATCATTAATAAAACACTATATGGTATGAAATTGTGTTGGTACTCGTTTAGGAATACCTACATAATTCACTCACAGGTTTGTCACTTAAAATCCACATTTTTCCGTGATTTAAATGAACCACCACTAATATATAGATATATATACAATGGTGTTTCATTTTAATCATGGAAAATGTGGATTTGGGGTTACTTTTTTTAAACTGAAAATTTAGGTTATTTTTCAAATCAGAGAAAACTAGAATCCCTGATTATGAGTATTATGGCCAGCTCTATCTTAGGCTAACTGAAAACTTCAAACTACAGAAATGCATATTTGTGTTTGTATGTGTGTCTATTCAAAAGAAAGTAGTGATGCACCTAGAACAGCTTGAAATATCTGTGCATAAGTGCCATATATACATGTATACCTGATTTTGCATTCTTCTGAACACTCAACATCTACTCAACATAGGTATTAAAACAAAATCATAACATATGCCCTTCAGAGTATGCAACCTCTGTGCCTATACTGAAATGAGAATCATAGAAGTAGAAGTGAACTGGGAATACCTGGGACTAGAAACAGGATAGGAGAAAGTTCTGATGAGGTCCCTTGGATAAAAAGCCTGTCACCTTCACCCTTTTTTTTGGTTGGGGATATAAGCTCAGCTTTCAACAAGCTGTTACAATTAGATTTCAGTAATGCAGCTCCATCATTCCACATTTTTAGAATTTGCTTCTGGGTAAGTAAAAGTAAGCTAAAGTTTTAAAATGCTGTTTTGGAAAATAATGGATGTGAATGAAAGAGAAAATTAGTGAAGGTAAAGACCGAAGAAGATCCATAAATCAGAATTTATGATCAAAGATAAGGCAAATAAAAATATCATATTGTGTAAGAAAAAACAAAAAAGAAAAGAAAAGAAAATAGTATGTTTCTCAAGACCTAGCCTGTTTAGACTGAACTTGAATGCAAAGAATTAAATTAGGGCCTCTGAAGAAGATAGACCTTTAATTAATTAAGTTCTTATACCACTTTCATCAATGTATCTTGGCACATGACAATTTATTACTACAAATACACAATTCCTCTTCCTTTTTTATGGTACTTGACACCAGATTTGTAAAGATATGTAGGCATTTCTCTCATCAGTATTGCAAGGTCTAAGTAATTTAGTCCTTGCATACCTAACAGTTCTGCTTGTTAAGCTATATCAGCAGGGCGCACACTTCCTTCTACCATTCAAGGAACTGGTATATGCCTGGCAACAGAAAAATACCTTCTGACCACACAGCTGCATTTAAACCAGGGATCCAGGTTCCTAATCCACAGTTAAACTGGTAACATCCCCTATAGTGTAAACAAGAGATCCTGCCTACATTCACAGTTGCAAGAATTTCTGGTAGCAGGCAACAGTTACCATTGTCAGCTACACATACACATTAGTGTTTTATATGGCTCTGAGGAGAGACTCAGAAGCTACACTGAGAGTATAAAGTGCATGCTAGGAAGGCACAAGCTGTTGAAGAGACCACAACAGCCAGCAGAAAGTATGGGAGTAGATTAATAGATGCTGGGGCTGGAAGGGACCTCAACAGATTATCGAGTCTGACCCCCTGCATAGGCAGGAAAGTGTGCTGGGTTCAAATGACCCCAGCCAGATGCCCATCTCACCTTCTCTTGAAGACCCTCAGGGTAGGTGAGAGCACCACCTCCCTTGGGAGCTCATTCCAGACTTTGGCCACTCTAACTGTGAAGAAGTTCTTCCTAATGTCAAGTCTAAATCTGTTCTCTGCTAGCTTATGGACGTTATTTCTTGTGACCCCCAGGGGCGCCTTGGTGAGTAGAGCCTCGCCAATTCCCTTCTGCACTCCCGTGATGAATTTGAGGCAGCCACAAGGTCGCTTCTCAACCTTCTCTTGAAGAAGCTGAAGAGGTCCAGGTGCCCTAGTCTCTCCTTGTAGGGCTTGGCCTGCAAGCCCTTAACCATATTAGTGGCCCTTCTCTGGACCCTCTCCAGGTTATCCACATCCCTCTTAAAGTATGGCACCCAAAACTGCACATAGTATTCCAACCGTGGTCTGACCAGTGCCCAATAAAGGGGAAGCATAACCTCCTTGGTTCTGTTTGTCATTCATCTGCTGATGCCTTCATCAGTTTGCTGATGACTTCATCACATTGACGACTCATGTTCATCTTCGAGTCCACTAGGACTCCAAGATCCCTTTCTGCTTCCGTGCTGCCGAGCAGGTCATTTCCTAGGCAGGTATGCTGGACATTTTTCCTCCGTAGGTGCAGCACTTTGCATGTCTCCTAGTTAAATCGCATTCTATTGTTTTCTGCACATATGTCCAACCTGTCCAGATCTGCCTATAGTTGTTCCCTGCCCTCCGGTGTGTCCACTTCTCCCCAGTTTTGTATCATCCACAAACTTGGACAGAGTACACTTCACTCCCTCGTCCAAGTCGCTGATGAAGACATTGAAGAGTATCGGTCCAAGGACCGAGCCCTCCAGGACCCCACTGCCCATGTCCTTCCAGGTCGATACCAACCCATCCACTACCACTTTCTGGGTAAAACCCTCTAGCCAATTTGCCACCCACCAGACTGTATAATCATCCAAGTCACAGCCTCTTAATATGTTCACCAGTATGGGATGGGATACCGCATTAAAGGCCTTCCCGAAGTCTAAGTAAATGATATCTACCCCTACTCCTGCATCCAGGTGTTTTGTAACCTGGTCATAGTACTACACATACCTTCTGCTGGTTGCCATTTGGCCACAAAATCTTAATCCATTTAGCAGAAACTGTATAACTTGTAGTAAAAGAAGGGCTCTGCAACCAAAACAATAACTTTGAATGAAAACACACTCAAAATGTTGCAGAGTTCCAATGGCAAACTGTTATGGTGTAGATTAGGCCATAGCCTTAAACAGCTAAGTCCCATTTTCACATAGGACTTATGCTTCAAGGATCCTAAAATTCCATTGTGAACTTTTTGTGCCTAATGAGCCATCAGAACTATCCACAAGTTCTGGTGTGCCCCCAATTCATACTTTTCTCATTCACCACACATATTGTAGCACACATCAAAGTAATCTACACCATTGTGCTATCTCCCATGTGCTGTCAAAACATACATTCCAAATTCCTGTACAGAAACCAAGTGATTAGAGCCCTTCTAGGAACCAGAACATGAAAAACTTGTGTTTTTCATAATGGTTGAAGCCAGAAACTATTGGAATATAAATCGTCGTGAACTGGAAGTCATCACCACCACAGAACATCACCACCATACAGCAATTAGATTTAGTGCATTCACTTGGGAGTGATGCATTTACAGGATCCATCACAGGAGCTTCTGTTGACTGTAGCTCAAGAACTCCTGCCTCAAGCTAATCATGTAGCGGTACACTGAAGCAGCTTTTGGATCAGTAAATCAATGATCAAGATAATTAAGATACACAGCAAGGCCCATCAGCAAGGGTGCTCCAGAAGCCAGTGTTAGAAATACCATTCACATAACTACAACCTGCTGCCCTGTCCATAAAGTTGATGTAGAGTACAGGAAACCCTTGGTATTCACAGGTTCAGCATTTGTGGTTTCAAATATTCACAAATACTGAACCCACATTCCTTGGGAGCTCTGTGCTTGCTGCCACCAGGCTCCCACTGCCGCTGTCATGCTTCTGCCATCGCCGCTGGAGCAATACCCTCCCCCACACCAGCCGCCAGGGGCACTGCGTTCATAAACGCAGCACCCTAGTCGCAGATTTCACCATTCGCAGGAATCATGGGAATGTATCCCCCATGAATGGTGATGGTCACCCATAGATAATTCTGCTAAGTGACATAACTCTACCTGTTCCATGTAGAGTGGGCCCAGAACCTACTAAACTCTGATACCATTCCCATAGCATTAAAGCTCTCCAGTAAACAATAAAGGCTCTGGATGTATGGATATCGTGGAAAAAGGGATGCCAGAAGTACACACATTGTCAGGGTACAAACTGTATAAAAGGCTCCTATCTTGCTCTGTTTAAATGTTTTTGGTAGTGATATGGAGTTCAGTGTAGGAAAAGCGGGGGGGGGGGGGAGGTGTTCCTCCAAAGTATTGTATCCACTGTTTTTTGATGTGGTTTAAGAGGTCTTCATTCTGGACTGGTCATAACCCTTCTCCTTGCCTCACTAAGGAAGGGGACTTGCTATTTTATTGTCAACTCAAGGATCTGGTGGGAAGATAACAGAAGCAGACAGGAACTAGCAATGGAGTAACTAGAGTGGGGCAAGTGCTAGACAATCTAGACACCAGCCCTTGGCAAGTTATACAGCAGAATTATTGTAATATAGGGTCATCATCCTGTGCTCTGCTTCTCCTTTTAGAGTTGTCCCCTTGCAGCCCACTGCTTAGTCAGCTGAAGAAATGAGTGAGTGTAGCACACTGCCTGTGGTAACAGCTGCAAAATGTTGCCATGCAGAAGGCTGGAGGGAGCTGGGCAATTCCATCTCTTAACATTTTAAAATAAAGAATAAATGACACCTTTGCACTTCAGTTTTTGCAGGCACTTCCAACTCCAAGACTTTACCCTACTCAGTCTTCTTAGCTCCCCCTCTACCTTCACAAAGAGGAATATGTGGCACATGGCAAGAAGGAGCCATGCCATCAATGACATTCTGGCAGAGCTTCATTGTCAAGGCAAGATATGTCAGTGAATAATGAAGCAGTTGGAGAGTAGGAGAAGGAACAGAAGTGAGAACAGGAGGGTCAGAAAATGCAAGAAGAAAACAGGGAGAGATTCCACAAAGAAAACGAGGGAAGAGCTTTGGGAGTTATGCAAAACTGGTAGATACATATCATGAACTTGCAATGCTTGAAGAGTTTATGAGAAATCATACATGTTTCCTTGAGAGGGGTTTGGGGAAGAAAGGCACCCCTGCAGTTGGTTTGGGGTGGAAAGGCACTCCTGAAGGTATGAAAGCACCCCGCGAGTGTGTGTCAAAGGTGCCCCTGACCTGTTTATGGGCCCTCATCTTGTCCAGTGGTTATCCTACATGCTGAGATAAATCCAAGCTCCCAGAGGAATAACTACCAATTTTGGGCCCCGGGCAGAGATACTGTTGAGTAACAGAGAGCAGTAGGGAGGGTTATGTTGAACACAGGACAGCAGGGTTGCAGAGTACTCTGGGATGATGTTCATGCCCCTTTAAATAAGTGCCTGGACCTGGCATGCTGCTTCCCCATCCTAGTTCTACTGGGTTCTATTTTTACCTGATCTTTAGCAGAAAGTAGGTATCTCAAAGACTGGCTGATGCTGCCGAAGTGCAAGCTCCCCACACCACAGTTGCTGCTGCTGCTATACAGGCTCCCCAGGGGCTGCCATTTTAGTCCCCCCTTTAATTTAGCATCTACAACCAGTGAATACCCATTTTTTTGGCTGTGGCCCAAGGTTTGTCTATCAAAGACAAATATTTTTGAGGTTTCCACTAAAAAAGGAGGCAGTCTTCCAGGCCAACAGTGTATGTACTGAAGCTATTAAGAATCTTAATCTCTCCACTTCCTATAAAGGAATGGAAGGAGCTCATTTGTTAACTCATGGGGTCCCGAAGTTTGCTTTACCAAGTAATCTGACAAACCTCAGGTACTGAAAAGGTTCCTTGGACCTCAATCTAGCTGCTAGAGCAGGACAGAAGCACTTCAGAAGTGGCTGGCCCTGGCATATGTACTGCCAGATTTCCTCCCAAGACTCCCATCCAGGACCAACTTGGTTGTATAAGAATCCCCCACATTAGATAGTTCCATCTTGATGTCTCTCAGGACATCGTCTCAAACATGTTTGAATTATCCCTTTGACAGGGATATGGGCAAGGTTGTGGACAGTCAGGACCTGACCCTTAAGGGTCACAACCAAGGAGATTAGGTGCGGACATAGTTCAGACTAAAGTCATGAGTGAAGGGATCATGAGAAAGCAGGTCAAGAAGGAGTCTGTAAGGGACTGAGATGTAGGTGATCACCCAGGTAGACCCACAAGCCTAAGTGGGGTCACAAGCAGGAAACAGAAATTCAGACCAGAGTCACTAGCTGAAGAATCTGGAGCAAGCAGCTGCAACTGTACAGAAGCAGGACATGGGAAAACTGAAGCCACAAACCAGGAGCTGGCTGGCAGAAGACCCAGGTCTGAACTGAAGTCAGGAGTTGGAAAGTCTGGAGCAAGGAGTCAGCAGGAAGGAATCAGGAGCTAGGCACCAACAAGCAGGGACCCAGGGCTAGAGAGTATTTGCCTGTTGAGTAGCCTACTGAAAGAGCTGTTGCTTATAAACAGGCAACCATGCCTATGCAGGCAACTGAGACCAACCGGAAGTAGTTAGCCTGCTGGCAATCAGGGCCACTCAGATAACTAAGCTAACTGGGGCTAATTAGCTAGCCTGCTGACACATCCAAGGTATATCTGAGGCCATGGGGGGGCAGATCATAAGGAAAGCACATGTTCCAGTTATGGAGGAGAGGACTAATCTATCCAAATGCCATGCAAATCACTGCTGTGGCTTTCTAGTAGACGATAATGCAACTTGTCCTTGTGTAGAATACTGAAAAAGTAATAATAAAAGTTAAGTTACTTCTTCAGTCATGCTTTATTCTTCTAGCATCATGGGGAAGTGGGAGGGAGATGAGTGAACATGAATATGCCTGCTTATCCCCTATAACACATCTTCTTGGAAACTGTAGAAGTCAAACCTATGCTACTTCAGCAGCACTGGCCATGTATCAGGGAATCCTTCCCCTCTTTCCCAAAAGCATGGGTAAAGCAATGCCGTCATTGCACCCAAACAATTCCTCAGAGAACTCTCCAGAGATGTCCTGGGGAAGGGAAGAGGGGCAAAAGTGATGTTTTCTGGGCCCTCACACCTCCCTTCTGTCCTTTTGATGTGTCTTCCTGCTCATTTACCCTATCACAGTCACATCTATCAATGTTGGGCCCACACTCTGTGATGGTCTGTGTTGGGAACACTTGTAAAGAACTCAAATTCTTGTAAGCAGAGGCAGGATGTTGGACCATTGGGTTTTTGTTGTCTACTGAGTAGTTATGGTCCTACTTTTCAGCCGATTCATTCATTCCCAATACTCACACCAGTTCTGATAGACCCCACTCCCTCATGCATGACTTCCCTTTATGCATGTTTATTTTTGGAGGTACAAGTGCAATCAGGCACCTTTGCATAATCCTCCCACATATTGATCTGCATGCAGTTGTTTTCTGTGGGCTGCATTAGCAGAAGAGCCCATGGTACAATGTTAGTCTAAGAAATGGGGAGGTACCTGGGCAAACCATGACAAAAATAATGGGTTAAATGGCATTATACAGTTTAAGACCATAGCCCAACTTCTGGCTGGACAGTAAACGAAAGGGAAGACCAAAAGGACTTAAAAAGGAATTGTGGGATTATTGCTCAAATATGCCCTGTTAACACCACGGGAGACAAAAGGCCAGAAATAAGAAAAGCTGCAGGGGAGCTTCCAGACCTATGTAAAAGTGCTGCCAGAGATGCACTTAATTAAGTACGTGTTTAACCATCACAATAGGCGTGTCCTTAGTCTCCTTGGAAAATCCTAGACTTATAGATGAATGGAGACCAACTGCATAATTCCAAAGGAAAAAGAAACTGCCTATAAAGAAATAAACCAAGTTATTACATAATATTCCAAAGATAAAAATGAATTAAGTGTTAAGCTTCTACTTCAGTCTACAAAGACAGAACTAAGACTACCTTTGCTTCACAGAGGTCATGCTGCAACCCTAAGAGGAGACAATGGGATGTAAAGGGGATAGCAGGGGGAAGGAGAGAATAGAAGGAAAATACTATGTACAATGCCCAGCACAGTGGGGCTGAAACTTGGTTGGGGCCTCTGGATGCTAGTCTTAGTAAAAATAATAAAATACAGCATATCTTTAGAAGAGAAATCAACTGTTAAATAAATCTTATAACTAAAAGAGTTTCCTGATACTCAGCTTGACTTTTACATAAAGTTTCCCTTTATTATCAATTGCGTCCCTTGTGTATCTCAAACCGTTCCTCTTGTTTCTTCCATATTCTTCAAATGCTTGTTAAGTAGTAAATTGTCACACCCTCAATTATTTTGGAAGCAGGAAATAAATATTTCATTTTTTTAGTCTTTCTTTGTAACTCTGATGATCAAGTATGACCTGTCAGTGGGTACACAATGATACATACTACTTTGGTGTACATAGTTATCATCAATCATCAAGCAGTTGTTCAAAAGTGGCCTTTATCAACTGACGAAGGCAAGGCTTGCTTCAAGGCTGTAGATACAACATTTATAGAATGTCTGCTCAACAGGAGCTTGCCAAAGTATTCCAATAATGTAACATATGGCAAATTATATGTCATGGGTTCTAAGATAACGTCAAGACTCCTACCAAAAAGAAATGTATACCAACATTTTAAAAGGCTACATGGAATGTCTTTTACTTTGGAAAAACACCCACAACCTCGAAAGATTTTCTCCTAAAAGGAAACAGCATACAGGGTTCCTAATAGAAATTAAAGGTACAGAATAGTAAACACAGTTGAGTGGAGGATTGGTAGAGAACATGAATGCTGGAAAAGATTTAGATTTCTGAAAAAGGGAGAGCAGTACAAAGAATGGATTCACCTCAACTAATCCATCAAGAGTTGTTCAAGCAGTTCCTCTGCTGCATTAGTTCATACTGCTGAAACAAAAACAAAATGCTTCATGAGATTCATGCCAGAATGCAGATGATGAGAATTCCAGATGTCAAACAGTTGCTTCAGTACACAACTATACTAAGTGGTTTTACTAAATAAACACTCATTATTTATGAAGCAGGGCAAAACAGAAGGTTTTTCCATCAGGAGTATGCAAACTTTCAGATGGTGGGCTGGGATGCTAATCCCTTGTCCTTGTGGTCAATCTCCTGCTGCTCTGATCCCCTCCATGCTCTGATCCCCTCCATGCTCTTTGCTCCCCTCCACTCACCAGGGGGCACCAAAAGCCATAATGAATGCCATGACCAAATTCAGTGGCAACTATCACAGGGGGAGAAAGGTAGAAACTCCCAGGCTTACAGAAGGAGCCATAGTGACAGAAGCAGGGGGCAGAGCCAAGAAAGTAAAAAATAAATTACTCACCGCAGGGGATGAAGAGAGACAGGGACCACCGGAGAAGCCTGCACATGGCCAAGATGATGCTTTTGATCACCTGCAGACGGTGGGTGACATCAGCATGGAGCACCGGCTGGTGAAGATAAAAGGGCAGACCGCAGCAAGGTTGGGGGCATGCACATGGCTGCCGGAAGGAGGCTGGACCGGCAGAGGCTGCTGGAGACACGGAACACCGGCGCTGGAGGCCAGCAGGCACTACAGAGGAGAGAGAGAGCCAGGGGAAGAATGGATGACAGAGGACTACATGCTGACAGCAGGTGAGCCGAGGAAGAGCAGGGAGAGAGCTGCGGCAGCACACAGGCAGCAGCAGCCCGGGGAAGACCCAGAAAGAGGACTGCAGTCGGAGGGAGATCCAGGAGGAAGACTGCAGTACAGGGAGGACCCGGAAAGGGGTCAGTGAGATGGTGGAGACCCAGAGAGAGGGACCCACGCCAGGGAAGACCTGGAGAGCGAGTTACCCTGGGAGACACCGGACCAGGAGTGGTGGGTAGCTGGCCTGGGGAAGGAGGGTTAGTATGCTGAGTCACGGGCAGTGACTCAATAGAGAGATAGAGGGGCGGAGGCCCCGACATCGTTAGGCAATGAGCCGTAGTTAAGTTCAGAAGAATTTTGTTTTAGTTGCATTACCCCAGGTTTGAAGGGGCTGAGGCGTGGTGATAGGAGGAGTGAGTGAAAGGTGAGCTCATTAGTGGTGTGCCTGAAAGAGCACCAACAGATCCACCGAGAAGGGGAAGGGCAAGGTGAAAGGGGAGGAGAAGCCTCGCAGAAGACCTCTACCACAGATAGCTGAAGAGGGTGATCGTGCTACAGGAAGCCCCACCCACTGGAAGATCAAAGTCATGGCAGGCAAGAAAGAGGAGGACCACAGCACGGCAAGAGACCTTCCCTGAAGCTACCTGTGACAGCAAGCCGGATACCTGCAAATCCTCGGAGCAAGGAAGCCCGAGGTAAGATGTTCAAGGTCCGGCGGCTACAGCAACAGCACAGATCACAAGGCTTTAAGAGGCTACCTTAACATGGCTCCTTTAAATTGGTGCTCCCACCCAATAAGACCTTTGTGGGCTGCTTCCAAGCTCTTTGTGGGCCAGATGAGGCCTGCAGGCCATTGGTTGCTGACCCCTATTTTAAATCATTGACAATATAGGGCAAAAAATAATACAATTTTCTTTCTTAAATGTTTGCTGACTTATTATGACAATGTTGTGCTTGTACTTCATGGACACTAAAAAAACACAGTTTCCTTCTGATGATAAAATAAGCCCATAATTCCCATCACAGCCAATGTGAACCACAAGGTTACAAACATCCATAAATGGAAACTCCAACCCTGTTGGGAGTTACTTGTATGTGCATGTTTTAATTTCTCAATTATATTTCATATGGCAATTATTTTAATGATTTAAAGCAAATGGTACATACTAAAAAAGAAATTATCTTTGGCTGGCTCTGATGTTTTCACCATACTTTACTGG
Source organism: Caiman crocodilus (assembly GCA_030014935.1). Taxonomy (NCBI): domain Eukaryota; kingdom Metazoa; phylum Chordata; order Crocodylia; family Alligatoridae; genus Caiman; species Caiman crocodilus. The sequence goes on from JAGPOW010003316.1 coordinate 59,898,498, forward strand.
GATTGTTATTTAGCAATTTTAGAAATGGAAGCAGCCTAGCAAGGAGGGCTATCAGTAGAAACCTATTAGAAATTAGAAGACATGATCAGATAGAAGGTTTATAGTCAAAATGTGATGCATTGGCATGTAATTGCCATTCTAATGGATTCAGATTGCAGTCTGCTCTATTCTATGAGATTCTTCTTTCAATCACATTTGGTTTTCTTTACAGGCCAATGTGTATCACAGCCCACACTGCTATGATTCACCATGTCCAAAGGACCTTGAGCTAAGAATGCAGCCTTCCAAAGAGACAGAGATTAGACCAAGTGACACAGATTAGAACAGACAGCTGAAAGCATTACAATGATACTTATGGGTTATGTCTTTCCTAACCTTTAATGTTATATATTCACGATGCAAAATAAGTTTTTGAGAGATTAAAATTGCATCCAACTTCCTTCACACATTTTACTGTGTTTTTCTCCGTCATACTGAATGACAATAACCCTACCACTATAGTACACCTGAGTACTAAAGTGCTAGCTTTCAACTTTTGGTAATGCTTTGTTGGGAAATTGTGAGGAGGCACCAATATAAAAGGTTGGGTTTTTTTATTTTTTTGAACCTGCAGGTATGAAGAATTATAGATTTTGTGGCAAATTAGAGGTGGGAAGGATTAAGAAAATTTTCCATCTAACAATTTAATTGCATCAAACAATGCTTTCTTACCTGAACTCAAGCAATGTATATTACGGATTTAGTGCAGCAATATTATATATTGTTGCAGTAGTGTAGTTGAGGTGGTATGACCAAGGCAGCAGCCACTCTATCACAACCTGCAGCACAGCAGCCAGGCTTGCCCTATGTAATGTGGCTGCCCATGGTACAGAATTGCTTTGCTAGGCCTCTGTATTAATTTGTTTTACAGCTCTTTCCCTTAGACTTTGGCCGTACGAGTCTTGTGATTCTTGTTATTACACTTTATTCGTTTGCTCTAAATCATCACTAAACTCTTAATAGCAGGACTCAAAAAGTAAATAAAAACATTGTTTACTGATCTTCAGTGGGGCACTAGGTCTTTTTTTTCCTGGTCAACAAATATTTTAAGTATTATTGTATGCTCCACTGCCTTCAAATTACCACACACAACATGCAGTACTAAAATTATGCTCTTCAATGATTTTACAAAACTGTCTTCTTTATAAACAATATGTAAACAACTAGTAGTTCTGGTGAGCCTTGCCTAAAATATATATATATATTTGTATACTGTGATGCGAATTAAACAAACTGATATGTAAACCTGATATGTTACTGAGAGTACAAAGCAAAATACACGAATGCTACATTTAAAAAGTAAAGACTTTGTAGTGAGTCTATTCATATAGACTCAATGGGTGCGTCCAGACAAGCCTGCGCATGTCTCTTGCCCCACCTCAAACCCCTTTGAGGTGGGGCAAGAGGCACGTGTGGGAAGGAAAAAATGTTCCCAGCACTGCAAGTCTGTAGCGCTGGGAGAAAATTAGACCCCTGGATATCCAGGGGTCTAAAAAAAACAGAACAAAAAAAAGCGGGGCAAGGCACAGTCCCAGACCGTGACCTGAGGCTGGAGGCTGGGTCCTCCATGGTTGGCCCCTCACCCTGGTGCTGAAACACATGGCCAGCCAAGCTGCATGTTCAACACCAGGGCTCCAGTGATGGTAAGCAAGGGATCGGAGGGGGGCTGGAGAAGGGAGGAGGGGACCATGAGGGAGACTCCTGCCAGCCCTGTCCGCTCCCCCAGCCCCCCGAGCCCTGCCCTGCCTGGCCCCTCCCCCCACCAACCTCCCAATCCCTGCCCCACCTCTCCCCTTGTCAGCCCCCCCAGACCCTGATCCCTTCCCAGCCCCTCCCCGCAATAGCCTCCCAGACCACCCTGATCCCTGCCCAGATGGGTCCTACCACCCTCAGGGCCCCTGTATCACCTGGCCAGGCTGGGCTGGGCCCAGGGCAGCAGGACCCAGCACGCCACATGGGAACCATGTGCCAGGCCCTGCTGCTCTCAGGGCCCCTGTGCTGGCCAGCTGGGTGTGTATGGAGGATGTTGGTTGGTGTGTGGGTAGGTGTGGGGCAATTGCTAGGGTGAGGGACCTTGTGGAGGGGCTGCTCAGGAGGGGTGGGTGTCCTGGCCCCCACAGAGTGCAGCACCCCCACACAGCACATGGATTGCCCCCCCACAGGGTCCCAGGCACCCTGGAGAGCCTTAGCTCCCCCACCCAGGGCCTATAACTTACCTTTAGAAGCAGAATTGGGAGTGGGGAGACCACACCTACCCACACACCAACCAACATCCCTCCACACACCCAGCTTCCCACCCCCTTCCTGCAAACACCACATCCCCTCCCCATATCACACATTCATCATGTGCGAAGAAAGCCAAAAGCACACATCAACACATATAGGTATTTAAAATTATTTTATCTTCATGATAGAGACACTGGTAGGCTTCCACATCGCTTTAACATTGTAAATATACCAATAAAGCATTGCCCAACTGATTGCTCTCTCTCTCTCTGTCTGGATGTGTGTGCGCGCACGCATGCACACACGTGTGGGTATGTAAAGTGGTATTTTGTGTTAATTGCGGAAAAACATGGATTTGGGGATATTTTTAAAAAACGGATTTGGGATGCTGCTGCAACAGTCAGTCCAGCTGGCACAAGGGGTAGTATCCCTAGGTGCCAAGTGGCCAAGCCCCAGGAGCTCCTGAGAGCAAGTAGCCCTGAGCTGCTTGCCAGGGCAGCTTTTTGTACTGATAGGGCCAGGACAGGACAGCATTTTATACTGCTGGGGACAGCACAGGTGCTGGCCCCAGGCTCTAGCTCCCCTGGCTGCAGATCCAGGTGGAGCCAGGCAGGGTTATTTTACCCCAAGTGGCACAATTTGCTCCACAACAAAGTGCATGTCTGAGCACGTGTGCTTAGGCAAAACCCCCCGGCTTAAATTTGCATTGCTTCTATTTGAGCTGCTGCAAGCACACATGCTTGCATGTGTAGATGCACCCAATGACTTCACCATAACATGATTAAAACTCAGTACTGCTAGCTTGCTTAAATGGCAATAAGTCATTGTAATTAACAATTGGATTACAATTTGCTTGCACATTATTATTTAAATTCTATTAAGGTAATGGTAGGGTGCAGCTTTTAAGTTTAAAGAGGAGTCTTGTGAATATACTTTCCAGAACATGGCCCTAAGGCAGTAAATGCTTCAAGTGCCTGGTGCTAAGAATCCTACCATTGCTAGCCTTCTATTTGCTAAATAATTTTAACCCCAGTAATGAATGCAGTACATAACTGAAGCACTTTATAACCGCCTTGATGCTACGGAAAATTGCAATGTGCTAATACAACAGTAGACAATAATTTTGGTCCAATAGCCACTTAGGGAGTTTTAGTGAGCTGTAGTAGGCTGAGTCAGTACCTACCAGCTTCCCCATCCTGCAACAGCTCACCAAAACTCCCTAAATGGGCCCCATGAATGGCTGAGCAGCTGGAATGGGGCTGCAAGTGGGCAGGAAACAGCATCTGGAAGCAGGACAGGTGGGCAGGCCAGGGCTGAGATTGGGATCTTGGGGTAGTGACAGTGCTGTGATCCTGATCCTGGCCCCCCACACCCATCCTGCTCTGAGACAACTCCCTGCCCAATTGCGGCCCCATTCCACCCTTCCACCAAGCAGCACCAGTTCTGCCTCTGGGTTTGGGACAGATGGGCTAAGGTGCCCAGGCAGCAGGGCTGGATCTGGCAGCAGCAGCTGAAAAGAGCCACTGCTGGGGTTGTTAGGAAATGGAGTCTGACCACTGTGCCATCCCAGCCCCACTGTGCACCTGGGGCATGTGAGGACTGGCCATACACGCTACGTTCCAGTGTGCTCCCTGTGTCTGGGCTGGGTGAGGCCAAGGGACCCACTTCAGGCCAGACAAAATCCCTTGGTGGGCTGAATCCAGTTTGTGGCTTGTATTTTGCCCACCCCTTTGGTAACACGTAGAGAAAGCAAGCTCAGGTCATGAGTTCCCAGGCTGATAAAAGAAGGGACTGGGGGACTGTTGCAAAAGCCAAGCATTCAGCAGTGTCTGGATAATGGGGAAGTGTTTCACATTGCATTCAAATTCCATTCTAGTCAACTAAAAGAACTGGTTCCACAGAGAACTGAAAGGAAAGGGATGAAGAAAGGCCTCTAGGGTCTTAGAGACCACTACGCTGTAAACACACAGTGACATCTGTTACAGGGATTTAGCACCTGTAAATTAAGGGGCAGGCTCTTAGCAGCTGTAAGTCAGCACAGTTGTGTTGTAGACTAGGGGCAGGCAATTATTTTGGGCAGAGGGCCACTTACTGAGTTTTGGCAAGCCATCGAGGACCACATATTAGGCATCCAGAGGCAGATAAATATTCATTTTCTACATTTTTAGGGGCCCTGCGGGCTGGATAGAAGGCCTGGCGAGCCGCAGCTGGCCCCTAGGCTGCATTTTGCCAACCCTTATTGTAGACAGTGGAACTCTACTGATTTACCCTATTCTTGGATACAACTCCAGGCTTCTAGTTGGTCATTCATGGCCAACAGGTAGGAGACAGGCACAAACAGGAAATTGCCACATAAGATTTCATACAATGACATATAAGCTCTGACTAGGTTCTTCCCAGTTCCTCAGACAAATCCTGCATAGAACTCAGAAGCAAAAAAGAAAACGTTGAAGTGGGATCCATAATAAAGGCAAAAGAGTGCATTGCTTTCAACTCCTGATTCTCACAGTGATGCAGGACATAAAGCCAAGAGTGTTGCAAGTGACATAGGGCTAGATTCTGAAGCTCACTCTGTTTTTTTTCCAGCAGTGCAAAACTATCCTGCAGCCAGCAGAGTCACACTCCTGAGTATTGTTCCTTCTCTCTGGAATCTGGATGGCATAAATCTGCTGTTCTTGCTTCCTTGCCCCCATTATTCCTAATGTTCCTAAGGGAAAGAGGCAGAGTTACCCTTTGGGTTATGGGGAAACAGGTATTTGGTTTAAACTAAGGCAATGGTTCGTAACCTTTACAGACTCGAGGCACCACTCCATAACTTTTGTGAATTGAATGGGACTTCATTTAAAAACAAATTTACTTATTCCAGTGCTTGCCTCCTTACAGAGGGACCAGGCAGTGGGGACAGAGCAGCAGCCAGGAAGGGACAAGCCTAAGTCTGAATTTATCTTTCACACCTGCTTATCTCCTCACACTTCGCGCCACCCTTCAAAAGATCTTGTGACATCCCAAAGCACCCTGACACTGTGGTTGAGAATATTTGAACTAAGGCCCAGAGTGTAAAAATAGCTTAAGGCTCTGCCTTTCCATCCATAGTCTTGTTCTGACTATTCTGACTTCATCAGAGGACTTAGTTCTAAGTAGTTAATGCAGTATCTACCCAATGAAAATAAAATGCTGGTAATATTACCAGGGAGCCTCATGCCATGCCAGTATTTATCTGATATATAGAATCAATTATTGGCAGGAACAAATTTTAATTTCATAACAACACATTCCAAAGAATCAGACTGAGAGAGGGATAATTCAGCACAACAATAAGAAATGACAGAAGGCAACAGTGGGTACACAAGACACTTTACTGCACAGTAAAGTGCTATGCACATCTATATGGGCGCAGCATTTATTGCATAGTAAATTAAACTAATGCATGGTTTCCTAGAATCAATAAATACAGGTACTAGATTAACTATGCAGTCCTGCCCATCCCGTGCCAATCAGAGTGAGCCCCAATTTGCATGGGGCTGGCAGGGAGCTGCCTCAGAAGTGGGACAGTACCCTCCACCCCCACTAAGGTCAGGCCTGATCCCTGTGCCCCCTGCCAGCCTGGGTCTGGCACCTGGGGGAGCCTGGAGCTCCCCCTGGCTGCTGCAGGGGACAGAGCAGGACTGGAACAGCCCTTCATTGAATTGCTTCCATGGGAGCACATGTAGACACATTCCTGGCCGCATGTTAATGTGCCTTAAGGTACTGCAGTGCACAGTAACCTTAATGTGCCTTAATTGAATATGTAGATGCACCACGTTCTCTTGAAAATCAGCTTCTCTAAAAATATATTTCTGACATGAGTCCTACTCCTGGGTCTTTATTTCCTATTTCAGGACTAAGTAAGCAGGACTTCTGGAGGCAGGTTTTGTTTGTTTCCTTTGATGTCGTTTCAAATTTTAGAATATCACTGAGCAGCTAAACCAGTGATCCTCAACCATGGTGCAGTGATACCCTGGGGTGCCAGGAAATCCTTTTAACCAAGAGATTATTAGGTGTGCAAACATCTACATGATTCACAAAATAAACCTAATGATTCACATAGGAATCCATAGTATCAAGAGCATTCTGACATGCTGTAGTCTGAGTTCTTTGCAACAGAAGAATTGCTCTATTATACTTCTATTATAGTCAAGAAATGAGTGAAAGATAAGAGCTGGCATTTTCTGAAGAGTGCCTTTAGTTTAAAAAAGGTTGAAAATTATACTGATGTAGGTAATTTGTGGCTAACTTGTAAAGCCAAGGGAATTTTTTGGTCTGTGATTTCATAATTCAAGGATTGTGTCATTTTTTATGTATTTGTTATACATGTCCACATACCTTATATTGTTCAAATAAAGAAAGTTTAAATAATAAGTTTCCTTTTTGACAAAAAAATTGACTATACAATTTCATGCTTATTGGCAGTAAATCTAGTCGAATTATAGCTAGCACCTAATGTTAGTCATAGTTTTCATCCTTTTTGTTTGGTAAACAGTTAAAGAAGTGAACCTGGTTACTAAAAACTCTAGTAATCCACATATTCTGGTTTCTAAAGAATTTATAGAATAACTGGGGAAAACATTTCCATTCATGGGTTACCTGAAGACTATTCACATTTGCATTCAGCTGGTCACCTTAGTATAGCATTGTTTCTGTTCCCTGGCTGTATGGGAACCTGTTTAAACATAGGAATGACAAGTGGGGACTACAGACAACATATTTACAAGATACATTTTGCAGAATGTATCATCATTCATGTTCAAGTTCATAATCTAAACAAAAGTCAAATATTCTCATAAATTCCCCTCATTAAGAAAAACCATGAATGCACTCTGAAGTAGCAGTGAAGCAAAGTTTTGCATTTATTCAGAAAAGCAGTTCCTATACTGTTCAACTAGTTCTAATAATTAGTCTGAGCAATAGCCAAATTCAATCAATAAGAGACACCCTCTCTTCAGCTTCAATGAGCTTTGGATCAAGTCCATTGTCAGTTTCCCCTTCTGACTTGCATGCACTAACCCAAAAAACAATAAATACAGTGTTTGATGGCAAACACTGTAGGGAAATATTTAACTACAAACACGTATCTATGTTCATTGATACTTTGCAGACAACTTGGGAAATTTCTAACCTCATGTTTGTTAAACTAAAAATTGCAGACATAAACTTACTTTTAAAAGGCAAAGGTTTAACATTTTGTTTGTAGTTTATATTGCTCCTATGAAGTATAAAAGATGGTATTGGACATTTCAGTTTAGAAAGAAATGAGTTGGAAAGCCTGTACTACGAAGGGACCAAGCAGAGATGGAGTTTTGTGGAATAGGAAATTGGTGGAATGCTGGTAAAAGGCTGCTATTAAATCTGCCCCTTTTTCAGGTTATGTCTGAGGTTGAGAGAGACATAACGTGACATATTCAAAAACTTGCCTTAAAACTTTGATATAAATGCAAAATGGTGTGTTTACCTAATAAAGCTATGAGGCACAAAGACGTTACCTGAAAATGAAACAAAAGCAGCTACTGGTTATAACTCCTCTTGTGTTTCTTTTTGATAGCCTGCTTATCAATCATCTTCTGCCTGCAGCTTCTAGCCCACAACATTCTTTTCCCCCTCCCACTTCTCTGACCTGTACACATGACAATTCTTCTCTCCCTCTTTCTGTATACACAGTCATTGCTTACCACCCTCCTCTGGGCAAAACTTCCCCCTTGATGCTCTCTGGCTACTTTCTCTTCTTTATTTGAAACACCAGATTTTTATGTTCTTTCACTCCCTGAAGCCCTCCTTCTTTCTTTATTTCTTTGATGCCTGAATCTTCTTATTTTTAATTCCACATTATCTTTCCTTTCTTCTCAATGCCTTCAGTTTCCATATCCTTCAGCCTCCTCCTTCCCAGTCTTTTCCATCTAAGGGTGAAGTTATATGTTACATTTAGCCCGTACTAAATCTGTGGAAAGTTAAGCAGTATTAAAAATTGGAATGCTCTGTGAGCAGCCACACGCTAAAGGTTAATACCATTTCTGCACACCTCTGACTTGGCATAGAGGGCTGACAAGCAGGGGTGTGGCTAGCAGCCAGGGAACCCATATCCCTGCTCTGGGGGCGTGGAGGCTGGGCACACTGAATCCTAGGATGTTGGAGGACTACAAATTGTTCTTTTCATCTCTGTGAAGCCCACTGAAGTTGTCTTGACATAACCTAGGTATCACGGCTCAGAGTTAACCCTCGCCTTAAGTGGCATAACTTTGAAACACTTAGTGGGCACTTTGTACAAGTTAATATACAGATGTGCACATTTAAGTGCCCTTATTATGGCCTAAGCATAATGTATAACTTCATCCTGAGTTTCTTCTCTTGGGCCTTATTTTATCTCATTTGGTAAGTCTTCCTACCACATAAGTCATTCTTTCTATGACAGCTCTGATAACTGGAGGGGAAAAAAAGCAAGGCTAACAATCCTCCTCCTCCTCCCTTTACTGCCCCCACCTTGCTCTACTCTGAAAAAGCAACCCCCTCCCCTACCTCCCAGATTTGCAAAGTACATAGTACTGTTGGATTTTGGTATTCAAAACATCATCTCACAGACAGCTGATATTTCCTTAATTGAAAAAGTCATACCTGTTGGGGTATATTATTATATATTATCACTAATATTTGTATTGCATTAATAATCACTAATCACTAAAATCAAGGTGGTTTACAAGTAAGAGGTAGTACCTACCTGGATGAATTTATAATCCAAATAGTTAAGGCTGACAGTATGGAAGCAATAAACTAGTCTTCCCATTTTATAGTGAAATAATTGAAGTACAAAGAGATTGTAATTTTTCCAGCATCACATGAAATCTGTGATAGAGCTTGAAACTGAACTGAAACCTTCTGAGTCTTAGTCAAGTACTTTCATGGTGTTCATAATATTTCAATGTAAAAATATCCTACTTCTTAGTCCATCAGCTTGATGATAATTCTTAAGAGGACAAGAACTGAAAAAAAAAAATACTGTTTCTCCCTAGGGCATCTAGGTGTTGGCCTCTTCAAATCCTTTCATAAGCAATAGCTTTTAAACAGGCATTTCATACCACCTCTCACTGTTCAGCTGGAGAAAGATATGAGCAAACAAAATTAGGCAAGATTTCCAAAAGTGACCAGTAATGGCTTACTAATTAGACTGATATGAAAAAATTATGAAGGGTATTCAAATTTCAGTGCCTGCTCTTTGTTTGGTAGTTAGCAAAAAAATTAAAACATCCCTATACACAAACATCAAAATTGGTCTTGTCACTCAACCCTACTCTACTGGCTCCACCCTCTTAGACTATTTTGAAGCTTTCCCAAGCTAGGCACCTAAAATCTGTTCCAGTTTGTTGAGAATCTTGGCCACTCCTTTCTGTTTTGTTACTCAAGTATTTAATTAAAAAATCAATATTAGCCTTGATAAAGCATGGAAGGAAAATATATTTCATTCTGAAAAGGTGTTTTGGACAGGGGTTGGTGGGGAGGGGAAGGGAGAGGGGATTGCTTAAGGAAATGTTCCATATTAGCAAGATCCAAGTTTCATTCTAAGCTATTTAAATTCTCAAATGGAATAAAAGCAAAATACTTAACAGTGATTTTATAAAAGCATGCAAGGGTTGTGAGAAAACAAGATAAGAGCCACTAACAATCCAAGGCCAAAGTGCTAGAGAGAGAAAAAGACATTTCAGATCAAAACGTCAAATGTCGCGGTTGTAGAATACAATCTTACAAATGGAAAATAATTGGGCACAGACACAAGACAATCCCATAATAGTCTCCCCAATTACAACATCACAGTAGTTCTTACCAAGATATACAAAGCATGCAAGGACAAGTATGGTAAAAATTACTTCTTAGTTAAACCTCCAGCAAAATCAAGAATAAGACCCGTAGCATCTTGATTGTTTTTCATCCACTTCTGATAGCAGCCTTAATTATGACATTTTGGAAGATGTCTTACTCCATCATCATAATTTTAAAATTTATTTTTGACTGAAAATACAAAGTTACCAAGGGAATAACAGTACTTTAAAGTACTTCTGCATTTGTTAGGGAGGGCATGAAATTGGGGAGTGAAGTTGAGGGAGATATGGAGAAGCAGGGAAGCAAAGGGAAGTTACTTACAACTAACTGGAGTTCTTCAGGGTGTTGTCCTTAAAGCAATCCAATTGATATCTCTCTCTCTGCTCTTGCCAAGGCTCAGAGTGCAGTCATAATGATATTGAGGAGTGCGTGCATGGAGCATGGCAATGGAGTTGCAATAGAATTGTATCCTTTTCTCTCTCTCCAGGGAGTTGTGGTTGTACTCTTTGTCCTGGCATAAACCTCTCCCTCAGAGGTGTAAACATTACATTGTCCATGTAAATGTTTCCAAAGTAGTGCCTGTATAACCTGGAGGAAGGCTCTGGAATCCCAGGCAAACAACTGGAGAACTATTTCAGCATCCACTCCCAAGGTATTTATGATGGCATTGTGTTTACTGAAGGAGTGCATGGGGCTTTGAGTGACCACCTTGCACAAAATACAAAACGGAAAAATTCTAAAAAAAGCCACTGAAGTCCTTGGGATTTGGTGAAATGGGCCCTGCTCACCACTGGGGAGATTATCTACCATAATGATGCTGTAGTACTATAAGAATGACAGAGACTAGAACCAAAAAAAAAAAAAAAAGTGGGGTGAAGTGGGAGGTAAAAGGAGAAAATAAAAAGTAAAATAAAACTGTTCAAGAATCAAAAAAACACTAAAAGTGGAAAACAGGTGGGTTTTAAAGAATGGTTGTTAGGCAAAGCATATGCTTTGGAACAGACTGCAGAAACTCCCTTTCAAGCTTATGCCAGATCTATATAGAAAAGGCATGCATTAAGTGAAGAAACAAGACATATGAACACTGTATGGGTATTTGCTAGGGTAAAACATTATGAGCTCTAGTGCCTGAAGACATCCACACCTACAATGGGATGTGCATATTATTGAGCACTTGGAGGAGGAACAGTAGTGAAGTGGCACAGGTGATGTGGAGGTACAGGGCAGTTCTGAAATATGTGGTTACTTGTCTTGCATTGCTTTAAAAACCTCAGTCTAGGTCCTTGCATGAAGGCAACCTGTCAGTGTTGATGTGAATAATTTAATATTTATTTATATTTATTAGAAATTGAGGAAATTGCCATAAAAGTCTTGGTAAACTCAAGTCAAGACTGAAGACTGAGCTATACAAGTTGTGTGAGATAGAAAGGCAACTGAGGATGAAAAGTTTTAAGAGTGGAGCATTTATATAGTGTTGAATGATTTACTTGATTATTTCAATGCCTTTTGTGACTTACATTGTGGGAAATTAATTTCTAGAAAAGATTTTTCATCTGTATTTATCAGTATCTTTAGACACAATATTTTATTTTAATGGTTAGTTTGTTTTTTTAAATATCTGCAGATTAGATTCTAGATAGAAAACTGGTTGGATTGTCAGGCTCAAAGGGTAGTAATCAATGGCTCAATGCCTAGTTGGCAATCAGTATTAAGTGGAGTGCCCCAGGGGTCAGTCTTGGGGCTGGTTTTGTCCAATATCTTCATCAATGACGTAGAAAATTGAATGGAATGCACCCTCAGCAAGTTTGCAGATGACACCAAGCTTTGGGAAATAGTAGATATGCTGGAGGGTAAGGTGTAGGATTGAGAGAGACCTCTATAAATTGGAGAATTAGACCAAAAGAAATCTCTGAGGTTCAATAAGGAAGAGTGGAAAATCTGGCACCTAGGATGGATCAATTCTGTGCACCAGTACAAGCTAAAAACCAACTGGCTAAGCAGCAGCTCTGCAGAAAAGGAGCACCTGGGGGTTACAGTGCACAATAAGTTTAAGATGAGCCAACAGTGTGTCTTTGTTGTGAAGAAAGATAATGTCATACTGGGCTGCATTAGTTGGAGCATTGCCAGCAGATTGAGGGAAGTGGTTATACCCCTCTATTCAACACTGGTGAGACCACATCTGGAGTACTGTGTCCACTGTTGCGCGCCCCAGTACAAAAATGATGTTGACAAGTTGGAGAGAGGGCAACAGAAGGCAACAAAATGGTTAGGGGCCTGGGGCACATAACTTCTGAGGAGAGGCTGAGGGAACTGGGCTTATTTAGTCTGGAGAAAAGACAATTGAGAGGGGATTTAGTAACAGCTTTCAGCTACCTGAACAGTGGTTGCAAAAAGGATGGAGCTGAACTGTTCTTAGTGGTGGCAGATGACAGAACAAAGAGCAGTGATCTCAAGTTGTAGCAAGGGAAGTTTAGGTTGGACATTAGGAAAAACCTCACCAGCAGGGTAGTAAAGCACTGGAACAGGTTAACCAGAGAGGTTGTGGGATCTCCATCCTTGGAAGTTTTTAAGACCCAGCTAGACAGTCATGGCTGGGATTATATAGTTGGGGATCATCCTGCTTTGAGCAGGAGGTTTTACTTGATGACCTCCTGAGGTACCTTACAACCCTCATTTTCTATGACTATGATTAATATTAGGCATCCAGCAATCCAGCTGGTTAGCATTTATTTCATTTGCATAGTATTTCTTAATAATGTTTCAATGATCATTATGACAAAAAAGTCTTATGTTTTGAATCATTATTCAAGTTATTTGGAATTCAAGAATGGCTCCATTCAATTTTTAAGAACTTGTTAACTAAAGGTTCTGTTCCTTGTAGGAATGTAATTGGTATGAACCTTCCACCAAAAGATAAAAAAAACTTTTTAATAAAGTTAAGCCATTACAAACAAACATTCAAATAGCCAGACTGTTGTTTCACATGATATGGACCTAAGCAGAAGGAATAATGCAGTCTAAAACTCTTTTAATTTTCTATGAGTTGCTCAATTTAGTATTTGTTTGTTGTGTTTTTCATTGTTTCTACTGGCTTTTCACTATCCGACACTGCATACAATATCCAAGAGCTCTGAAAATACTGCAATTGTTATGACTTTAATTAATAAAATCCCTAAAAGGTAGGAAAATCTTATTGCCATTCTCTGAATTAATTTAACAGCCAAGTTTTTGTAAGGTAGTTAGGCACACAGCTCTCTCAGATTTCAGTGAGAGTTAGGCATCTAAATACCTTCAAAAACTGGTTTAAGATACTTGCCCAAAATCAGAGAGTTTGTGGCTGAGCCAGGAATTGAATGCAAAGAATCCAAGTCCCCACCCTAGTGCCCCAATTCTTTATTCAAATGATAAGATCTAGTAGGGTGGGGAGGAGATGGAAAGAAAGAGAAGGTTGTAAGAAGTTGAAACATTGCAGTGCAAAGCAAAAAACATTTCATTTCCTTATGCCCTGCTCACTCATACCCTTCAAGGACAACTGTTCTCTGTCAACCTTCTAATGCACATACTTGGATTATATAGGGATAAAATTTCTGTGTCTTTTTTACTCTTATATATACTACAGAATTAAGGAAGTGACAGAATACTTAAGTTTGAATAAGGAGTTTCCAAGTTGAAAAGATTGAGAAATACAGATCCAGAATGCCCTTCCTACCACTGTGTATTTATGCAGTGGGCCCCTCTTCCTAGTGTGAATACTTTGCTATGCAAGCAGATACGTACACTTTGTTTCAGTCAGACTACTTGTGGGCTAAAGAACTATGTATCAGGAGTGATCTGCCCTCCTCAGAGTTAGTTCCATAGCTCCCACTGATTTCAGTGACAGAGTATCAAGCCTGTAGCAAGTAATGACGAATGAACTTGGACCCTTTTATGTTCACAGATTGACAATATTCCTAGTATTCTTGCACATTTGGGGCTAGATTTTCAGTCTGGATGTTATTTCCAAGCTATCTTTTCCCCATGAATTTATTTCTGACCCAAGATTTTCTGATAATGGGTATAACTTAACTAAGTTTCAACAGACAAAAATGTTTATTCGTGTAAGAATGCTGTGTTCCAAAAGCCGAAGTACAGATTACTAACCTGCAGAAATCAAGCCTATTCATTCAACTAATATAACTGGTTAATTATTGAAATTCTTGGTAGAAATAGTTAACTGCCCCAAGGCAGTAGAACAGCTATCTTTTTTCAGCAACAAGCTAGCCATAGTGGGGTTTTTTTGTTTTAAATGAGATGCATCAAGGTCACACATCTGGAGTGCTGGAGGAGTTAGACTGGCAATTTCAAGGCTCTTTTGTTCATGAAGTCTCATCTTCAAAGCAGAGCCTTGTGTAAATCATGAAGAAAATTACTGTCTATCGCCATAAAAGATAACTTCCAACAACTGCTACAGATGAAGTGAATGCTTATTCAAAATCTAAATGCTAATCAAATGCACAATGAATTCAAGTATAATATATATGTACTGTGTATTACTTAGAAATTAAATGTAATTTTGATTTAGATTGGAGACTTTCATGAGCATATAAACAAGAACATTTTAATAAAAATACTACACAAAATACATTTTAATAATAATACTACATAAAAAACATATGGCAACCACAAGAAATCTGTGTGACAATCCTACCAAAACCTTCAGTGTGTCCACCTAGGCAAGAATATGGAGGAATTGAGGCTGCCCTTGACCTACCTTCCTTCTTTTAGACCCTGAGACAAAGTCCAAAGGCCCAGCTGAGTCCAGACATTCAGTGCCTTGATGGTTGTAGCTTCTGCCAGACAGCAACAGATTAGAGCTGCTGCTGACTGCCTCAAGCCTCAGCAAGGACATATTCTGCCTAGGTGACGTCCCTTAGCCGTTCTCCAACCAAGGAGTACCACAAGACAGTGTAGGGCTAGAGTTTTGAGGCACCCTATACTCACCTTACTTTTGTGATTACAATATTGTGGTATTTGATAGGAACTCTCCCACCACAAGTTGCACCACCATGTTGCCACCTATCCATCCAGTTGGATGCTCAGTACACGATAAGGCCAGAAGGTTCTGGACAGTTGAAAGTTGTGATGCACAGGGACCTAATTTCATTTCTTTGAGCCCAGTTTGATTTAGGTTATATAACTGTTTGGAGCCAAAAAGGTGATTGTCACCTCTCTGAGAGGTCAGAATTTAATTAAGAATTTAATTGGGTGAATGCTTGATGATTGGATAGAATCAATAACTGATGTGACCTCTGAGTGGGTGATTGGCTTCAAAAAGTGGTGACCTTGGGTATATAAGAGAGCTTAGACCCAAAGAGCTGGGGGTGGGGTGGGGTGGGGTGTGGAGGGGAGGGAGGTGTCTGTCTGTGTGGGTTCAGGTCTCTGTGTGGATTGTGATTTTGGTATGTGTGTGCATGGCTAACTAAGTGACTGAGGAATGGCTTGTTGCAATTGAGTTCTGAATTGATGCCAAAGGTTCCTCAAACTCACAGCCAAGCACCTCAGGAGATATTTCAGTTGAGGCCTGATCCAGAAGGAACCAGGACTTTTCCAAAGGACCTGCTAGTAGGCCAGGGTAACTTGTCACCAGGGATCCTGGTTTTCTCCAACTAAAAAAAAAAATGCCCAACTTTCAGGTTAAAAAAAAGTAACCCAAAATCCACATTTTTCCATGTTTAAAATAATATCAATAATATACACACACACACAAAATGGTATCTAATTTTGATTATGGAAACATGGGGATTTGGGGTTAATTTTTTTAACCTGAAAAATTGGGGATCATTTTTATCAGAGAAAAACAGGATCCCTGCATATCACCCACCCTTTTGGTTGAGGAGGTCAGGTACCCAAGTAAAGGGGCAAGACTTCTGAGGGAGCTGGGAATGTGAAGTTGGGTGTTTTGTTCTTATAGTAAGTAAGTTTGCTGTTAACTCTGCTTGCAATGCTGTTTGAACTGTAAAGAAGTTTGAACTGTAAAGAGGAAAGGGTAAATTGATTTCTGTACCCCTCTGTTCCTTTTTTGTACATTTATCTTTTTCTGTAAGTTTCATGTATGTGTCTCATATATATAGTACAATTTTGTTAATTCTTGTTAGTTATTACAATATAGTCTTGTTTCATAGTTTCATAGTAACTAGGGTCAGAAGGGGCCTAGAGCAGGCCATCTAGTCTGACCCCGCGCCAGTGGCAGGAACGAGTGCCAGGGTCACAGGACCCCAGCCAAGTACCTATCCAATCTACTCTTAAAGATGCCCAAGGTAGGAGCAAGAACAACTTC
>JAGPOW010003316.1:59927755-59960402 GCA_030014935.1 Caiman crocodilus
GTGCACGTGCTCAGTAGAAACACCTTGAGCCCTCTGGAACAGCAACAGCACTGACCTTGCCTGGACAGGCCCTCTCCACAGGAGATCATAGGTAGTCTGCCCCATAAAAAGGGGTAGTGAAGACTGACTGACTCCTTGGGATGCCTTCGCCATCTGGATCAACACCATGTCACACTGCCTAGCCACCCAAAGGCCTTGCTGGCAACCCCACTCTGGACAACACCTGCTGGACAAAGACCCCTTTCTAGTCTGGATAGGTAGATATCACCCCCACCCCCTCTTCAACCAAGGACTTGGACTCTGCTTCTTTTCCTCACCTGGACTCCAACCCTTCCACTGAGTCTCTTTCTTCTGCTGCCAGTGTGTGTGTGTGTGCGAACCGATAACTTCATGGGGCTGTGTAGTGTGTTATCTGTTTAATAAACCTGTTATTTTGAAACACTGAGTTGCGTTTTTGTCTACTTCCTGAGTGTTTCCTCCTTTAACTAAAGCTTACTGAACAAGATTTAATTAAAGCATCCCCACCACCATTTTTCAGCATGGGACGCAGATACACAGTAACTACCATGCTCCAGCAGACTCAATAAATCGAGTCTGCTCCAGTGTACTGCAATTTCAGTGCATCAGAGCAGCCTCCCTGCACATGTATAAGCATCCTTGGAGATTTAAAAATTGATTTTTCTGGTCCATTAGAAATGATGGGGCTTTTTACATAGTAAAGTTTACCCAGTGTGAGAAAAAGTGGCAGTCTGCCCTTAGTGAGCAGTAGGATTAATTAGATTTATTTTCTTATGTATACAGAGCAAACGTGGCACCTTAAGTGACCAATTACCTTGAGAGCAAACGAATGCAGTCATCAGCACCCCAGCACAAAGCTCTTAGCTGAGGATAGGGAAATCTTTCCCTATATCCGTCCTCCTCTGCTCGCATAGGCTGTCAGACAATATTTACAGTGAACAAAATAATGAATTTATCAAACCGAGTTTAAAACTTTAACCAGGGAATAGTTTTGAAGCAGCCACAGCAGTCACTACGTTGGAAGAGTAAACAGTGCTGCAACTCTTGATGCACACAGAATAGTGCGAGGTGCGTGTAGCAAAAAAACCCCAATTCCCTTCAATTTCAAAGTCAATCAGTTCTACTGAGTCATAGCTAGTGCCAATCAAAATTTATTAGAATTATGACCAGAGAAACATCTGCAAGGTAAATTCAAAATATATGTACCTATGAAAGAGAACAGACTCCACACTGGGCAGGAAGAAGAAACAGAGCTGTTATAAACTCAAGCAGCCCTACTCCACCACATCTGCAAAGCGTAAAAGAAAGGCCTTGAAAAGAAGGAGTACAGATCAGATAGCAACTGCCTGAATAAATGAATACACATTCATAGCTCAGGGCCCAGTCCTGACAACCAGGAAGCTGTAGGGACAAGAGAAGCAAGGGATGGATCACCCTGGATCCAAGGAGTTAGCATCCACTCCTTGCCACTCTGAGGGAAAGGAGACTGGATCTGACATAAGATGGCATTTCTTATAACTGCTGAAAGCCTGTCTGAGGCCCCCTGAAGAAAGGAAAGCCTGCTGGCAATTTCCATTAGTTTATTGTTTTAAGCCCCTTTAGGACACTGATAGACCTGCAAGGGGCAGAGTTGTATAGGATCAGCCAGAGAAGATGAGGACTGAAGTCCAGGTGAAGGCAGGGACTACATAACATCCCAAAAAGGAGTTTTAGGAGTCAAAGACAATAACAGTACTTGTGGGATGTTAACAAATTTTGCATCTTGTTAGTTTGCATGACATGTTCCCTCGTCCAATACCTATTTACATCATCTTAGAAGAAAAGTTTATTTTCCTTGTGCTACATCATTCCTAGAAACACACAGGCAATAATGAGAAAATACAGTGACACATTAATGGTCAACTAGAGCACACGAAGCAGAGTGTAGCAATGAGAATAGAGCCTGTGTAGTTTCTGCTGAAGTTACTCTTGGCATCACTCCGTGTAAGCTGGGAAACTCAGAGTTTCCCAGACACTGTTAGCTACAGAGTTTCCCAGAGTGGGTCAGACACTATTAGCTAAACTTCTATTTCACCTCTTTAACAAAGCAATCAGTTTTTTAAAAGTGCATTGAACCCAAGGAAACTCCCATTGTTGTGAATGTTATTGCAGGGGGCCAAACATTTTTTCAGTATTTTACCATTCCAAACGTTCAGGTACCAAAATGGGAGCTTGTCTGTTATGAAAATCTTGGTCTACGTGCTGACACAAAATCTGAGTGAATTTGACTTATTTTTATCAGGGGAAATATTTCGTATTAAAACCAGACAGAAACAGATCCTGCATTACACAAACACGTAACTGGTAAGTGCACAAAATGTTACATTTGCTTTGTCAATGCCGCAAACTTTAAGTGCTAGTATTTGCAATGTTTTGGAAATCAGATGCTCTTCAATTGCCAAAGAGCAGGCTGAACCAGTGCTTACTGTCCTAACATGCAAAAACAAGGATCTGGTCTACGTTCATTTAAAAAAACAAAGCCAAACAGTAACAATGCACTTTACACATACTCATATTCTTTTCTCTAATAAGTTATGACCCCAGATCAATCTCAACAGAACAATTTTAACTAAAATTAATACAGCCAAAATAAAGCAACTCCTTGGGCAAGAGACAGCCAGTGAGATGCTATATATCTCCCCTACTGTATACACAGCAGCACAGGAGGAACACTAAACAATTACAATTTCACTGTTAAATACACACAGACTTAACATGAACAGAGACCTCAAATGACATTTTTCCAGGAACACACTACTTAACTCCTATTCTCACCCAGGCATATAGCCTTGAAATGGACCTGGATGCCAGCTATGCCCCCTTGTCAGCCTACATCATCACTGGACTAACACAGATTATAACATCCAGGTTCAATTACCTGCTCCTCTACCATGGGCTTTGTTACTCATTACACTTTAAGATTCTCTAATGTTGACTGGAATCAGTGTTAACCCAAGTTTTAAAAAGTCACATTCAAGCTAAAAACCATCTCTCACTGTCCCCCACTTACACAGCTGTGACCTGCCACAAGGGCTAGGGGCAGAAGTTATCCATACACTGGTTTAAGTAATCAGAAACTGGTTTAAACCTGTAACAGAACAGAAGTTCAGTGCACATAAACCAGTTTCAAAATGGCTGAAACTGAATTAAGATAAGCCTGGTTAAATCTAGTATCAGACTCAACTGATTTGGGTCAAACCAGTTTATGAAACTTTTGTCCCAGACCCCTTCCTAGTTTAAATCAGAGTCCCCCAGCATCCCAACTTCCTTTCCAGCCCTGGACTGGGCTGTGCTGTCTGCTCTAGCAGAGAAGGGTTGCAGGGGTGGGGGGAAGGAAGCAGGCCTGCTCCCCATCCCGCCCCAGGCAAACCCTGGCTGGGGACTGGGGCCAGGGAGGGTTGGGGGTTAAACTTCCCTTCCCCTGAGTACATAGCTGCCCTGCCCTGCTAAAAACTTATTGCTGGCTGTGACTGTGGACTACAAATCCCAGAGGCATCTGGAAGCCTCTGTTGCACATCAGCAGAAGTGATGAGCAACTCTGCAGAATCCTGCTGATGTGATTCTGCACTGCATATCCCAGAGACCTCAGGGGCAGCAGGAAGAAGCAAACACAGCCCAGGCTGGCTGGGAGCCAGAGAGCTGTGCTCTAGTGCTCCCTGGCTTCTGGCCTGAGCCACTGCAGGCATGTGACTGCATTTCCTGAATCAATAGTATGTGTGTGTCTAGTTTCTCAGTTTAATCTCTGCAGCTTAGACTAACTTGCAAAGACGGAATTGATTCAGTCTCAGGCTTTCTTACTGTCTGTACTTAGCCTAGAGGGCTTGTGAGCAGCAGCCTAACTAGGGGCTGCAGCTGGGAGCTGCCGCTAGAGGGCTGTGAGCCAGGATAGGCTTCTATCCCACCTCTAAGTGGGGATAATTTGGAGGGTTGCATTGCTGGGGGTAGAAGCATCAGGCTGGAAAGGGAGAGAATGTAATGAGGGGACTTAGTAGTGAAGTGGGAGGTCAAAAGGCAATGAGTGGAAATGGTGACTGGGGGCTGAATGGTAAAATGAAGTCCATCAGTTGATGAAGCCACTAAAGCGTAAAATAAATGTTTTTGTTTAAAGAAATTAAATGTAAATTAAAGAAAGCCTCATGTTTTAATAAACTGAGATGGGGATTGGGTAGTCCCAGCTCACAGGGACACTGTCCCTGCTCCTGCCAGGAAGGTCCAGCTTACAGGGACTCTGATCCCTCTCCCTATCTTGCTCTCCCCCCAGATCCTCCATAGCCCTTCCTTCCAAACTGCAAGCTGCCTAGTCAGGTCACATACCCAGAGGCAGGAGGAAGAGCTGGTTTGGTCCAGTACCATTTCATGGGCAGCAGAGTTCAGGAGGTGGAAAGTTTGTCCACAGAGAACAAGAGGGTGAGGCGAGGGGACACTATATCCTGGGATGCTGGATGACTAAGACTTGGGCAGCTTATTAATGGGGCCTGCCAACACTTTTGTGGAACACAAGCTAGGTTACCTGGTTCAGAAATCAGGAGTGCACCAATAAAGATTTTTTTGATCGATACTGATGGCTGATTATTAAGCAGCCATATCGGCCGGTATTGATCTGATAGCTGATAGCAGTTAGCCACTGGGTGAAGGGTGCATTGTCCTAGCCCCAGCCAGGAGACAGGTGCCCTAGAGCTCCCCCTGGTGGCGACAGGGGCCCACTGCAGGGTCCCATGAGGTGGAAGCAGTTTGCTGGTATTAGCAACAAATTGGCTCCCGCTTCTCTGCACATGTAGACCCCTGCCCAAGAGCATTTACTTGCAAGTGAACTGCTTCTGTATCAAATGAATGTGTGGACACATCCAGTAAGATGCAACTCTGGTGTAGGCTATTGGCCTTATATGAATCAGGAAAAAAATCCCAACACTTTACAAATCACTTTTGAATAATTGTACATGGCTTAATTTCAGTAAGTAGGATTCTCACCAGAAGACTAGAACATCAAGCTATTTTCAGGCTGTTGCCAACAGAGAAAATATTATTTTCTAAAATATTCTCAGTAGTACTAAGGAACACAGACATGTGGATTTTGTTATCCTCCCACATATCTGACATTAGTGCTTTCCATCTACATGGAAAGGACAACATGTTTTCAGACTTAAAGGCCAGCTGGAAAGGAATGGTACTACAACATATGGTGTCTCCTTCTCTTCATTAACATGTTGCTATAATTTATACAGACTTTCACTAATTTAAAATGAGCTCAGACATCAGTTTGAGAGTCCAAACTGGTACAACACCAAATTAACCAAAAATTCCACCACAGAAATATGTTCATTCAACCGACAGAGACTGTCCCATAATTATTTAAATGATAAAATATAGCTAATATGTTTTCCCCTTGCCATTGTGCAAGAGTTCAGTGCCAAATTCCCTCATTTTGGAATCAAGCTTTAGTTTTTCTATTGTAAATCTTTTTGATGCAATTTCTCTAAAATGATCACAGTGCTTTAAACACAATATTACAGTTAAAGGGACGCGGTCTTATTTTTTCTTTCAGTGTTTCCATGATCAAACTCACAAGGTTCTGCAGACTTTTCTCCAAATCGCCATCAATCCTGCTTCCAAAATAAATTAAATAAAATCATTTCCGTCTCGTACAAAAAAAGTCTTAAAAGACAATAAAAAAAATCATTATTTTTTCTCGTAGAATTTGTGGAAATGCTCCAATGCAGAAATTTATCCAACGTATTATCTTGCTGTCACCATCCAAAGTCCCAGTGCTACATTGGCAGCCAAAAGTGCACTGCCAGCAAGCAAAATTAAAAAGCCAACAAGCTCTCTGTTTTGTTTCTCTACAATCAGTGAACTAAGAGTGGCTTCCAGAAAAGAGTTTAATATCCATTGGCCATCCAAAGCAAAGCACGGTACTGCGTTGATAACTGCCAAAGCCCCCGAGAGTGAAATTAGATATCTAATTGACATTCGTTAAGGTTCATAAAGAAAACAGCCTACCATAAGATAAACCTCTGGAAGAAAAATATTTCCTTTTTATTGCTAGCATGTAGGAAAGAATATAGGAGTTTTTCTTCATCATACAGAATGCCAATCACAAAATTACATTCTGGGATTCAGCTCGAGAATCCACTTAAAGGAAATTATCATTTTGATGGTGAAAAATTCTCTTCCCCTTAAGTCAGAGTTCAAAGCTGGCACATTAGATGAAGAGTTTGCACTAAAGCTACCCACTTTCCTCAACTATTTTTTGCAGTTTTTGAGGACTCTAACCTAGATTCTGACTCTGGGTATATGTCTACAAACTTATGCCATAGTATGAAATAAGTGGGGATGTTCTTCAGTCTATTCTCCCCTCTCACTGGCCAGTGAAGCCAAGTCATGTTGGGTGCATCTACACAGGATGCTCAAAGCACAGTAGACGACTTCTACTGCACATTAGCACATCACCGCAAAAGCCGTGCTAATGTGCTGATGAGCAGAATTAGCCTACTGCACACTAGTGTCACCTAAAAGATGTGCGCCAGCGCTACTGCATAGCAGAACCAATTATGGTGCATTAAGTTAGTATCTGTTATTACAGGTACCTGTTATTACAAGTACTAAACTTAATGCACATACATATAGATGTGCCCACTGAGTGCATGTTGGTCAGTGGTTGGTAATACTGCTGCTATAAACCAGCTGCAAGTTTCTACTTAGCCCATCATCCAAAAGCTGGAAAAGAAGTATGACTCAGAAGCACATGTGAGTCACTGTACCCTTTTAGCTGCTGCTAGATTGATAATAGTTCATACATCAGCCTTCATGGCCTTAGGTTCACCCCTGAATAATCTGCTCCTAAAGATTTTACTTTGTAGGAGATAACAATCTAGCCATTGTCAAAAGACACCTGTATATAAAAACTAAAGCCAACACCACCAAAGGTGTTTTTAGGACAGAGTTTCTTGAGTGGTTTGGTTCTTCTTTTCCTCTCACAAAGAAAAAACTATAGAGGGGGAGAGGAGGGAGTGAAAAATCCTACAGTGTAACTTGGCTCAAAGTACTGATCCAAAAAAGTTTTCATAGATTTTCTATGCAGAAACTGGCAGCAATGTAACTTTTTTTTTGCCAGAAGAGTTTACCATAGAATCATAGAAAATTAGGGTTGGAAGGGACCTCAAAAACAGGACCATCCCCCAACTAGATCATCCCAGTCAAAACTTTGTCTGAGTTTTAGAAACCTCCAAGGATGAAGAGTCCACAAGAGGGTAACCTGATCCAGTGTTTTACTATCCTCCTAGCGAGAGTTTTTCCTAATATCTAACCTAAACTTCCCTTGTTGCAACTTGAGACCATTGTTTTTTGTCTGTTATCTGCCACCATTGAGAACAGTCCAGATTCATACTCTTTGAAACCCCACTTCAGGTAGTTGAAGGCTGCTATTAAATCCCCCCTCAGTCATCTCTTCTCCAAACTAAATAAGCACAGTTACCGCAGCCTCTTCTCATATAAATCATGTTTCCCAGCCACCTAACCATTTTCACTGCCTTCCACTGGACTCTCTCCAATTTGTGCATATTCTTTCTGTAGTGTGGGGCCCAAAACTGAACACAGTACTCCAGATATGGCCTCACCAGTGCTGAATAGAGGGGCATAACCACCTCCCTTGACCTACTGGCAACACTCCCACCAATGTAGCCCAGTATGGCATTGGCCTTCTTGGGATTCTGGGGCACACTGTTGGCTCATATTCAGCTTACTATACACAGTAACCCAGGTCCTTTTATAAAGAACTGCTGCATAGCCAGTCAGCCCCCAACCTGTAGTGATGTATGGGACTGTTCCATCCTATGTGCAGGACTTTGCACTTCTGCTTATTGAACCCCATGATATTTCATTTAGTCCAATCCTCCAATTTATCTAGGTCTCTCTGAACCCAAGCCCTACCTTCCTGCATATCTATAACTTCCCCCAGCTTGGTGTCATCTGCAAACTTGCTGAGGGTGTACTCCATCCTATCTTCCAGGCCATTGATAAAGATCCTGAACAGAACTGGCCTCAAGACTGACTCCTGAGATACTCCCCCTTGCTACCAGCTGCCAACTAGGTATAAAGCCATTGATTACTACCTTCTGAGCCTGATGGTCCAGCCAGTTTTCTATCTGCCTTACAGCCCATTCATCTAATCCATACTTCCTTAGCTTGCCTGAAAGAATGTTGTGGGAAACCATATGAAAAGTCTTGCTAAAGTCAAGGTATATCAAATTTACTGCTTTCCCCACATCCACAGAGCCAGTAATCTCATCACAGAAGGCAATCGGGTTGGTCAGACATTACTCATCCTTGGTGAATCCATGGTGACTGTTCCTAATCACCTTCTGGTCCAAGTGCTTAGAAATGGAGTCCTAGAGGATCTGCTCCATGATTTTTCCAGGGACTCAGGTGAGGCTGACGGGCCTGTGGTTGCCTGGATTCTCTTTCTTTCCTTTCTAAAAGATGGGTAATATGTTTCCTTTTCCAATCGCCTGGGATCTCTTCCAATCACCAACTGATGGCCACTGGCTCTGCAATCACAGAGGCCAACTTCCTCAGCACTCCTGAATGCATTCCATCTAGCCCCATGGATTTGTACACATCCAGCTTCTCTGAACAGTCCCTAACCTGTTCTTTTGCTACTTTTGGCTGCTTATCCATTCCCCAAATTGTTTTGCCAGGTGCAGTAGTCTGGGAGTTGATCTTGCCTGTGAAAACTAAGGTGAAAGAGATATTGAGTACTTCAGCCTTTCCTGCATCCTTTGTCACTAGCTTGCCTCCCCCATTTAGCAAAAGACCCACATTTTCCCTGATCCTCCTCTTGCTGTTAACATACTTGTAAAAACCCTTCTTGTTACCCTTCACACCTCTTGGTACCTGCAACTCTATCTGTGCTTTGGCCTTCTCAATTTCACTTCTGCATGCCCAACCAGTATTCTTATACTCCTCCCTAGTTGTTTGTGCAAGTTTCCACTTCTAATTAGCTTCCTTTTTGTGTTTTAGCTGACTGAAGAATTCCCTGCTGAGCCAAGCTGGTGTCCTGCCATACTTTGTAGTTCTACGCATCAGGATCATTTGTTCATGTGCTCTCTGTAAGGTTTCTTTAAAGTACAGCCAGCTCTCCTGAATTCCTCTCCCCCACAAATTACTCACCTAGGGGGATCCTGCCTATCAGTTCCCTGCGTGAGCTGAAGTCTGTTTTTCTTAAGTCCAAGGTCATTATCAAGGATCCTGGTTTTCTCCAGCTATAAAAAGTAACCCCAAATCCACATTTTTCCATGATTAAAAATGGAGTTCTTCTATATATATATATATATATATATATATATATATATAGTGGTGTTTCATTTTAATCACAGAAAAATGTGGATCTAGGGTTATTTTTTTAAATCTGGAAATTAGGAGTTTTTTTTAAATCGGAGAAAACCAGGATCCCTGCTGATCAATCATATGGCTCTTTCATATACAGTGCAACCCCTCTTCCTCTTCTCCCCTGCCTGTCCTTTCTGAATAGTTTATACCCATTTATGATGGTGCTCCTGTCATGAGTGCCATCATACCAACTCTCTGTTCTACCAATCACATCTGCTATTGCGAGGACTTCCATTTCCTTCTGCTTGTTTCCCAGGCTCTGTGCGTTCATGTACAGGCACCTGAGGTAACTAGTTAATTGCCCTACTTTCTCAGGAAGAAAAAAACGTTTCCCCTGTTGCCCCCTCCTGCTTGCACTTCCTCCAGGTCCCCTACATCCCCAAGTCTCTCAGGGCTCTGGTCTCCATCCCTCCACAAGCCTACTTTAAAGCCCTCTTCAATAGGTTAGCAAGCCTGTCTGCCAAGATGTTCTTCCCTTTCTTTGTCAGGTGGATCCCATCTCTTCCCAGCAATCCTCCTTCTTGGAACAACATCACATGGTCCAAGTCAAAGCCCTAGTGCACCATTTGAGCAGCCATGCACTGATCTGCAGGATATGCCTGCTCCTGCCCAGGCCCTTCCCCTTGACTGGAAGGATTGAGAACACCACCTGAGCCCCTGTCCTCTTCATCCTTGCACTCAGACCCCTGCAGTCACTTCTGATCTACTCAGAGTCTCCCCTGACAGTATTACTGGTGCCCACATAGATCAGCAGCATGGGGTAATAGTCAGAGGGCCACATGAGTATCAGTAATGCTCCCATGACATCTCAGATCCAGGCTCTGGGCAAGCACAGGCTTCCTAAGACAACAGGTTAAGCCAGAAGATGGATCCCTCTGTCCCCCGCAAAAGGGAGTTTTGAGCCACCACCATCCATCGTTTCATCTTGGTGGCAGTGGTTTCAATCCTTCTCACCTTAGTGAGGTGTGACCTGCCCTCTTCTACCAACGGAACATGCTCCTCCTCCTCTGTTGCTAGGGCTCCATATCTGTTCTCCAGGCAAACAGATGCAGGTGGAGATGAAGATTTCTCCTTACTGCCAGGTCACAAGCTTCCAGTTTCCACCTTCCTGGGAATACATATCCTCTCTCTTCTCTAGCACTGTCTTTGGCAGTCCTTCCCTCCACAGTCCTAGAGGTCTCCATCAGCACTGAATTGAAGTCCTCACAGTGGAGGATGTTTCAGAGCCTTGCCACCTCCTCTTCTAGCTCTCTTGCCTTCTCCCTGAGGGACACCACCAGCACTGCTCACAAGCGCAGGCAATCCCCAACCTAGCTGTCACCAGAAAGAATCTACAAGCTGCAGTCTCCACAGTGCCTAACCTGGAGCTGGGTTGAAGCCCTGACAGTGAGTGGTCCTGCCTGGACAGACACCTCACAGGTGAAAGCAGAGGCAGTAGCTCTGGCATTGTGACATCCTCCAGGCATTTCCCTGGGTTTCTTAATCCTCCACCTCTTTCTTGCTGCCCTTCTTCCAAGCAGACCTTTCTTGCCAAACTTACCTATAAGCTAGCCTGTTTACTGCTCCTTGGTTCCAAAACGTCCCTCCTTTTTCCCGTGCTCCTTCTCACAAGCTTTAAAGGCTTCCCTTCAAAGTGGGGAAGGCAACTTACCTGTAAGCTGGCTAGTGGACTGCTTGCCCTGTTTGCTACTACTTCCCCTGTTTGCTGCACCTGTTCGCTCGTTATATTATATGTAATACTGTGAATATTATATTCCATTACATATATATTATATTTAAATTTGCTACAAAGTTCTCTAAAAATTTACCAAGAGAAGAGGGTCCAAATAAAATTGACCAAAACCATTCTGATAAATATTGCAAAGCATTTTCAGTTAGTCACATGAGCAAAAAATCAATTTGGAAAGATATGACTTAAGTCTTACAGATATGTTTCAGCATTGCAGTCCAGTGCACTACAGAACAGAAAGGCCCTGTATAAAACTAGTAATACTATCCATCTGAAAACTAGCTGGATTGATGAGTCTAAACAATTTCTTTTTTGTTTTAAAAAGAACACACACTTCAAAGGATACTTGCAAAATGTCTCTATCACCACAGGTAGATCTATGCTTAGAAAGGTGTGACGTGGTACAAAACTGCTGAGGCTCACTGGAACAGAAAGAAAATGGAAAAACAAAAATGTTGTATAAGAAACATAACACTACCATTTGCAGTTTAGAATTGTTTGGAAAAATCAGACTTGCCATGTGAAAAGCAAGAACCAAATGATTGATTTTTTTAAAACTATTTTCCCATTTTAAAATTTACACAGCTAAAGGAAATGATTCTGTACTTAACTCCTTTTCCCCCACAAAATTATTTACCAAGTTTCAGTCAGTTACTCTTGGGCAAACTATAAAGTGATCTACTTTTGGCCCTTAACCTGAATTGTGCAGTGCATGGGAAAACAAATGCACTAACATGCATGCCACACAAAACAGGATAAGGGCTGAAGGTCATAAAACTTTACTTTTGCTACTCACGTGCAATAAGGAAAGAACCCTACCCAACTAAGAGGCCAAATCCACTTTCCAGTAATGGCTCGGATGGAAAAAGGCTGAGTTTGAAAATAACAAAAATGGCTATTTGATATGGCAACACTCCAAACACAGGGAAGCACTGCAAATTGTTTTTTCACAAAACAACTTTTCAGAGTAGGACTAAATTTTTAGGTCACAAGGGGCAACAATAATATAGCTCCTTCCTGATTTTTTTTCTTTTAGGACTGCGTGACAATAAAAAGCGGGTTGTTTTGCAGAATTAGAGCTTAAAGGGAAATGTCCACTAAAATTCCATTACTCTAAATAGCAAGATATTGGAAAATAGAACAATAACAATTGTTGTTGGAGTACCTTTAGTTTGTTCAGCTGCAGAACCAAAGAAAGAGAGCTTAAAATAATTATTCTTAGATCTCTGCTGCTGTACACAGAAATGTCACAAATACAAAATGAGGCATTCATGCCAACATAATCAGGCCAAAAAAAATAAATAAAAAGTCCCAACATGAAAAGTTATTTTGTGTCAGACTACCAGCATATACTTCAAACAAGAAGAACATAATACATTTTAAAAAAGTAATCAATACCAGTATAAAAATGTATCTAGCAGAAAGAAATATTCAGGTTAACTAGAAATTTGAGCCCATGCTTAAGTTTCTCTCTAATTAGGAATGTATCTAGCTATATTCTTATCTTTCCTCTTGAATAAGCATATTTTCTGAACATGTTTTTCAGAAGAAAACCCAGTGATTTCAAGGAAGCTCCACACAAAGCACCAGACTGTAACCTCAAGCATAGCCCTGACAAGGGACAGTTAATAGCACAACAAGAATAAGTCCTGACAGGCTATGTATCAGAGGCACACACTGGAGACCAAATTATATTCCTTTCTTGTGGCTGCTGGAGAAGAAGCAGTAAACCAGCACCCACTACCTAAATCAGCCTCAGCCTACAACCTAGCCCATGCCCTTTAGCCAGCAGGTGAGTAGCATGAAGGATCTACCCTCTACTCAAATCTCACATGTTCCTGGGATGGAATGAACTTCTCCTACATACCTGCACCTAGGATATAAGTAGGCTTCCTAGAGTGTGTAACAATCTAGCCCAGATGCAGGGTTTAAAAGCAACAGCTGTTTTATGTTTCAATACAAACTAAGGGGTTGGTGCATAACTTCACCTGAAAACTTTATAATGACTCCAAAGCCTCCAAGTTCACATTGGGAAATGTACATGTACAATTTCACAAAAAGGTTCTGCTAGGATAAGTGTTATCTATCAGAGAAATTATATTTTCATGCTTTTTAAAATAATCTGAATGTGGCACATGGCTTCTATTATCTCTGTATCTTGTGGCTATTTAATTTTTATTTCTAACTACTCCATGCACCTGCAGAGGAGGCAACAAGGAATGGAACTACAAATGGATTCTGCACAGAACAACCATACAGAAAAGCCCACCTATACCTTATTCAATCAGCCCTCTCATATATAACACAAACCTGTATACTGAAGATGCATGGGGTGTCCTACAAACAGCATGTCAACCTGAGGTGGATGCTTCACTCTGATTAACTTTGTTTGGTTTTCTACAGAAGGTATCACACAAAAACTTGGAACAAAGTTCTTCTGGCAATCTGTGTTGGTTCGACAAACTTGGCTGGACTCAATAGCTTTTCGTGCTGGCAAACAGGTGTACTGGAAAGGAAAACTGAAGTCATTATCTAATTTAGGGGGTTTTATGATAGATCAAAAATAAAAACTACTACATGTTAGAGCTACATCTTGACCATGTTGATGCAGATGGAGATCTTTGAATGCCCTTCAGATCTTCTGTACAGTGACTAGTGCATCCACAGTTAGCACTGCAATCTACCAGTTTTGAGGGGGAAGGTTATGTGCACAAGATTAGTATCAATATGAACTGACTCAAGCACAAAATCTAAATGTAGGTATATCAGGGTTGCACACATGACTGGTGATGACCAGGCTGGCTGGAAATATTCCAGGACCGTGTTACAGCACTGAGTAAAGGCCTCGTTACAAGGTTTGATTTCCTTTCTACCAGTGGTACTCATAAGAACTTACATTTTTGTTATAACAAACAAAAAGCTACAGCACACAACATTTCTGGCACTTTTGACTGCTAAGATGTCACTCTGAGCTAACCCACAGCTTTCTAGAATCTGACAACAGCACCCACTCATTCTACAGACTGAGAGACTATGATCTCTCTCCTTTCTGCTCAGGTCAGGAAAACAGAGACATGAACAGAAGCCATCAAGAAGCGGATTTTATTTCCTGATCCCTTACACCAGATTTACAAAATTTTCCTAAAGGCAAGCAAAAAAACTATTTCTCTCTCTACTGTCCCAAGCCAAGGAAAGGAGATGGATTGGAGATTTCAGCCAACAGCAAAGCTGATAACCCTGGCACATGAGCTTGTGTCACTCATTTACCATTAAACTCAATCCAAACTACTTCCATTCCAGTCTATATCCTGCAGGTGAGAAAAGATCTAGTACACCAAGTAGGAGTTTAAAAGCTGCTTAAACAACTCAGCTGTTAACAATCCCTCATTCATCATAGACCCAAGAAAGAGTCTTTCCCCAAAGAAGCAACCTTGCAGCCAAGAACAGAGGAAAGAATCCAGTTCAGTCAGGTGTATTATTACCTAATGGCTAGTTGATGCCAAAGATGAATAAAATTGATAGTTTTTAGAAGTGAACCAATATATTGGTCACATATTGTATCAGCACTAATAAAAGGAAAATTAACATTATCAGCTATTTGCTGGTTTTGGCCAATATAGCCAATAATATCACTGATAAATGCTGAGTGCATGTGTGCAGCCACATGCATTCATGTGGCTTGGCTAGGAATGCTGCCCAGCAGCTTGTAGAGCAGCATCCTGCCAGTAAGTCTGTGTGGGGGAGAGAGGGAAGCAGTGTGGGGGAGGGACAGGGTGTGGAGGGATGGAAGGGGCAAGATGCCCACAGTGAGGGAGAGAGTGGGGCAGAGGCAGGTACTGTCCAGCCAGGGTGGTGAATTGGACCCTATGGCGGGGCATAGGGCAATGTGGCCCTAAGCCCATAGTGGGTAACCTGCCTATGCCCCATGCACAAATCTGGGGGGGCACATGCCCCCAGGCCTCCCCCAGGATTGTGTGCAGTGGCGGGAAGCTGCCCTACCCCCCACTCCATACCCTTTGGATGAGCTGCCCATGGCAGGGGCTACACCAGCATCTTACCAGTGAGGGGGAGAGTGGGGGCTGGGAGTGGGGCGAACTCAGCTGTGCAGAGCAGGTGGTGATGGCACTGGGAGGGGTGGCTATGGGGAATTTTGGAGTGGCCATCTTGACCCCACCCCAGGGTCCCATTCACCGCCCTGGCTTGTAAGGGCCTATTCCAGCCCCAGCCCCTGCCCCACTATTTCCATCACCATGGGGGCCTTGATTTGCTCCCCCCATGTCCCTTCCCCATTACAGACTTATCAGCAGGATGCTGATCTCCAAGTTGCAGGGCCGCATTCCTGTAAATGAGCTATCGGATCAGTATCAGCTGATATGGCTGCTTAATAATCAGCTATCAGTATTGGCCAAGAAAATCTTTATTGCTGCACCCCAATAGTCTTTGTTCAATTCCTAGGGGATTGGGAGCTTCACATCAGGGTGGCACATTCATTAACTGGGAACTGATTTAGTCTCTTCTTCTAAGGTAAGCAGTGAGGGTCAAAATTAAGGTATATTACCTTGGGTTGCTGTAACTCAGGCTGTACAAGTTTTAAGCTCCTGGGGGGCTACATACCCCATAAGCTGCACCAGTATGGGCCATGCACTACACAGATGCTCCCCTGTTGCTTCACAAGACAGCGTGGGAAGCTCCTCCCCACACTGCTGTACCATATGGGCACACTGGCATAGTTCCCCCTTGCTCCACAACCGCTGCCCTTTTGGGGCATGCTCTACCCCCTTATGCAGCCTGGACTCACTCTCAGCTCCCTGTGTTGGGTCTCCCTGTCCTGCCTCCTGGGGCAGAGGCAGGAAACAGCAGCTAAGAGAGGGAATCCAGAGACTCTAGCTGCTCTTCCAGCCAAAGCAATGGCAGGGAGTGGTGGCTGGGTGAGACCTTGAGGGCCATAATTTAACCATTCACAGGCTACACACAGCCAGTGCGCTACCAGCTGGATAGTTCTAGTGCAAAGGCAGGCAAATTCTGGCTTGCAGGCCAGATTTTGACCCCAGCAGAAGCCCTGCTGTGATAGCACAGAGCCAGGCTTTCCAAGAAAACTGGTCCCAGCAGTGCTGGCAGGCAGCAGCAGTACCAGCCTCTTCCTGATGGGGAGGATGAAGAGGGACTGTGCTGTGGGCAGGAGAGGGACAAGCTAGGTTGCCACCACCTGTGCAGGGGAGGGATTACTAGGGGAATTCTGAGGTAGCTATAGCCCCTCAAGCCCCCCCTGCCCTGGGCAGAGGCATGCAGGCTACACATCGCAGCTGTACCCCAGCTCCGGACCATGCCGTCACTGTCACAATATCCCAACTGGGGTCCAGAGCAGCTCTGCATCCTGCTGCATGCCCTGCCCATGCTGCTGGAGCCAGTCTGCACGGAACCTCAGCCTCCCAATATCAGAGCCCAGCTTCTGTAGGGCTCTCCATGGAAAACTGGCTCCAGCCATGCAGGCAGGGGCTGCTAGGAAACGGAGTCCGGCCACCAGCCAGATCCACTATTTTGCCCACCCCTGCTCTACTGTAACCTATACTTTTCTATGGCTGAGTGAACTGCTAAATATACTCTACAATTGTTTATCTGGAACTTACCCAAACACTTGCTTTTAGTATGAATTCCTATATTTTGAGAGTGATGAGTGCCTATTCATAAGGAAACACTTTACATTTTCCCTTATTCTTCAAGAAGACTAAGGGTGAAAAGTAGAAAAATACTTGATCTTGTAGGGTACTGAATTCTTCAGGCCCTGCTCCAGCATGGCACTTAAGAACACTTAATTTTAACCCTCTGAGCAACCCCACTGATTTCAGATGCTTAATGATGAGCAGGCACTCAAATGCTTTGTTGGATAAAGGTCTAGAAGTCTCAGCATCTGCAGAATCAGTCATGATGAGCAATTAACCCTTGTTCTCAAGAGCTATCATGGCTCATTTATTCACCCCTGTTCTCCATTCAAAGCTTAAAATGTAGAAGAGTTGAACAAAATGAGAAAGAATGATCTGTTGGCTAGTTGTACGGG
This sequence comes from Caiman crocodilus, assembly GCA_030014935.1. Lineage (NCBI taxonomy): Eukaryota > Metazoa > Chordata > Crocodylia > Alligatoridae > Caiman > Caiman crocodilus. Next base: position 59,944,981 of record JAGPOW010003316.1, read on the forward strand.
TTTGGGAGGCCTGGAATCCATTTCTGGCTCTACCATATCTTTGTGTGACCTTGAGAAAAATCAAAGAACTACTCCATGTCTTGGCTTTCTAAAGTGAAAACCAGGAATATTACTGTTTGCCTAACTCCTATGGGTACTGAGAAATTCAATTTATATTTATCAAATGCTTTGGAGGTGCTCACATGGAAAGTGCAATGTATAATTAAACATTTACAATTTTTAAGTGCATTTGTGATTTACCAATCTGAACATCAGCCTAAGTAACTTACCTGGTGGCTGTTCAAATTATTGCTGTATGAAAAGCAAATATCTGTGACGCTGTTGTTACTACAGCATTCAACAGTGCCATCAAGTCTTCTGTAGACTAAAGAACACAACCAATTAATTTCATACAGGGAGAAAGTGACAGATTTATAATAAATTACACTTTATTTCAAAGAAGGAAAATCAGTTTCTCAATAAAATCAAACATTTCTGCAGCCTGTTTAATGAACAAAAATTCATTTGGAGAGCCTGTCAGCCATAACTGAAAATAAGTTTTGCTATCCTAAGAACTTTGCCAGATTTCAGCCATTTCTCCCACATGCATCTTTTCATCTTAATAAATGCCCTTGTGATACTAAGGGCAGACTACTACACTTTTGTTACATATTAGGAGTTACCAAATAATTTGATCTGCCTACAGTTAACACCAAGTTAGACCTGTGCAAAATTTGAACTTAAGACGTTCTTAAACTTGGTTTAGCACCTGACTTTTCAATGCAAACTAAATGTATATTGAGTCATTCTAACAACACAAGGAGCTGCACCAGTTTAACTATAACAGATTTTTTTAGATGACTGAAGTTAAATAAGTGCCCTTGCTAATGTAAACAAGGGCTGTGAACTTCCTACATACCACTGCACTCTCTGACTTCTATCTACGTAAGGCTTCAGACTCTGGAGCCTGCATGAGCTAGAGTTGGCATCTCCTGCTCTAGGTCTAGCCAAGGAGAGGCTTTTTTCACTTGTGACTGAGCATCTTTCATAAGCTGGTTTTATTTTTTTTATTTTTTTAGGAGGCCTTTAGAAGATTGGTTTCTTTATGACTTCACACCAATTTAATTTTTTTCTCAGCCATGTGGTCCGTTTGTAAATAAGAACATTATAAATACTAAATATTTAGAAATGAAGCTAATATGTGAACTGTTGATATTTTGATGAATGACAGCTGTTGCAGTTTGAACAAAGTTCATTACATTTCAAAGGAATAATTATCACTGCTGGAGGCTCACTGCTGAAAATATGCAGACAGACTGGTTCAGCTGGGCTGCTAATACAATACACACCAACTGGGCTTGGAATAAGTTTAAGACACTGATAATACAGTATAAATAGGATTTGGAGACTTAAGGACTAAGAAGTTATATAACTTCTAAACTCTGAAATTGTACTTCTGTTGACAGCAGAGATCTCATACCCATACCTTAGGGAAATATAAACATCTGAGGGTTGGTTCTTATTTGCCATCCCAGGACAATTAAAAAGTCTTCCAGAGTGACTCAAACGATTACTTTACCTAAGGCTTGGGAGCTGACTTACCATTTCATTTTGAGTCACTAGTTTCTGACTAAAATCCCCCTCTAAATTCCAGCTGTCAGCTGTAGTGTAACTCTTTGGCTCAGGATTTGCTTTTAAATGTGAAAGAAGGTTCAGTTTTGGGGGAGCAAAATAAATCAAAACATATGTGCTCAAGTATCTGACTTACCATGTATTTTTACATGTAATGCAAAATACAGGTGACAACATTTAAAACTTTGATGGGTCTGAAATGCAGTTTTATTTTAAAGCTACTTCCACTTTTTTCTGTATATCATGTTAGAACAGTTGAAATGGCTGCAGAAAGTTTGCGGTCATGTCATAAAATTTTTTAAACGTTTTTTTAATTAAAAAATGATGTGGCTCCATGCCACTATGCTTGATAGGGTTTGCTTAGTACTAAAACCTCACTTCTGGAATACTGTTCCTACTGCATTTTGCTTGACTTAATCTATAAAGAACTTCTTGGCATAATGCAACATATGACAGGTGAGGCCTTCAAACAGCTAGCAGAAGTTTCCCAGTCATAAGCACTGGTTCGTATGGGGGACTTCACTCATCCTGATATCTGCAGAGACAGCAATACAGCAGTGCACAGGCAATCCAGGAAGTTTTTGGAGAGTGTTGGGGACAACTTCCTGGTGCAAGCACTGGAGTAGCCAACTAGGGGCCATGTGCTTCTCAACCTGCTGCTCCCAAATAGGGATGAATTGGTGGAGAATGTAGTAGTGGATGGCAACTTGGGAAGCAGTGACCACAAATGATCCTGAGTTCAGGATCCTGAGGAAAGGAAGGACGGAGAGTACTGGAGTAAGGCCCTTGGACTTCAGAAAAAGAAAGCTGGCTGTATTTTAAAGAAACCTTACTGAAGGTGCAAGAACAAACCATCCCAATGCACAGGACGACTAGCAAGTATGGCAGAAGACCAGCTTGGCTTAGCAAGGAATTCTTCAGTAACCCAAGTCACAAAAAGGAAGCTTATTAAAAGTGGAAACTTGAACAAATAGATAGAGAAGAGTATAAGAGCATTATCTGGATATGCAGGGATGAAGTCAGGAAGGCTAACTTGCAACTGGAGCTGCAGCTAGCAAGGAATAGGAAGGGTAACAAGAAGGGTTTTGACAAGTATGTTGGTAGCAAGAGGAGGGTCAGGGAAAGTGTGGGTCCCTTACTGAATGGGGGGACAACCTTGTGACAGAGGATGCAGAAAATGCTGAAGTGCTCAATGCCTTCTTCACCTCAATCTTCATAGGCAAGGGCAGCACCCAGACTACTGCACCGGGCACCACAGTGTGGGAAGGAAGTGAGCAGCCAACACTGGTGAAAGAGCAGGTTAAGTTAGAAAAACTAGACACATACAAGTCTGTGCGGCCGGATACTATATACCCGAGGGTTCTGAGGGAACTGGCTGATGTGATTGCAGAGCTGCCGGCCATCATCTTTGAAAACTCATGGCAATCAGGATCCTGGATGATTGGAAAAGGGCAAACATAGTGCCCATATTTAAGAAAGGGAAAAAAGGAGAACCCAGGAAACTACAAACCAATCTTCCTCACTTAATTGACTAGAAAAATCATGAACCAGATCCTCAAGAAATCTATTTCTAAGCACTTGGAGGAGAAGAAGGTGATTAGGAAGAGTCGGCATGGATTTACCAGGAGCAAGTCATGCCTGACTAATGTGACTGCTTTCTATGACAAGGTGACTGGCTCTGTGGACACAGGGAAAACAGTGGATGTAATGTACCTTTTGATTCCATCTCCCACAACATTCTTGCAGGCAAGCTAAGGAAGTTTGGGATGGATGAATGGACTGTAAAGCAGACAGAAAAACTGGCTGGAGCATCAGGCTCAGACAGCAGTAATCAATGGTTTGATGTCTGGTTGGCAGCCCGTATCAAATGGAGTGCCCCAGGGGTCAGCCCTGGGACCAGTTTTGTTCAACGTTTTCATCAGTGACCTGGAAGATGGCACAGAATACACTCACCAAGTCTGCAGATGACACCAAGCTGGGAGGAGAAGTTGATATGCTAGAGGGTAGGGCTAGGATTCAGAGACCTACACATATTGGAGGATTTGGCCAAAAGAAATCTCATAGGGTTCAACAAGTTCAAGTGCAAAGTTCTGCACTTAGGACAGAATAATCCCATGTATCACTATAGGCTGGGGGCTGACTGGCTGGGCAACAGCTCTGCAGAAAAGGACCTAGGTTACAGTGTACAATAAGCAGAATATAAACCAACAGTATGCCCTTGTTGCAAAGAAGGCTAATGGCATACTGAGCTGCACTAGTGAGTGTTGCCAGCAGGTCGAGGGAAGTGATTATGCCCCTCTATTCAGCACTGGTAAGGCCACATCTGGAGTACTCTGTTCAGTTTTGGGCCTTCCACTACAAAACGGACATGGACAAATTGGAGAGGGTCCAGTGAAGGGCAACAAAAATGGTGAGGGGGCTGGGGCAAATGGCTTATGGAAGAAAGGCTGAGGGAACTGGTCTTACTTAATCTAGAGAAATGGAGACTAAGGGGATTTAATACCAGCCTTCAACAACCTGAATGGGAATCCAAAAGGGGATGGAGCTAGACTGTTCTAACTGGTGGCACATGACAGAACAAGGAGCAAGTCTCCATTTGCAGCAAGGGAAGTTTAAGTTAAATATTAGAATTTTCTCACTGGGAGGGTAGTAAAGCACTGGAACAGGTTATCCAGAGCTGCTACAGAATCTCCATCCTTGGAGGTTTTTAAGAACCAGCTAGACAAAGCTTTGGCTGGGATGATCTAGTTGGAGACAATCTTGCCTTGACCAAGGTGCTCTGCTCCTAAAGAGGAGAAACTGCTAGAGAAAAAGCCCTAGCAGGGAATAAGAAGCTCACCTGCGGGTTGCCAGGGCAACTGGAGGCAGCAAATGACCCACTCTTGCCAGTGGTCAGCTGGCTGTAAGGGGCAAGGCCTGGCTCTTATAAAGCCCAGGAGCTGAGGCCTGGGCAGTTCCCTATCAGCAGCTAGAGAGAAAGGAGCTCATGGAGCAATGATGCGAGGAGAAGCCTGACCGCAGATACAGCTCAAGCCGGGTAAAGGATGGCAGCTCTAGGATGTCTGAGCCACGTGATTTAGCTGGGCAGCTTTAAGTTATGCTGTAGCCTAGAGGCTTGCATTTTGCTTTGTTGTTGTATCACCACTGGTTTGGGTGAGGCTATTAGGGGTTGGAGAAGGCCTCATAGGGGACCCACAGTAATGTGGGGACTCCAGCGCCAGTAAGGGCGTGGCATATGGGATGCACAGACCCCAGCCCCAGAGGAGGGGAGCACTATTGAGACGCCCTAGTGTGGGCATGGCGAGCCCCAGAGGAGGGGGGGCAGCAGTGCTGAGAAGGCCCTAGAGGAGGAGGTGGCATTATCGAAAGGGGGCAGAGTTGTGGACAAGGCCCTGGAGAGAGGGTGGCACTGCAGAAGATCCCTGAGAGAGGGCAGTGCTACGGAGAGGGTGAGTGTATATGTGACAGACCAACATCTATTCCAACTGCGAGGCTTGGGGCATGGTATAAGGGGTGGTTGGAACCACACATACACACACAGCCCAAAAGGCTAGGGTGCCTGGGAAGCACCCATCATACAGGGGGACCCACAAGGGGCCCGGGAGTCCACAGGGACAGACGTCACGACGAACCATGTCCAAGAAGATATAAGGCGGCCTCCCAAACTCATTTAAACAGTAAAGACATGGTGGGTGAGAATTAGAGGGTGCCCTCGGGCCAACTAGGCACGGAGAGAGGAGGCCTTAAGGAGATCACGGCCCTCCTGTAGGACCCTGCCGTGACAAGGGGGTTGGACTAATTGACCTCCTGAGGTTAATTCCACCCCTATTTTCTATAACTCTGTTGATTGGATTTACTTTGTTTGCTTTTTTTAGTTTCATACTAAACCATGGCTTGCTGTCCTCATTTTGCTTAATTTCTCTTCTGCATTAATGAGTGCCAAGCTGTTACACTAACAAAGACTCTAATGTATAAAACTAAAGGAAATAGAAAATAGGACTCTAGGAGTGTGAATCAAAAAACAAAACTAACTGCCTATTTGCAAAAATCTTCAGTATTTAAGAGCAAAGTAAAAATACCACACAAAGCATGTCATGGGTTAGCCCAGAAATTGTAATCTTAATCTAGAGGATCGTTAATTTAAACAGCCCACAAACTTGCATGGCATTAATGATTTCCCACTGAAGCAATCATAGTAGTAAGGTAACATCTGGAAGTTACTACTTTAGAAGGTCATGGAGTTGATTACTGTAACCAGATTAAAATTGGAGCTGGATAATGTTATTACTGGTAATAACCGTAGTTATGCAATTCAAATGTTTCTTCATGTCCTAAATTAAACTGGCTACAAGGTAACAGGAATTCATTCTTCTTCCTCCTCCCTATCCAACATATTTGTTAAAAAAACAAATCTCATGCTAACTACTGCTTAAGACAGGAGACTAAACTTGATAAACCAATACACTGGTCTAGTAACAAATACTAAATACAATGTACCCCTTGAGTAACAATACAACTATAATCTACATAATTAGAAGGAGTATCTACAGTTGTACCTCTAGCTGGGAAACTTAATTGCTGTAGTACTGCTGCATTTATGCAGTAGCCTGTTTGAGGCTTCTGTGAGAGCTCTCCTAAGCAGGAATTCCAGTCTTCCACATTACGAACTGAGCAGTCTTGTAGATTCGTAACAAGGTCTCCTACAAAAAGTCCTCTTGGTCCATTGGCAGGAGAGTCCTTCAAAGAAAAAAAAGTGAAAGATTTCTTGTCATACTTTTTCTGAATAATGCCAGAATCAGTTTCTTCCAATGAACAAAAATTCTCAGGCACCCTAGCTTTTCTGCAGAAGCAGAATTTATTTTGATTTCAATGTTAGCCAGGGTATTTAAAAAAAAAAAAAAAAAAAAAAAAAAAAAAGCCAAAAGCCTCCATAAAGTGTGGCTTCCTTCACGTGCATATAAACATGTGTAATCTAAATATCCCAAAGACATTTGAAATCCGGGCAATCCATTTTATACAACGGAATACTGTTTTTCCTGTCATTTTAAATTCGAGAGACAGAAGGTAATACCCCTAATTCTTGAACAATACTTCTGGGAGATGTTACGTCAACGTACACCTCTCCTTCCTGCCCCATTGAGGAAACAAGTTATGTCAGCTAATCTTTTATCTAAGACAGGGGTGCTCAACCTCTGGCCCACAGACCAAACATAGTTCTTAAAGCCTTTGTATCTGGCCTGCGCAGCTCCCCAGTGATTGGGAAATTTAGGGTGGGGAGTGGTGGCCATTAATATGACCACCCTACCCCTGAAAAATTCCCAAATCCAAACCCTGTGTGCCCAGTCAGTCAGGCCAGGCCCTCTCCCCCATAGGGCTCAGTTGGGACTGTGCCAAAATCCCTCCCCTCATGAGGTCAGGTCATACCCCTTTCCCCCCCTACAGGGCTGGGATGAAGGCAGGTCAAGCCCTCCTCCCCCCAATGCTGGGTCATAATTCCCCCACCACCACACAATAGGGTAAAGTCCCCTTCCCCGCCTGCAGCATCAGGCTCAGGCTGAGCTGCCTCTGCCCCCGCCACATGGTTGCAGAGCTGGTCCTGGGTGTTGGATCACAGCTACTATCTGCTCCTTGGTCAGACCAGACACTGTACATCTGGCCTGCTGGGGAAAAAAGGTTGAACACCACTGATCTAAGTAATACCAAATGTCTGTCATTTCTGCTATCAGAGACTCTGACTGCTTGAGATGAGATGGAACGACTTTTCCAGAAGCTCAGAAAGCTGCCTTATCTGGCTCCCAGCTTCTGTTGATCAACACAGCAGAGGATCCCCTGCACAGTCTCATGTTACAATACCAAAGGATCTCTGTCTCTCTGGCTCATCGTCTTGGATTGGTTTTGTTCAATTCCATTAAAAAAAATAGAAATAAATCTGAGAATTCACCCAAAATATCAAAAAAGTCAAACAATCCTCAACTTTTTCTACCATATTCTTATTAATATCATGCAAAGAAAATCAGGCGAGCATTTGCTAAATAATGTTGGTTGATCAAAGAACACGATATGCTATATCAGGTTTAAAACTGTAGGTTTGGGGGTTGTTGTTTGGCTCATTAGTGGTGGTCTGCACTACAAAAAAATCATACGTCCGGATACTTGACACATGGGAGTCAGATCCATTCCCCATTCCACTTCAATTGCAAATAAAACCAAAGATCACATAAGAATGCCATCTTTTTTCAAAATTGTGTTTGGGTTTTCCTGTAGGATGCTATCATCAAATTAAAAAAAAATGCATAATATAAAAAATGGTCTTATGATAGTGAAATCCAATATAAAAAATAACTGGCTTAATTATTCAAATAACACAAACAAAAATGAAGAGTTAAGACTGAATATTACAAAATTCTGGCTCTACTATTAAAAAATGAAGGAAATATACATAGGCAGCAAATGTACATTATTTTCTGTTTCTAAATAAAATAGCTTCTGAAAAAGTAAATCAATAGCCTTTAACACTAATATTATTTTATAATTTTATTTCTATGTAGTTCTTTTGTTCAAATTTTAAAAATTATCAAAAATGTTATATATTCATTCACCAATTATCAGCTGGCCTTTTAGATACTATCATTTCATTCAAGTTGTCAGATGCAGGGTGGGATTTTCAAAAGTGCCTAGGTGATGGTCACAAATTTTACTGAAAAAAATAATCAATGGATTTGATTAAGGGTGTTTGTACCTGAAACGTTGCAAAGAAGAACTTTTCAAACTATTTTAGCTGATCTAATAAAATATATCAGATTTACCCAAAGGACCTTGTTTGCCTATATCCTTAGACCAAGATGGCTGAAACAAAGTCATTTTAGCACTTTGGAAATTCCCACCCATAACATTTATGGACCAATACTGAAAAGCTTAAGAATCAAAAGTCTGTAATGTAATGAATGAATTATATGCATATGCCTAAATTCTTCAGGCCACCTCGATCCTTTCAAATCATTAATCCTTTCAAATACTAGATGGATTTTTAATCTCTTTATGGAGCGATCAAATTTTACCCTCATAATGGCAGCCAGTAGAGTATTTCAGGTAATACAATATGTTAAATGAAATAATTTAAGACCTGCTCTCACCTCTGTGATCTTAGTGACAAGTGCTCCAACACCCGTGTAGTAAAAAGGGAAAAGAATGGCTGGCAGCAGGAACAGAACTACGAGACCTGCCACACCAAGAACAAAATTATGCCAGACTCCTAAAAAAAATTAATAATAATTAAAAAATTAGGTGTCTAAACAAATATTGGCACTAGCAACAAACATTCTGAACAGCAAGCAACTAGAAATATAGTCACTCTTCTGCCTCATGAATAAAAGCCCCAATCTTCCAATACCTCAGGCATATACACCACTTACAAACCTAAGTGAACCCATTCACTTCACTTAGCTATACAGCTTTAAAGAATTTATTTTTCTTTAAATAAGTTTCATAAACCCAGTGTGCAGTACACTGATTTCTGCCAAGTATTTTTGATCAAATGGGTATACCAGTTGAAAGAAAAAGGTTACTTGACTAAAATGATATAAATAGATAGCTAGATAAAAAGATGTAAAAAATAGGAATTTTTCTGAATAAAATGTATTTTCTTTTTAAAAATATTTGTTTAATGCTAAATATGAAAAATATGACAACATACATTAAAATCCTTATTTATCAAAACTATTTAAAATTAAATAAAAATAACAAATGCTACATGCTTGCTGCCAATGTTATACAGGAAGTCAAACCCCTGACTTAGTGGAAGTTACTTTATAAGCACTTGGAACTGGACTAAACAGATGTGTTAAATCAGCTTCTGATATCAGTCACTTCTAAAGGAATATTTTCTTTAGTCATTTTCTCAATTTTCACATGGAATAATCAATGAGCGGAACTAGTTAAATAAATAGAACTATGGAGTCAAAAAGCAGGAATGCTCATTTTCATCTAGAAGCAAGGCTTTTTGTGATATCTTTTGTAAGACCGACTGTAACAGATCATCAGGGACCTGAAGAAGGAAACCTGATGCCCCAAAACAGCCCTCCCAACTACACAGCTGACCCAATAAAAAGATATCACACATGAGTCTTGCCTTCCTATTTTCTTCTTGGAAAAAAGTAAGGGGATAAGATCCACTAGTTCTAAAATCTTGAAGACCATGGTAATCAGAAATAATCACCTCAGTTCACTAGCTTTGGATAATACTTCCTTTGTGTAATAAAAGATCAGTTTTAAATGGAGTGCATCTAGCACTTTCAAGTTAGTTTTGTGGAACTAATTAAAATAATTTTAAATGCTGTGTATTTTAACTGAATTCTAATCATCTCATGAAAGGAAAAGGCATCAGTAATCATTTCCTAATATAATAAAATGTAAAGTTTAAACATCTGAAGAAATATATGCTATATTGGGGGTCAGCAACCCCTTGCACATGTAAAAGCACAGCACTGTCACAACCCAAATTAAGTAAGTGTCTCTGACACAACAGACCACCCCTCCGTATGATTAGCATTGTTCTAAATTTGGTATGTTCCGCCTAATTAAGTATTCCTACTCGGCAAATTTTCATTGGTTACTCTAAAGGTATAAAAGTCTGCGCAGTTTCCCCCCAAGCTGGAGCAGAGCGAACTCTAACCACGTTGCAAGAAGACCTCGCAGAGCTCTGAGCACGCCGCGAAAAGCTCTGAGCATGTGGCAGGGTGACTTTGGTGGGCGGACTAATCACCCACCAACGGCTCCCCACGTATCAGCGACCTCCCAACATACCCCTTCCCTGCGCGCTTTCGTCTGTACATTTGATGCGGTAACCCAAATTGTAACTACGCAAATGAGCATACAGCCTGCATCACGGCCACCAGCAGCTTAAGTAAAATCTATTTTAAAACCGATACGCTGTTTTCCCTCTCCACCTGCCAGCTCGCCTGATGTCTGCTTAATTAAACACCATTCCCCTCGGCCGGCTCTGATAGGTCGGGCGGCCGAGACATGGTGTCATGAACAGGATTTAAGGGCATTGTGGTGGAGAAAATTTTGATCGAGGGTTGCCCATGGCACACTGGAGGGCGTTCTCTGACCGATTCTAATGAATTGTAGGCCCATATTGCATACCATCAGGCAGGCGACCCGGAAAAGAAGCTGATCAGCGGTTTCCTTTTATTGAGAGGAGAAGAAAAAGCTTTAAGAGAGTGGGAAGTCCATCTCCACCCTGAGGTGTTCGGGTGCTTAATGAGCAACAATCAGGTCCTATTCAGACCCCAGGACGAAGTAAACACAGTATCCTTTGTTAAAGTTAAGCCGGCGGGCGCAGCAGAACCAACCCTCGCTCAGGAGTACACCCGTTTTACAAGATGCGTGCAGGAGGGAGGAGAGCCGACACCAGCTGACCGATTCAATCCCCCAACTCTGGCACCTGGATCGAGGGGCCACGAGCTCCTCTTGGAGCTTCAGGAGAAGTTAGAGTGGGAGGGCTGCATTGCAGCACAGTGGACGGGCCTGAAGTGGGACAAAGGAAAAATGTTAAATGGGATGTTCCGCACGGTTACAACTCTGTTGCAGGAAAATGCAAACCTAGAGGTTCAGCTCCTCACAGCCGCCCAGGTAGCTAAAAAAGTGGCACTAGAAGAAATCCTCGGACTGACCGAGAACCACGAGCCGTCGCCATTCCAAGATGGTGCTGGGGAGAAGGGAGAACACGCAGGAAGCCTTAGAGAAGAGGGAGCGGTCACGTGGTCATTGGCTCTGCCCCCAAAAGTGGTGCCAAAAGAAGCTCTGCCCCTTGGCGTGGCATCAGTAGTAGAGCCACCCCTCTATGAGGGAGGGAAATTCCCGCCCTATGCAGTTAACCCCCTCCTAACCGCAGTCCACTCGATAATAATGGTTAGGCAGGCCACGGATGCACAAGACACAACTCGTACCATCACAACATGCCGCATCTGCACGAGAACAGAAATGCAAGAGTTGTGCAAAGAATCAAAAATAAAATTTAAAGACTCGTTAGCCACGTGGCTAGGACACCTTGGTAGTAGAGTTTGGGTCAAACTTGTTCGACATCAAAGAGGCAAATTATTTAACTCGTCAAGCCTTGTGGAGCGGAGGACACGTCACCGACCTGGATGTGGTAGCGAGTAATACTCACTGGCCCATCCTGCTCCCAGTGCTTGTCACTGGACAAGGGACCCACAAATTTCATGCCTGGCATAAAGGTCGTCCAAAAAAGGCCAGTGCAGAACAACTCCTGCTGGCCATAATGGGAGTGTCATATGCTTCCCGGAACCCCAGTGTATACCAACTGGAACAAATGTGGGCTCAGTGTAGAGGAGAGTGGCCTTACCGTCACTTGTGAAACTCTGGAACTGTCCCTGCAACCTTGGACAGCATACAAGACTGTGCGGAAGTCTACAGGGGAAACGACATCACAACGCTTAAACTCCTCCTCAATTCAATGGCTGGACAGCAGGCAGAAAATCTCTTGAGTCACCTTTCAAGTCTGCAGGCCATTATAAAATCATCCACGAGAGTTTCCAGTGACGTAGAACATCGATCCTCAGTGTACCCCGTTAGAGCCCAGAGACCGAAATGCTACGAGTCTGACGTCCCACAGGAATCGCAACCATTGCCGCAGCGAATGCCAAGAGACAGCCATGTTTGGGTTCCTCTTACAGCATTCTGGACTAACCAAGCGACAATTGCGCCTTCTAGGAGACAAAGGCCAATGGCACCTTGCGAATAAACTGAGTTTCGAATATGACAACTAAAGACGGCGATTACCGATTACCAACCCCGGCTCGTTGCGGCTAGTTAATTCATCATTTTGTTGTCTTCCAGTTTTGTGGCGAGTTCGATTGTTGCCACTTTTCTTGCTTGTTTGTTTGTTCTTTTGGAGGCTCAATGATGACTGCCCGATCGTGAGGACCCGGAGCTCTGGACCACGGCACATTCGAGTCAACATAGTAATAACCGCTCACTTATGTCGTGAGCAGAGTCATTACTATGTTCTTACTGCTATCAACGGGTTCCTCAGCGAACAGAGCTGGCTTCGAGACCTTTAGCTCAAATCTAGATCTCCTGTCGTTCGGATCCAGGACTGTAATTGACGGTTCATCGACAGATAGCCCTACCACATGCCTGCAGTTCTGTCTTTTTGCTAGTAATCCCATGTACATACCCTTAGTCTACTCCTTCAGTGTAAATACCTAGTTTAAGACGAGAAACAATAAGTTCCTAGTATCAGCACTGTAGATAAAGAAGAAAAAAAATATATATCTGAGCATGTGGCAGGGTGACTTTGGCAGACTAATCACCCACCAACGGCTCCCCGTCAGCGACCTCCTGATGCACCCCTTTCCTGTGCGCTTTCATCTGTACATTTGATGTGGTAACCCAAATTGTAACTACGTAAGTGAGCATACAGCCTGCATCGCAGCCACCAGCGGCGCAAGTAAAATCTATTTTAAAACGAATATGCTGTTTCACCACTCCATCCACCAGCCCTCCTGACGTCTGCTTAATTAAACACTGTTCCCCTTGGCCGGCTCTAACTCGCCGGCTGGCCGAGATAGGTACAAGGCTATTCTGCTTGGCACGCTACAGATGGCCTGTGGTCTGGGCAGCTGCCACCAACCACAGAGCCCAGGCTGCTTGGAGCAGGCAGTCAGGAGACTGCAAGCCCTGCTGCAAGCAGCCTGGGCTTTGTGGCAAACAGCAGCTGCCAAGAGCCCGGGTTGGCTTTGGCAGCCAGCCAGGAGGCTACGAATGGCTGCACTGGGGGCCAGGGCCCAGCTGGGCTTTGTGGTGGTGGCAAATGCACACATGGCTCCAGGTACATGTCAGGGGAGGCGCCAGGCAGAAATGCCCAAGCAACATCAGATGTTGCTTGACCTCTTCTGGCTGTTCCGTTCATTATAAACACTAAGGAGTACACTGAGGTAGTAGTTTACTGACTGAGCTCACAGCCCTGTACATGCAAGCTGAGCCATAACTGGTTGAAAATAGTACCAGCAGGAAGGGAAAAGGAAGCAGACTACTTTTCAAGTAGCTGCCACCATTTTATCAACAGTTGCAGGAACATGTTTGAAGTGTCTAAGGTAGAAGTGAAGGATCTAAGTTCACATAACTTTTCCCAGGACAGTATTTCTCTCTGCCTTTTGATCCTCTCTCACCCTGGAAACCTCTGATTTCAGGAAAACAGGTGAGTGAGCTAAGGAGAGCCTTTAGCATACACTCTGAGGGTCACAAAAAGGTGTTAAATCAGAAAAATACTCTACTCAATTTGCACAGGTGGGAAGCAGATGAAATAGTCCACAGGAGTCAATTAGCTCACAGGGCTCTCGTTCCTTTGATGGTATATTAAGCTAAGACAGGTATCTCTGCAGTATGGATGTACAGGTTGTGTCTACGCCTTAACGTGCAGCGGACTATTCTAGTGTGCATTAGTGTGTCACAGCAAAAACCATGCTAATGCGCTAATCCTTATTGCCACAGTGACACAGAATCAGCAGGTACAAACTGTGAGGCATTGGTATTGTGCAGTAATGTCAATTACTGTGCAGTCATTTAGTATGCAAGTACTATATGACTGCACAGTAACAACTGTGCAGTCTGGCACACGTGTAGATGATCCCACTATGTAACACAATAGCCAGGCAGGTGCATAGCTACGTCCACACATGTCTGAGCTTAGGAGGAGAAAGGTCCACCTAATGTTTTATCTTCAACAACTGAGTGCTTAGGGCACCTACCCAGTAAGTACGTACTTGGGTTTTAAATGCCGCTGCCTCCCAAACCACACAGCCACCCACAAGTTAAAAAAAATAAAATTATATAACTGATAAACTATCACGTGAGCCCTCGCTGAGCAAAGGAGCAGCAACAGAGGAGCAGCGACAGCAGCAGCAGCGAAGTGGTGAGTGAGGTTGTGCCAACAGCTGGAGTTGGTCCGGAGGGGAGCCTCCCGGACTGCTTATAGCTGACCCGGCAGGGAGCCGTGCTCCCGAGCTGCACGCGAACAGAGCGCGCCGGCATTTGCGCAGGCAGAGAGCAGGAGGAAGGGAGGAGCAAGACAGCGGGAAGACCACTTTTTCTGGGAACATGGTGAGTACACGAAGTGCTACTGCCAGGGGCCTGGCCCGTCCCCCTCCCTCTTCCCTGGTGCTGCCCCCCCCCGGCACACCTCTGAGGCTGCCACCCAGACCGAGCCCCTGGGGGGCCCCCTGTCCGCCTCCCCCATCCTGGCTGGGGATGCTGGCTGGGAGGGTCTCCCGGGGGTAGGAGGTATGCCTGGGGTGTCCCCTGGCTGCCCCTCTTGTGGCAATCTTCAGGCCCTGGAGGGGCGGCTGCGGGAGCTCCAGGCAGAGGTGAGCAGGCTGCAGGGGATTTGAGAGGCAGAGCATGAAACTGACATGTATTTCTGTTCTCTGCAGGGCCAGAAACCTACCGAGGAGCCCCCCAGAACCAAAAGAGCGACTCGTCGGTGGTAGCAAGTTCCCCCTGGACCCAGGGCAGCCCATGCTGCTGCGGAGCCTGTATCTGAGGTGCCACTTGGGAACAGGTATGCAGCCCTGGCCACCCTGGAGATTGCTGAGGAGAACCCCCCTCAAGGGGCTGTTCGTGCACCTTCAACGCAGGTAGAAAAGAAGAAGAGATCCCAGAAGAGGAGCAAGCGTCAAGTCCTGGTCACTGGGGACTCCATCCTGAGGGGCACGGAGCGTCCCATCTGCTGTCCTGACCCCTTGGGCCGAGAGGTCTGCTGCCTGCCTGGAGCGCGGGTTCGGGACGTC
>JAGPOW010003316.1:59960502-59986374 GCA_030014935.1 Caiman crocodilus
AGTTACTGGAGAGCAGGTTTAGGTTGGACATTAGGAGGCACTACTTCACAGTTAGGGTGGCTAGGAAGTGGAACCGGCTTCCTAGGGAAGTGGTTCTTGATCCTACCTTGGGCATCTTCAGGAGTAGATTGGATAGGTACCTGGCTGGGGTCCTGTGACCCCAGCACTCGTTCCTGCCATTGGCGGGGGGTTAGACTAGATGGCCTGCTCCAGGCCCCTTCTGACCCTAGGTACTATGAAACTATGAAACTGCCATTTAGACACAGAAGGTAAAATAGAGCACTGCTTTAAATTGTTATACATCCTAAGTATCAACAAGCAAAATAGAACCTAACACAGAGAGGTTTGTAAGTCTCATAGGGTAATTGTCAATCCAATTTTATGAAAACATTTACATTCCTTTAAGGGTAAACCTCATACAGCACCCCTAGATACCTGCCTTCTTGTACACATTTAAAAATAAAGATTTCTGATAATAACAAAACCACCTTAGAACTCAAACAAAATCTACTGGTCTCTTTCTTTCAAAAGTATGTATTAGAGATTCTCAAAAACAATGCAAAAGAGTACACTTCTCTGACGAGTTGATTTTTTTGGAAGATGAAAATGGCTATCTCGAGTCTCTTTAACTTGGAATTCCTTAGCTGTCGTTCAAATCTCATTTTTATTTTGAGATCCTGTCAATATTCTTGAACTCATGATGCCATCTGCTGTACAACCGATATACTTTTTAAATCTACAAAAATACTGGATATTTCTTTTTCAGTCAATCTCCTTACTTCACTGACAATCAGAACAAAATCTGAAAACAGACTATTATTTATATTTTGAATTTGGGCCTTCAAAAATTGGGAGTAGGCTCATTCAGTTCCTTTGACTACAGTAAAGATCAGTAAAATATGTCATACAATAATAAACTTAACCAACATCAAATATTCCAATTTCAGTCTCATTTTTAAAAATATAAAATTGACACTACAAAATGCATTTTTTATCTATAGCAGGTAACTATTTGAGGCTTACAAATGCTATTTCTTGTTTTCTATAAAGCAATGGTGGGGAATGGTTCAAACGTGTATAGACCTAGATGTTTTTTCTCTTTCAGTTCTGTCTAGCCTAGCTGAGTTTTGATGTTGACCTCCAGTAATTTAAGAAGCAAGTTGTACTAAAAAACCGACATGTGCATAATGGAAGTTTCTGATTTATTAAAGCATACCAGATATAGATTAATTTGCTTTGCCTAACATTGATTATTGCTCACCTGCCTTGAATGAAGGCAGGCTTTGCTAATGCTTTCAAGCATTCATTTAATTTGTCACGTGGGTAGCAGGGATACCTGACACCAACCTCCTTTTTGGCTGATTTTAAATGTAAGATAAAAAAATTAATTACTTAAAATCCTTCTCTCAAGAAAACTTTTTTGTTTTAATAGTTTGAAGAAGTTTTCTAAACCATTTTAAACAAGAATTGTATACTTAGAACTCAATGTATTAAATGAACCAGAGCTGCTCTCAAGAACTAGCCAGAGAAAGTAATGAAAATTCCTTTCTACCAACCCCTGTAGCTTTTCTTGTGTTTATAATTACACTTTTTTTGTTAAATGCATTTAAGTGAACTTCACACGCAAGCAGGAGGACATGGTGGTCTATCTCAGTATACTCATCTAAAAATGTCTTTTATAACATTTTACAGTTCTACTACAAGTTTACAGTAGAACAAGAGATATATCCATATTCTCTCTCCTTTGCTCCTCTACTAGCCAAAGAATACTAGTACCAGGAAACTGAAAAAGTCATTAAACTTTTACCAAACTCATTTCAAGAGGTTGGGAGACATTTTGGTCTCTAAAACAACCTGGAATCTAGGTGAAATAAGAGGTACGACACAGAATCTGTCAGCGACTCCTTCAGTGTCCTACTAGAGGACCTTTTTGTGCGAGACCTGTATGTTTGTCTAACACGGTAATTCCCAAACCAGTGACTGGATTTGCAAATGAGGCTAGTCATAAAAAATATATAAGAACTTTTGTGTTTGTATTTTAGACCTTTCCTTCCTGGTAGCAAAACCTTAACTTGGGTGAGGTATAAAATAAGTGACTTGTACTTTGTGGAAGCTACATTTGAAATCCACTCAGACTGCATTCATCAGAGAAAATGGAAGTAACAATTGCTCAGTGAGTCTGCGTTGAAAACTGTACTCGTTGCTTAGTATACAACCAATGTTCTTAAAGTTTTAATTTTAGGATTTAGCAACATACAGAGTTAGAGAATATAGAACTTGCCTAGGTGAAAGATGCTTTATCTTGCTCTAAAGCAGCGAGGGCCAACCATTATGGCGGGTGTGTCATAAATCAGCCCCGCCCACTCCTCTGACTGCCACTCTGATCCCTTCCTCTGCCCAATCTGCTGCTTTGCCTTTCTGCTGCCTACTCTGTGCTCCCTGCCCAATCTCCTGCTCTTTCTGCTACTTTCCTGCCTCTTCTCTCAGATCTGTTATGTCCTACTTGTGGCATTCACGCCACAGGTGGGACACCCCTGCTCTAGAGCACTGTTTCTCAACCCATGGGTCACAAAAATATTTGAAAGCGTTGCAGTCACAGAAAGACAGGAAACCAAGCCTGCAAGAAACTGCTTGGAGAAAGTGGAGGCAGGGGGTACCATGTACCTCTACACATGCACATAACCAACATACAGCCAAGCAGGGTGGTGGGAGTAGTTCTGGCAGCTGGATGCAGGTAAGTCAACAGGGAGCAGGGGGTGGAGGGCCAGGGCTTGGGGACTGTCTGGAGGAGTGGACCATGTGTGGAGGGGATGGGGGGGCAATGTCTGCCAGTGCTGAGGGAAGGTGTCTAGGTGCTAGGGCTGTAGCAGAGTGGGAGGGATGCCTGCCCTCCAGTGGGGGAAGGGAGCAGGGGACCCTTCAGGGGCAGCAGGGAGCTGAGAGGCTGAGCAAGTGGTGCTGGGGCCACTGTTCGTGCTCACAGTGGCGGGGCAGCCATAAGATGCTGCCTGGGGCAGGGCTGTGGTCAAGCCGCCTGGCACAGCACAAGAGTCCCAGCCCAGCAGGGGGTGGGCACCACAGGCCTCCCCTCCTACTCCCTCCAGCCTGCCCCAGGGCTGGATTGGCTCTGTCGCCACCTGCACAAACCAGATCCGCTGTACTCTGGCCCAGGTGAAATGGGAGCATCTGGGGGCCCCCTTTGACAGGGCTGAGGAAGGAGGGCAAAGAGCTAGATCAGGAGTGAGAGGCGCCAGATGGGGTGGAGTGCTGCAGGTCAGGAGTGAGGGGCACTGGAAAGACTGGGGGGGTCTGCAGGTTGGGAATGAGGGGCACTGGCAGGGCCCGGGGGGGCAGCAGACAGTGGCTTGGGAGTGTGGGGCACCGGCAATTTGCATTGTGCAAATTGCACAATTATGAATGTCACTTGAGAATAATGGTGGGCCAGATGTTGATATTGCTGTTAATGTTTTCCGGTTGATGTTGATTTCTGTCTTGAGCTTTTTTAACCTGTAGTAAGCAGGGATCCTGGTTTTCTTTGATTTAAAAAAAAAACCCTCCCGATTTTTGTTTAAAAAAAAAAAGGAACCCCAGATCCACATTTTCTCATGATTAAAATGAAACACCACTAACACATAGATCTCTAGATAGTGGCATTTCATTTTAATCATAGAAAAATGTGGATTTGGGGTTACATTTTTTTTTAACCAAAAACTGGGGATTTTTTTTATGTTTTGGGGCCAAAATACTTGTGTTTTCTACTTAAACTATTTACTGGGTCAGGACTGACCAACAATGTTTACAAATGGGTTCTGGTACAAAAAAGGTTGAGAACCACTGCTCTAGACCACTGGTTCTCAACAGTTTTATCCCTAACCACCTTACCATACTTTTTTTGAATGTCATGGCATTCCAGCTAAGCATTACTGAGCTAGAACCTGAATTAAAAAAAAGATGTAGAGGGAGCCTCAAAGCTAACAAAGGTTGAGATCTAGCTGACACCAGGTAAGAGCAGCTAGAGCAGGACCTAACCCTGCTGTGCCCTGCTCTTCCCACTGTCTGCTCCCATCCATGTCTTGCTCCTACCCTATCTGTACCTGGGGAGGCAAGTCCCAACCATTGAGACTGATCCTGCAAGGTCTCATACACTTGCAACTGCCCAAGGCCCCTCCTGCCAGCCCTTGGGGCATAGGAGTAGAGGGGATGAGTCAGATGTATAGTGTGTATAATCATCTGCATGCCCCTGAGCCTGTCAGCATGGGGAGCCTGGGAGCATGGGGCAGTAGTGGCAGAAGCCCTCAGAGGAGCTGCAGGCACTGCTGGGGTAAGCACATGGTACTGGGCAGGAGAGAAGAAAATGTACCTGCTCACCTGGGGAGTGGGTGCTATGGCACCCTTAATGGGAGCTTGCAAAACCCAGTTGAGAATCACTGCTTTAGTGTCTAGACCATTACACTGCAATTGAATTGAGAATATTTAACAGAGTCATTTCTTCTAAACTTTAGAATCTAAAGTATCATTTTTAAAAGGAAATGAAACAGAATTAAATCAAATACAAACCATCTCAGAAACAGATTTTTATCTATCATAAGTAGATCAAAGTGAAAAGGAAAAGAGATTCAAACAAATAAGCAAACAAAAACCTCAGCGCTCTTTTCTGCCCAGGGCAGGAGGCTGGACTCTAGGTTCCCTTCCGACCCTAAAAATCCATGAAAAACCTCCATTAAATCCAACTTTACAAGCAATCTATATCTGGGTTAAACTAAAAATTATGCATCTTGTCACTGATTAAATAGAAAAAAGGTAGTCATTTGTATTATTTTCTTTCATATCTATATTTTTAACATGGCAATAATTATAAACTTGTCATTTTGGGGGAAATATATGATTTGTGATACTTGATGAATAAACATATTCACAAGACACTTTTTGTCATAGTGAGTAACACCTTATTACAAGAGCATTTCCAATTCATTTTTAATGAGACCACACACAGAGTAAAGAATTTTTCAGCATGAATAAGTACATCAAAATGTATTATGTGGTTCATTACATACAGTGATCCTTTCCATTATTTTTTCCCTCTGGAAAAAATGCTACTGTCATTTTTCAGGTTGGGAAGAACTGAAATTGTTAGGTCTTGTACCTCTGCTATAAATTATGATGTATTGATAACATTGGGAACTGACACCCATTCCTAAAATATTTATAGATAGTCATTTATTTTTTAAATGATCTACCTGGAAGTTCAAGTTATAGGCTGAAGTATCTGCTGGAAGTGCTCCCAAAAGATATTTTGCCATACTTTACTTGTAAGTTGTTCCCAAGTTATAGCTAAGATATAACAACTTTTTATTTAAGTGAATGTATTGCTTGTTCCAACTCCAGGTGACCAGAACAGTTTGGACACTGGCTTTGCAATTTCTCCCTACACTAACCAACAGTGACTCAGCCTCAAAGGAGAAGAATTACTTTGAGGGGAGGAAAAATCTCCCTGTTTGTGAAATCTCTTACTAAGATGATCAAGTAGGATGCAGGGTGATGTCCATTTTCAAGGTATTATTTTGTATGTGGATATCTGCCCAACAGGTATTAAACTGAAACTATACAACATACATCTTCAATGTTAATCAAAATGAACTCTCACAAAATGACAGGTGCATCAATTATGCTTTACTATAACAATTCAACTTATTACCTGCACAAAATATTCTTAGCTGCTGGACAGGAGATATAAGTTGCAAATGGGTGGTGAAGAGGTCAACAAATGCTCCAGGATATACAATAAAGATAAAAATTCCAAATCCATTAAACGGTACTTGTTCTCTATAAGAAAAAGAAATGACTGTAAACCTAAAGGCAATATTTAGATTTTAGAACACTGTAGGAACCTACAGTAATTTTACATATCACTGAAAATTAGAAGATAATTAAGCTATATTTTATTTAATTGTATAAGAATCCAACCCTAAGCAAAAGCACTCATTGAACTTGTAACCTGGGAAAAAGGAACACATGACACCATCCTCTTCTTTGGCTGATTTTAAACGTAAGATTTAAAGTAGTATACTTTCTATCTCTCTCAAGAAAACTGTTTTGTTTTAATATTTTGGAGAAGTTTCCTAAACAACGTTAACAAATAATTGTACTTAGAACTCAATTTATAAAATGAACCAGAGCTGCTCTCAAGAACTAGCAAGAGAAAGTAATGAAAATTCCTTTCTATCAATCCCTGTAGGTTTTCTTGCATTTATAATCACGCCTTTTTTGTTAAATAAATTCAAGTGAACTTTGCAAGCAAAAAGGAGGACAAGACCATCTGAAAAAGTACAAGTAGTATATATCCACTTAACTAAGAGAAAAGGAAGAGTATGGGAAGGTAGGAGGAGACTGAAGAGTATTCAAGGGCAGAAAAAAGAGAGATTAGAGCCATACAATTTTTAAGTTTTTAATTTGTACTTTTAAAAAATAAATGTTTATATTTTTGGAATAACTGAAAAAAGCTTATGTGAAGCTCAGAAATTTCTTAAGTACATCACACCAGCAATATTTTCCTCACATGTATCATTGCCAATATTATGAACCATACCTGAACCAGCTAGTCCTGTATCTCATCTACCACACTATACAGGTCTGACTATTTTATTTATTATTTTTCAAGTGCTCTTGCCACATGATCAAGATGTACATATATTAAAATAGATACAAACCTTACAAAGAGAATTTGTAAGAAATTATATAATCTCCAGAATTAGCTATGAAACAGGATTAGCAATAGCTGCTGCAATGCCCTCGTGCACTCTCCTAACACAAAAAAAAGCCTGCCTTTGTAAACTCAGTAGATCAGTGATTCTCAACCAGGGTACCACAGCACCCTGGTGTGGCTTGAGAGAATTTCAAGGGTGCCACAGGAGATGAAACAATGTTAGCGATGCTAGATGTGCAAATATGATTCACAAGATAAATCCAGGGATTTCAAATAGGAATCCATAGTGTGGACAACACTCTCACGTGTTGTGGTCTGAGTTCTTTGCAACGGATTTGCTCTAGCATTTTTCTGTAGTCAGAAAATGAGTGAAAAAATAAGAGCTGACACTTGCCAAGGGTGTGTCTTGAGTCTAACAAAGTTGTGAACCAGTGCAGCAGACTTTGCTACATTTCCCTTTAGATAGCAAAATGCCAAATATCAAGCCATGAGGTCAAAGCATGCCAGAACTGAAGGTCCACCTGCAATTTCAACCATGCCACACTTAAATCAAGCACTAATCTCAAAAGCAGTAGATCCACAAAAACAAATGCCTTATCAGAAAAGCTGTGATTCAAATATATAGGCTTTTGTACCTCATAACATCATCTTGAGTAAGACCTGGAAACACACTGGAGCAGAAGTATAATGTGTTCCCTGTGGCAGTATTCTGAAAAATGCACAAATATTCAATAAGATTGAAAACTTAGGAAATGACCCCCAACATAGCACTATAAGACAATATCCGAGACACAGAGAAATCAGCAGAAAAAGTGTAACGAAAGAGAAAGTCACATGTCTTCCAAACTTGCACCTTATATAACTCTATAATTTTATGGCATACTCCATTTTTCTTTATTAAAATAATTTACACAAGATTTTTTCTTTTTTCTTATTTTTACATAAGCCAAAATCTGAACTCAAATGCTCAGAACCTTTGCCACAGAACACAAGCAAAGGTAATTATTGTGTATTAGCTACTGTACTTTACTTAATTCTGCTCATAATTTGGCTAAGAGAGAAGGTGAATCCTTGGTTCCAGCATCTTAGCAGCCACAGGTATACAGTGGCCAGCCACAGTTTCATAGTAAGTAGGGTCAGAAGGGACCTAGGCAGATCATCAAGTCTGACCCCCTGCTATGGGCAGGAAAGAATGCTGGGATCAAGTGATCCTGGCTAGGTGATTGTCTAGCCTCCTTTTGAAGATCCCCACGGTAGGGGCAAGCACCACATCGGAAGTTGGTTCAAGCTCCTAGCTGTCCTGACCGAGAAGCAGTGCCTCCTGATGTCTAGCTTGAATCTAATTTCAGTCAGCTTATGGCTATTATTCCTTGTTGCTCCTGGTAGTGAACAGGGGAAGAGGGACTCTCTCATTGCCTGCTGGTCCCCCTTGGCAAGTTTGTATGTGGCCACCATATCACCAGTCTTGTGAAGACTGAACAGGTTCAGGTCTCATAGCCTCTCCTCATAGGGCCTACCCTGTTGCCCCTGATCATGAGAGTGGTCCTCCTCTGGACCCTCTCGATGCTGTCCACATCCCTCCTAAAGCGTGGTGCCCAGAACTGGACACAGTACTTCAACTGCGGACTAACCAATGTCACATAGAGGGGGAGGATCACCTCCTTGGCCTGCTCATGATATATCTGTGGATGCATGACAAGGCGGTTAGGCTTCCTGACCGCGTCCCCTCATTGGCAGCCCATGTTCATCTTGGAATCAATAGTGACTCCAAGATCCTTTTCTGCCTCTGTGCTGATGAGAAGGGAGTTCCTCAGCCTGTAAGTACGCTGCTGGTTCTTCCTCCCCAGGTGCAATACCTTGCACTTGTCCGCGTTGAAACCCATCCTACTCTCATCCACCCACCCCTGTAACCTTTCCAGATCTAGTTGTAGTCTGTCCTTCTCTTCTAGCGTGCTCACTTCTCCTCACATCTTAGTGTCACCTGCAAACTTGAAGAAGGTGCTTTTCAACTCCTTGTCCAAGTCGCTGATTGAATAGTGAGGGCCTGAGATCCAAGCCCTTGGAGACCCTACTACCCACGTCCCGCCAGGTCAAAAATGACCCATCTACCACCATTCTCTGCGTGAGGCACTCTAGCCAATGTGACCCATCTGGATGTGTAGGCATTGACATCACAGTCACCTCATTTTTTAGTGAGGATGGGGTGTGAGACAGTATCAAAGGCCTTCCTAAGGTCCAGAAAGACTACGTCCACTGTGACACTTGGGTCCAAAGCTTTTGTGACCTGGTAGTAGAAGACAATTAGGTTGGTCTGACAGGACCTGCCTCTAATGAACCCATGTTGGTTGCCCCTAAGCATAATCTCTCCTGCTGGTCCCTTGTAGATGTGCTCCTGGATAATTTTCTCAAAGAGCTTCCCCAGGACTGAGGTAAGATTAATAAGCCTATAGTTTCCTGTGTCCTCTATCCTCCCCTTTTTGAAAATGGGGACCACATTGGCCCTTTTCCAGTCCTCTGGCACCTTGCCAGAGCACCATGAGTGCTCGTAAAGCTGTGCCAGGGGTCCAGCAATGACCTCTGCCAATTCCCTCAGCACTCTGTGGTGGAGATCGTGCACAATTACGGTAAAAGGCAGAAGAAGAGGCAAAATCCATTTGGCTTTTATCACAATATGAGAAGAATGGAGCATCATACTTTACACAGAAAAGTCTCAATGAATACTGAAGTTGGAAAAGAGCCGACTTGATGCTATAGACAAGGCACATAAAATACATATTTAAGCCCCAAACCACTATAATTTCAGATAGCAATATAAGACCTCCATTTCACTCACTCACCCAGGACTTTTTGCAAAGCTCAAATGAATGCTTAATATCTGAATTCTGTACCAAACAGATGGATACTGAAAAGCACTATTTTAGAGCAGTCCCAATATGCCAGGCATACTGTACATTTAATATAGCCTCCCTCATCAGAATTAAATCCATCAATGCATATCTTAAATTAAGTAAATAATTAAGGTAACAAAAATATCACCCTTAGCTATAGCACCTTTTACTCCAAGGCCTCACAAGATACTTTATCAGTGTTTATGAATTATACAAGTATCCATAGGAATCAAGATGTCCACCACTGAAATTCTGTCTTCTCAAAGACACAATATCTAACCATTTTCATGGTTGCAGCTGCACCCAATAAAATTTGCACAAAAAAAAAAAGAAAAAACCTGGACACAATGTAAGACATAGGGAAAACGTATGAGATGCAAGTTTTGGGGTTTTTTTGGTGTAATCTTTTATCTTGCATACCAGGGAGAGATTTAAGACAAGCTTTCAGGTACAGAGGACATATAACCGGACTCCCAAACACACTCGAGAAGCAGCAGCAGTGTGCAGGGCAACACTGATGGCTGCACTGCTGAAGGTACAATGGCAGTGGGTCCAGCACAGCTGCTGCTGTTCCTGCAACCCATCCCCCTCACCCAGGTCAGCACTGGGGCTGGTTACACTACTGTGAAATCTCTCCCAACTATATGTTTGGTCCAAAAAACAATATCACCAAAGGGAAAAAAAATCCCCAAATACCCTTGATTCTTGCATATTCCCTGGATAAGAGCTACAACAGCTCTCCAAGCTGAAGAACATTTAGACAGACAGGCTATAACTATTTAAATTGAAATGTTGCCAGAAAACAAAGATTAACTTTCCTAGCTCTACAGAGAATACCAAAGGCCTTTGATGGCTACATATGGTAAGGACTTCAGCTTTGTTTCCTCCTAAAGACAGAACCTCCTACAGTAAGAAATCTCTACCTCTTATATTTCCTTTGACATCTCTACAGGACAATACTCACCTAAAAACGTGCAAGAATTCTGGTTCAATGCTAAATGGAAGAACTACTGATTGTTCCTTTTTACCAAAATTGGTCTAGATTATAACAGTGCTATTTCACATCTAGCATTACCTAATCTTAAATATCTTTGAGGTACATGGACTCACTCTGGACACATCGACTTTGCTTCTCGCCCATGGGTACGCAACCCCTATCACAGGTTGCAAAGCCTGGCATGCAAAAGCATTTTGTTTGGTGCGCACACTTTGGTGTGGATGATGGGGAAAGAGCTGGGAAAAGGGCACCGCCACAACAAGGATTGGGTCCCTTGCAGCTCCCCCATTCCTGCTAAGGCTATGCACAGCTTCAGTAGCCGATTCGATTCAGAGGAGATTCAGCAGCCAACTCCCCAAATTTGAATCAAATCGGGAGATCCGTTAAAAGATCCGAATCAAACTGGAAGCCTCTGAATCAATTCAGAGAGATCAATGCCACCACAGTGAGGGAGGGATTGGGGCTGGGACAAGCTGCCCAGCTGGGGCAGGGGGGGGACTCGGGGAGGGGGCTCCAGCCACTGCACACCATCAGTCCGGGAGGGCATGGGAGCTGGCATGTACCCCCAGATCTAAGCAGGGCAGACTGTGTTTTGGGAAGCTAGCTCTAGTCACAGCCCGGAGTGCAGTCCTGGCTCCATCTGCCCCACAGAGCACAGTAGAGCAGGGGTTCTGGGGGGTCTGCAGCCACCCTAAAATTCCCCACAGCCCCTGACACTGGCCCCTCCTTGATCCAGGTGCATGTGCCTGCCCCCATGCCCTGCTGCTGCTTGCCCAGCCGGAGCAAAGCCACAGTTTGTCCCAGAGGCACGGGGAGCCTGGAGTGGGTTCCTCTGCTTGTCTGAGGCACCACAGTGGCACTGTCCCATGCCTCCCCACCCCAACTGTGCGAGCAGCAGGAAGGCATAGCCCCAGCTGCCAGTGCTGCCACACCTACATCCCGCACCCCACCCCACCCCAGCTGGACGAGTAGTGTCAGGACACATCCCTCACTCAGCATCTTCTGCCACCCATCTGGAGTGCAGCCTGGCTCAACCTGCTCTGCACAGATTCAGGGGCACACACCTACTCCCATGTCCTCCTGGATTGGCAGTGCACAGTGGCACGCAGGGGCAGGGGCAGGAACCCGCTCCCTGAGTTGTACACCCCCTGTCCTGACTGAGCAGCCTGTCCCAGCCCCAATCCCTCCCTCGTTGTGGGGCCATTGATCTGCCCCCACCTCCTGTGCCCCTTCCCTCCCCCCTCCACAACAGACTTACTAGCTGAAGGCAGCTGTGTCCAATATGGCCAAGGACTGCTGCCTGTTTAGTCTATGGCTGAATATCCTAATTTGCGCTGAATCTTCTAATATGATTTGGCCAAATTGAATCAGGGTGGTAACTCAAATCACCGTCCCTCCAAATTGGCTGAATGTGAATCAAATACTTGCTGCTTCGCACAGGCCTACTACTTACTGCCCACCACTGGTACCCAATATCTTGCAAGTTGTTGAGGGCGTTTTTGGCACTCTGCCTGAAAACACTGCCGACTCCTGTTCTAGCCCTTTACTGCCAGGAAACAGATTTCACAGTAGGCTAATTCTAAAGGGTCACTTCTGTTATCTCACTGACCATATTTTTCATCATAAACTGATCTGTTAGAGACATGTTACAGACTCTAGACAAGCCTAGATTCTACTGTTGTTGAATTTCACCTTGAAGAGTAAAGCCTAGGAAACAGAAACAGAAATATGTGGCTGTTTTTTCTGAGATCTGTCTTCCAAATATTGACCAAACGCTGCCTTTTCTCAGTCTTCACTGCCATTTCATGAGGCTGAGGAAATATGGCTTACAGACATGAGATCTGTGGAGAACAATACAATAATGGAAAACCAAAGAAACAGATTCTAGTAAACAATTACATCAGGGTAACATATTTGAAATGAACAAGAAAATATATTGGAAAAAGATGCAGATCATCACTCCTCCACACATTCTGCATGCCAATAGGACAGGAATTTTATCTACTGCTCAGGAAAAAAAAGTGAAGCAGAAAGCCTTGCTTCCACACCTGCTAATGGTTTGTGTGCAGTTAAAACCTGGCTGTCAGCAGTAGTACGCAACAGACAGCACCACAAAATGCTCCCTTTTTCGGAAAAAGTGACACTTGTGACTATTTCTGTACCTACCAGAGCTGACATTTCTACTCTTCCCTGTGTAGCTGAAAAAAGTAAGGCCCAAGAAGGAGACGTACTTAAGTCATATAAATTCAAGATTTCACTGATTAATACTTCACATTCCAAGTAACATGCCGCACAATGATCATTCAAAATAAAGTTCAGTGCCTGATGCTCGGGTAAAGACAAGGCCTCCTGTACTTCATATAACATCAGATGTAAATACTAGTCTTAGGACTCCAGATGTGTGTCCACAGGAGTGTGCACATTTTCTGTGTGGCACCTCAAAGGCTTTTGAGGCACTGCAAAACATGCCCCACACACGATTTGGTTCTCCACATTGCATATTTGTAGCACAGAGCCAAATTTAAATACCAGGAAATCCCTGCACCATTTAAAAAAAAATGGCACTGAAAAAAGTGGAGCCGAACACGGGACAGCAGCATGCATCACCCAGAACTGGAGTCTGGTTAGCCAGAGCCACTTTCTGACTGCCCAGAACCAGAGCCAGGCTCTGTGTGCCCAGATAGTTGCTGCTGCAGCCCTAGGAGACCCCCAGTAATGCTGCTGGGGCCAGCAACTATGCTGGCCCCAGACTCCCCTATCCCACCAGGAACTATTTGCCCTGCACCAGAGCGCAGGTGCAGGGACATTCCCCAGGGACAACAAGTTGTGTCACAAATATGCGCTGCTAGTTGTCCCTGAGGAAATACACGTGGGCACTCATCTGGACGCACCACAGATATATCTGGCCTACCTTTATAACACAACAATCAGGAAAATCATAACCTAGCATTTTTAAAAGAAATAAATAAGGGTTTTTAAATGAAAACAGTATAATCAAGACAATATTTCTTGTATTACTTCTCAAGATACATTTTTACTTCCGTCAAACAGTCCATATGCCACCAGTGTTTATACTGGAGTGCATGTCTGCATTGCAAAAGACAACAATGCAGTTTCAACAGCGGACAACATATAGTAAGGATTTCTGTCATAAAGGAAAATGAGGAAAAGTGATTTGGGAGTCTAGTGGAAGAGAGTCACTGATGCTTGTGGCATAAAGAAAGGATGCCTGCCTCTCATTCTCCATCATGGAAAAACATAAAGATGAATGATATCCAGATCTTTACTCAGCAACCTCAGTTAGACTTTTAGAGTATTTTATAGCAATTCCTAACCATATTAGATTAATTTTCTGCTGAAATGAGCACTAGTTAATACTTACATTTAAAATCTCATTAAGCATCAAAATTACCACATCAGCAAGATTAACGGGGGCAATTCACACCTCTTCTAACTAATGCTGCTTCAGCCTGTCAGTACAACAGTTCAGAGGTTTACATTTAACTCACATTAGGAAGCTTTTTGTAGCACCTAATAAACTGGAAACTTTTCTTCAAAAATATTAGATTTGCATGACCATTTTGCACAAATTCTCTATACACTGCAGAATCACAAGAATAGGGGACCCTGGTGAACCAGAAGGTAAGTCTAAGGTAATACAAAATATACGATGCAATACATAAAAGTCATGCTCATAATCTTTGTATCCTAACTTCTTGTAAGGCATCCTGAAGATCTGTCCCATCCTTGCCCCTAGAGACTTCTAAATTCAAATAAATTCAAATATGTTCTGAAGCAAAATAAAGAAATTAACTACTTCATAACTCATTAATTAATTAACTTCATAAATCATAGAATCACTAATCATAATCATTCACTTGTAATTATATGCTCGTGTAATTATGCACTTTGTTGGTACATAGTAAAAGAAAAGTAGTTTGAATTACCGAATAGCTGCCACCCCATGGCCAACTTCATGTATGACACCACTGATGAGGATTGCAGTGAAGAAATAGGTCAGCTGACTGACGGGCAGATTTACACCAGGCACCTGTTTATGTAGGCATGACAACAAAACACACCAGGATACCAAGAGATACAAAGTCAGATCATTTTTCCTTTTAACCTGCCATGGCTACATTGCTGTTTAAGATCAGAATCATACGCCTTTCACATGCTTAGATCACATCACTGCCCTTTCTACTATATGTTTCTTCAAGTGTACATACAGAACTTTAACCGTGTAGTTAAAGTTAAAGAAGGTAACTTTTATTGAAATTGAAAAACATTTCCATGCCAAAAAATATGCATACAGCATACAAGCAAATCACAGGAGAAACTATTATAATTCTGTATTACTTTCTGAAATTGCTAGCTTCAAATTACAACTTTCTGTAGCTAATCCTCAAGGAAGCAATGTTGAGGTTTCACAGTCATTTTTGTATTGCACTAACAGTATTCTCAACTACAAGAGTTTAAAAATCAAGAGTCACAACCCTCAGAAACCATGCAAGTGAGCTAAAGCTATCAGGTTTAAAATAATTAGAATAATAGAAATATAGAGCTGAATAAGCCATATATATCACCTACACCAATCCCCCTGCCCAAGACCAGACCACCACTGTCTAAAGCATCCCAAATGTTTGTCTAATCGGTAAGTAAAAAATCCTAATCACAGGCTCTTGTAGGTAGTCTCTTCCAACCCCATAGCTGGTGGTTTTTAATATCATCTACTCTGAACTAGTGTTGCAATTTTCAGTCTCTCATCTAAATGGTACATTCCCTCCAAACATGTCAAATGCATACAAGGAAATAACATCTTGAAAATACAATTGTCAATGCATTTAAAGATGGGCTCATGTATATATGCAAGCCCCCACATGCCACAAATTCAGGTCCCTTCCTGCCACTGCTCAGTCAGCCCCTGGCACTTCCTTTAGCAGGTTCTCCCTAGCCCTCAGCTAGATTTCAGAGAATCTACCATATTTTAAGAGTACTCCTACTCAACGCATTTTCATGAGGAGAGGATCCTTTATTAAATATTTGATTCTGTTCTACCTGTAACAATAAACAAGCAAGTAACTGGTAAAGAACAATTAGCCTAAGGACAGGGCATCACTTTGATGCCCTCAAAGTCAAAGTGATGCACCCCTCACTTTGCTACCACAAAAGGGTCACTTCACTACTTCTAACTGGAAATGTGCTAGGACAGAAGAGATTCTATGCTCTGAAAACTCTGACAGCACAGTGGGTCTCAGTATTGTATGTCTGAGGGAAAATAATAAGTGGTAAACATGAATGAAAAACTAGATATTGAACATCTATTCCTGTTTGGATTACTGAGGTTGCATGTCCATTGTGTTTATGAGTTCTATTTAAAAAAAATGCATTCTGTTTTTTGTTTCTAAAAGCATATGGCAACAGCCAAATTTAGAGCAACTGTTCGAAAGGTAGGAGTATGTTATGATATGGCACCTTAAAGATAAAAGAACGAGCTAGAGAGCTGAAAGAGCCATGAGACTACTTAAAAGCAGGCTTGGCCCCCACCTTCCTGGTATATGTATCTTTTTGCCAGTCTATCCTTGCTTTAAATATATCGATATAAAACAAGCTCATTTTGCTATTCAAGACTCGAATTTTAGATATCTAAACTAAGTTTTTTCTTTTATATTTTCAATTTATAAGAACAAGTTATATCCAAGGGATTCGTTTTATTTTTCCCCTCTAGTTGGTTTCTTCACCTCTCATAATAATCGCTTCTCGGCCTCTTGAAGGCTCAGATCTTATAAAGACCTTCCTTCTTTTAGTGGCAGACATATAAAGGATAATTCCAGAAAAAATGTGGTTTGCCTACCCAAAAACATACAGAACACTATGAGTGCACTGATAAAGATTTTTGGGGCCAATACTGATGGCCGATTTTTAAAGCACTATATTGGCTGATACCTATCGAATTACTGATATACAGCCCAGCTGGTAAGTCTGTTGTGGGGGAAGGGGCAAGGAAAGTGGTAGTGGAGGGCAGACTGAGGTTCCCACAGTGAGGGAAGGAGTGGGGCTGAGGCAGGGGGCAGGGACAGGCACTGCACAGCCAGGGCAGAGAACGGGACAGAACCGCAAGCGGGGGGAAGGAACTCCTGTCACTACACTCACCCCAGAAGGGCATGGAGTGTGTGTCCCCTCAGATCTGTGCACATGGTGAGGGCAGGCTGCCACTGTGGGCTAGATCTGGGGCTGCGCCGAGCTCTTCCCAGCTAGGGCTGAGCCAGGGCTGCGCATGAGGTCAGCAGCAGCGGCAGCGCTGGGTGGGGGGCTGCAGCAACCTTGAAATTCACTGTAGCCCCCCCCACCCCTCTTCCCAGTGCAGTCTGGCCCAGCCCCCCACCAGGAAGTGCCCAATGCTGTCCTGGCTGCAGCCTGCAGAGGCAGCCAGCCCTTGCCCCACACACAGATCCAGGGACACATGGCCCCCATGCCCTCCTAGGATGCGCAGCAGTGGGAGCCACTCACCTCAACTGCTTCCCCCTGCTCACACACACACAGCCATTTGTGGCTCCATACCACGCCTTGCCCCAGCTGTGACAGCACCGCCCCTGGCACTGCCTCCCTCACTGCAGGGGCCTCAATCTGCAACTCCTCCTTTCTGAAAACAAGTTTTCCTCTAGTGCTTACATCTATCATCAAAAAATTATGCAGAATATTACAGCAGCCTTGCCTACACTGTAACCAGATATTTCTGGGACAATTTCAGGTTTCAGATCAGCACCAGAAAGAAAAACCTTGATCAATTCAGAACTGTATGCAATTTTTTTACCAATCTAATCATTGCCTCCCACTGTTCTGAGCTTTTTACTGTTTGTTCCCTTTCTAAGACATTCTAAATCATGCTTGTTTACAAATTTCAAACCCAAATTAATCCTGAAAGGTACAGATTCTAAATACCTCAATGATGGTAAATCCTGATAACTGTTTTGTATTATGGGCACTATGATGCGTTCTGGGCATTTAATACGGACAACTATCTGTTCCTAATTCCTGATCGCTTTATATCATTTTTTTTCTTGCATTTTTTCCTTCTTTCCTCTATCTATGAGTAGCTGAGATAGAGAATATGTTCTTATTCAGGCTTTTTTTTTAAAAAGACTGAATAAGAACATGGGATGTTTGGTACAATTGAACATCAGATGTCTAAATTTGTGTGGGTGGATTTAACACAAAATAGACTCTCTCTTCTCTGAAGAGAGCAGTTTCCAACTCAGAAGCCAAAATCAGAGACAGACCACTTACCACAACTTGCAACATCCGATCATTCTGGGCTGTGGGGGCTTCACTTAACATCTGTGTCAATGTCTGTATCAATGTCTTTCCAAGCAGAATAATAGAACCAAACATGGCAGCTATGCCAAACACCATTCCTATGCTGAACCTGCAGGAAGAACCAAGAGATACAACAATGACTGTATACCCTTGGGGTAGTTAACTGCTGAAATGCAGTTGAACTTAACAGATACTTCTGACAAGATATCCTCAATGCTGGTCCATCTACCTAGGACAAAATCACAGAAGAATCAACTATCCCATAGAAAAGAAATCATTTGTATTTCTCTGTAAAGGAGTTGTATAACAATGCAATATAAAATGATAGCTAATTGAGAGGCAGGGATTGGAATGTTGTATTATTCATCATTTTATTGTTTCTGTGCCACCTAGAACAGGTACAGTTTACTTAGAGTTGATCACAACACAGAAATTTTACTAAATGCTTTTATATAAAGAAGACCATGTTCCTAAAATAAAGGATTTAAGAAAAATGAATTAAATACATTTTTCTTGTATTTGAAGCTATTTAAAATTAAATTTGAAAGTACAACAGTTCATGGTAGGCATGAGCATCAGTGGGAATTTTGGCACCTTGGCTGTGGTGGCAAACATTGAAGAGTCTTACCCCCTGCACACAAGCTTCATCTGCCAATGTGAACTACCTGTAGGCTGCCCCCATGCCCTGGACTGGATCTGGCCAGCAAGGGGTCCCACAGTCTGGATCTGGGCTGGGGCCCCAGATGAGTTTGACACACCTGATTTAAGCAATTACGTAACTTATAGCCTGCATAGATATAATTAGCAGAAAACTATCAAAATATATAAACCAGAGTTTCATTTTAAAACTAACAGAATGTGGGTATGGTGATATTCCTAATGATTGGCCAAAAAGGCCTAACCAGAATTCTGAAATTATACCATAGATAAAGAAATCTAGGTTTCCATCGTCCCCAGTTGTAGAACTGACGGTTGAAGAGACCTGTTTGCCATCGCACATGAAAAGGAGAGACACTCAGCCCACATGACATCAGCCAGTCTTCATAGGATGCTTTCAGAGAACTGGAGGACTGTAAAAAAGCAATAAAGATTTAGTTTGGAGCTTTTAGGAACATGCTATGATGTTCAGTAGAACAGAGTACTACATGCAATTGTATGCACAGGCATATTCATAAAAATAAAGGTAAAACAGATTTTATGTAAAAGCCTAATTTTAGAAACTACAAAATCTTGTAATAAGGTTGTGTGACCTGACTCTTGCGTACTCACTGGAATCTTTAATCATCATCTTCCTGTAAATGTACTGTAAGGACATAAGCTGCAAGTTTTCAAAGGACAGTAAACTGTTAAAAAACAAAATTTACGTACCAAGAAAATAACAAAGCCAGAATAATACTTTGGCCATCTTTATTTTACATAACCATTATACAATGTAGTAGCATATATGTAATACTATGAAGTTATATAATCATTTTGATTTCATTCCATATTTATCAGGTTTTAAAAATAGTCATAGGGTTCAGAATTTGACAGACAAGATTCTCAGTTAAAAAGTACTCCTTGTGATTTTATATAAAGAAGGGGACTCAAGGAGACCAGGTGATTAAAAAGGTTTAAACATTCCGCTTATTTTGTGTAATGTTTATTTGTTATCTTCTAGTATTATCTTCTAATTTCCTCTGAAGCTGTCCTCTCATCCTCCTGATATACCTGTTACATCAATGACATCTTCATAAACATTAAATAAATTTCACCAAGACTTTAACAGGTTCCACCCCTCCGCCAAACTAACACTGTTTTTTGTACTCAAGGCACAACCTTTTCAGACTCAAGGTACTCCCTCAACAGATTGAAAACATACCTTGATTAGACCTGAAGCACCCTTCAGAAAAATGCTAGTTCCTAGTTTTCATTCTTTTTTTTGACTACAGAAAAATAACAGAATAGTTCTTCTGTTGAAAAGAACTCAGAAAGACCCCAAAAAGGTAGTATGTTCTTAACACAATGGAGTCTTGTTTGAAAACTCTGGGTTTGTCTTGGGAATTATGTTTGCCTACCTAGCAGGGATAACACTGAGTGACAATCCACAGCACGCTTGAAAACACCTCACAACACCTTGTTAATGGTGGAGAATCACGGTCCTAGACACTACTACATCACCACCACATTTTATCAGAAACCAACCAACCACCACTGCTACGTTCGCACCACCACCTTTCACCCTAAGCACACCACTAGATCCACTGTGTAGGACCAAACTCTGTATTATAACCAGATCTACTCTGATCCCGCTGACAAAAATGAACACCTTAAAGATCTGGAGCAAGAATTTCTAGTTACAATACAATCCCAAAACTCTGCCTACTCGAATCAACAATTCAGACCTCTCTGCAACCTGCTACAATACCAACCCCAGAACAAGTACAACAGAATGGTTCTGGTTGCTACCTACATCCCCCAGCTTGAACACCCAAGACACCATTATAACCTCCAACCCTACCTGGAGAAGGATGACCGTTTCAAGTAGCCATTGAGAACACAGCCATCCTGGCTTACAGATAATTCCCTCCCCCCCAAACAGCATCTCTCACCTACAGACGGACTAACTGCCATCCTCACTGAGGCACCAGGCCTTGCATTGGACTGAAATGCTTCTTGTGTCCCCACATCAACACAAACCACATCACTGGATCAAATAACAAGTCGTACAACATCCAAGGTTCGTTCATGTGCAGCTTGACCAACACCACACCTGCCAACACCTGCTTCCAATGCCCACCTGCTGTCGACACCAGACAGAATGAACAAAAACCATGTAACAATGCATGAAAACCAATCTGACATCAGCTGCAGAAAGACACACGAGTTTATGGCAGAATATTTCAGCCTCCCTTGATGCTTCATTGCTGACCCCAAGACTGCTGTTCTCAGGAAGAAATTTTTTTTAAAGTTTGAATGGGAAACTGTAGAACAAATCATACACAAATTGGACTATGTTAAGTACAGTTTAAACAGGAACAACCAATTCTTATCCCATTACCCAGATTAGTTTATACAACCCCTTTGTTCCTATGGGTTCTTTGCTTGTATGCCTCTCTCAGCATTCCCGTGCCCCTCCCTCTTGCTTTCTCACCTATTCTATTCTAATCACTCACTCCCCTTTATACTTTGCTCTGTGCTGTCCTTTCACTGCATCTGATGACTTGAACTTGGGTTCACAAAATCTTGTGCTATATATCGTATTTAGTTAGTCTATAAAGGTACACATCTACCCTGACTTCTGATTTCAGACTAACATGACTAACTACCTCTTTGTGTTCATCCGTCGCTTATGCGTTTGCCTCCAAACATTTTTGGTTCCTTTGTTCTTTGCTGATGGATGAGCAACATGAAAGGATAAAAGAGAAATGATGGCTGTTCACAGGCCTCCTCGGCCAATTCCCCGATCCAGTAACTGAACACAGGCAGACAGTCAAAAGTCCCAGTGATCTCATGCAAAAGTTCATCCACCTGGATTCAAGCACAGGGACAGAGCTCAAAAGTGTTGGCAAAGAAGTGCATCTAAATGGGTCATAAGATGAAACAGTCTGGTGGCTTCTCTTTTTGTGACCTGATGTAGAAACAATGTTTCTTGTAACTAAGCCAATCTAATTCAAAACATCTCATACTTCAGACAGAAGCTCAATTTTGTTTTTTAATGTTTGTTCTATAACTGGTCAAATAAATACAGTAAGTTTAGCCATATCTTCCTATAGCACATTTGGCAAAACACTGCTTTCACTAAGTTCCTTTTTTAAGAACAGCAGCAAACGGGTTTCTTCATCTTCTACATATTTACCTTACTATTTGTTACAGCATGTTACACCAAATCATGACAGAATGGCCATCACGCTGAAACAAACAAGGCTTCTTTGGGGTGGGCACCGCCAATCCCACCTCTAGGGCTGGGATCTGTGCTCTGAAAAAAATAAGGTGGGCAAGATGCAGTATTGCATTTTATTTTCCATGCTTCTAACCTCAGGAAAATCAGGTTGGGGGTGGAAGGAGGATGCTCATGGGCAGATGTAGGATTTTGAGAAAGGGTGTGTGGTGCATTATCAGTTCATAACTTAACTCATTGTCCCCAGTTAAAGGGATGCTACAAGCTTTATAAATATGCTAGGGGGCACCAGCACTATATTATTCAGTTGAACATCAATGCAAACACAAATACAACTTTATTGTAATGGTCACTAACTTGCTAGATTACATGACTTAAAAATGTTTAAAATAAATGAAAAGCTAGGCAAAAAATGGTCAAAACAGTCAAAAGGCATTGGGTCAGTAGCCCCAGTCATTCATCCAGTAGTCATTATAGTTAAATGTATGTGTCTCATTCAGATCCACAAAACATCTAGTCTTCTCAAGTGCCTTGACACTGCCTCCAATAATACTGAACTGTTGGTCACTTCTGCACCTGAGCTAATATTACCCCAGTAGAGTTAAAGTTTTGAGCTAGAGTTGAAAGCAGTCAGCAGGGCTGGGAAATAGAAGAGAGACATCACCAGGAAGGACTAAGGGACTGTAGCATTGCAAAAGAAAAGAGTTTGTATAGCAGACCATCAAAATGATTACAAGGGAGAGAGGGTTGTTAACATCCATGCCAGGCAGACATCAACAGGAATCAGGAAGATGAACTGATAATGAGCCATGGAGTCAACTGCGCCTGTCACCACTTAGCACTGCCTGAATAGAAAAACTTTTACTCTTGCTGAGGGGCAGTCGATTTAAAGCAGGGGTGGGCAAAATAGTGGATCCAGCCAGTGGCCAGATTCCATTTCCCAGCAACCCTGCTCACGTGACTGGGGCTGGTTTCCATGGAGATGCCAGCAAGAGCCACACTGTGATAGTGGGAGACCAGGGTTTCCATGGAGACTGACCCCAGAAGTGCTGGCAGGGTGCAGAGCTGCTCCAGAGCTGAGCTGGGATCTTGCGGTAGAGACAGCATGGTCCAGAGCCAGGGCAGAGCCACAATCTGCAGCCTGCATGCCCTGGGCAGACATGTGCAGGCAGAAGATCACAGCTTTGCCCCGGCTCCTTGCAGTGGTGACAGTGTCATCCAGAACCAGAACAGACATAGATACCCTCAAATTCCCTGTAGCCCCCCCTGCCATAGCCATCCCTCCCAGCAGCGCTGCTACCACTGCTGCCCACTTTGCAGAGGTGGCGGCAGCTGAGCCTGCCCCACTTCTACTCACAGCATAGCCCCCACTCCAGGAAGAGGATGGTGCTGCTGCTGCCTGCCAGCGCTGCTAGGGCTGGTCTCCATGGAAACTTCAACCCAGTACTATCATAGACCAGCTGCTGCTGAGGTCTCCATGGAAACAATCCCCAGCCACACAGGCAGGGCCTGTTGGGAAACAAAGTCTACTGCCAGACAAATCCAGACTGCAGACCAGACTTTGCCTGCCCCGATTTAAAGTGTGGGTGGGGCGGGAATCAAAGGGAAGGGGGAGTGCTACTGCCCAATGCACCTTCCCCTGCAGCAGTCACCGAAAGCCTTGAAAGCCAGAGAAGCAAGTCAGTTAGGGTTACCATTCGCCAGGGTTTGCCCAAACATGTCCCCTTTTTGGGTCCACCCACACCTCCATCTGGGCAGTTTTCTACAACATCAACAAATGTCTGAGATTTTGCTCTGTCTCTGCTCAGCACTGAAATTCTTCCTGGCACTTCCCAGCTTGCCCTGTCAAGGTGCTGCTTGGCATTGGGTGGAGCAGGGGTAGGAGGGGAAGGATGACTGGAGGCAGGGCACACACAGAGCTGAGGGTGGGAAAAACACAGGAGGCGCCTACCCCTCCAGTAGGGGAAGGGGTCGGGAGCCCCTTCGAGGGCAGTGTAGCCTGGTTGATGGCACTGGGGCTGGTGCTTGTGGGGAGCGGCAGCTGGGTGACACTGCAAGGCTAGGGGCAGCAGGTCGGCAGTGAGGGACACTGGCAGGGCTGCAGCTTGGCAGTGTGGTGCACGGAGGGGGAGGGAGAGGGGAAGGCTGTGGGTCAGAAGCAGGCAGAACAGAAAATGCCAAAGTGCTGTGGGTTGGGGGAAGGCCTGTGTATCAATGGGGATGGGGGAAGGGAAGCGGGCTGCGGGTTGGGAGTGAGGGGCACCAGGTGCATGGTTGGGGATGGTGGGGCACTGCAGGTCAGGAGTGAGTGGCAGCAGCAGGACTGAAGGGGGCCTGTGGTG
Source organism: Caiman crocodilus (assembly GCA_030014935.1). Taxonomy (NCBI): domain Eukaryota; kingdom Metazoa; phylum Chordata; order Crocodylia; family Alligatoridae; genus Caiman; species Caiman crocodilus. The sequence goes on from JAGPOW010003316.1 coordinate 59,984,630, forward strand.
TGGAAGTGAGGGTCAGGCACGGGCATATCACTGGCCCCATCGCCAATAGGCATCCTCTTCTTTGCCACTGGAAACCTGGTAACCCTGCAGCCAGTTCCAGGCCATCTGATGGAAGGCACCAGGCTCCACCTGGGTCAGGCACCTGGAAAGGGCGGCAGCAACAGCTGTGACTGCGGGGGGCATCCTGCTCCCTCTCCCTGTGCAGCAGCGGGGGGAGGGGCGTTCCAAGGCTACAGCGGCCGCTCAGCAGCTCCGAACGCCCAACGGTCAGCAACAGCCGCCGCCAACCGCCTGGCGCGACACCAGGCCGGGGGGGAGGGGCCGGCGGCACCTGCGACCCTCACCTTCAGCAGCGTGTCGGCCAAGTAGATGACGCACCAGCCGCCGAGCACGCACACCGCCACCGGGATCGGGATCATCGCGGCTCCGGCTGCACAGCTGCCCCCGGAACTGAAGCCTTCTGAGAACCTTCCTCCAACAGTTCCGTTTTCCGAACGGACACTTCCGGCTACGGCCAGGAAGTGGGGGAGGAGAGAGGCGAGAGGTGGGACGACTTCCGGTTCTCATGACGTTGTTTCATCGCGCGCCAAGCAAGGGAAGGGATCCGCAAACCGAGACCGTCATAGTTGCGCATGCGCCTTCTACAGGCGAGAGTGGGGAGGAAGGTCTCTAAGGTCAAGCCGCATTGCTAGGTGCGCATGCGCAGTAGCCAAAAGAAATTACGCATCCCACCCCCTCCTCCCCTCGAGGCTCCTGATTGGTGGGAAAATCCCGGGTAAATTTAAAAAGGAATTCAGCGAGGCAGTCTTGGCTGTTTCGTGCGCAGCAGGTGAAGATCATTGGGTTATGTGCTTCAGTTGTGCCTGAACAAATCTTGCATCAGTCCTTCCTGATCACTATGAATAATACATTTATATTTATGAATAGTGACTACATTTCATTTGGGTTGTCATTTCAAGCTTGCTTCGCGGGAGCTGCCACTATGTGGTGATGCAGCATGAATCCCTGTGGGGCTGGGCACTCACTAGAGTGGTCATCACAGAGGACAGCCCGGTTGTCCTTTGCCCTCCATTGATACAAAACCCAATGCCTTTATACAGGATATAAAGGTGTTGTCCTCTATTGTTACAAAAGCCAGAGTAGCAAAAAACCAGAATGTTCTGGTGGCCACCCTAGTGCTCACCCCTTGGTGCTGCCTTTGAGTCCCCCTGTGCTTCAGACTACCACCTGAGGAGGCTGCAGCAGGCCTGCTCTATGCCTTGTGTACATCGGGGCTTGAGGGGAGGGCATAGCCACCACAGCATTTGCCTTAGGCCCCCAATAGCCACCCTCTTAGCATCACCCGTGTCCAAGCCCGCCACCTGCCCCACACAGCTGAGCCTACCCCACTGCTACCCACAGAAGCTCGGCACCTTAAGTGGGTGTTGTTGAAAAAATAAGTATGTTTGGAGAAGATGTATAGCACAGCCCCGCAACTTGTCTCGTGCCCCCCCACCCCCGCCACTAGGAAGAGGCCTTCCACTGCCAACAAGACCCCTCAGTCCAGCTGCTTTAGGCCTGAGATTATAGAGGAGCAGGGCTGGAAGCAATCCAATGCAGCCTGTGGCCTAAGATGGGATCATCCCTGTCCAAATCATCCTATACAAATCTCATAGTTTCATAGTAACTAGGGTCAGAAGGGGCCTAGAGCAGGCCATCTAGTCTGACCCCCTGCCAATGGCAGGAAACAAGTGCTGGGGTCACAG
>JAGPOW010003316.1:59990532-60011486 GCA_030014935.1 Caiman crocodilus
TGCAGGTGGCCCTTCTCTGGACCCTCTCAATGTTGTCCACATCCCTCTTGAAGTGGGGTGCCCAGAACTGGACACAGTACTCCAGCTGTGGCCTGACCAATGTCATGTAGAGGGGGAGGATCACCTCCTTGGCCCTACTTGATATGCACCTGTGGATACACAATAAGGTCCGGTTAGCCCTGCTGACCGTGACCCCACATTGTCGGCCCATGTTCATCTTGGAGTCAATGATGACTCCAAAATCCCTTTCTGCCTCCGTGCTCTCAAGAAGGGAGTTTCCCATCTTATAATTGTGCTGCGGTTACTACTGCCCAAGTGCAGCACCCTGCACTTGCCACTATTGAAACGCATCCTGTTTTTGTTAGCCCACCCCTGCAACCTATCCAGGTCTTTCTGCAGTCTTTCCCTCCCTGCTAACGTGCCCACCTCACCCCACATTTTGGTATCATCAGCAAATTTGAACAGGTTGCTTTCCACCCCGTCGTCCATATCACTGATAAAGAAATTGGACAGTGTGGGCCCAAGGACCGAGCCCTGGGGGACTCCTCTGCCCACTTCCCCCCAGGTCAAATATGACCCATCCATCACCACCCTCTGAGTACGACTCTTCAGCCAATTAGCAATCCATCTGACCATGTAGGCATCAATGACACAGTTGCCTAGTTTTTTTAATGAGAATGGGGTGGGAGACAGTGTCAAAGGCCTTGCTGAAGTCCAGAAAGACTACATCCACCACGACACCTGCATCCAATGCTTTTGTGACCTGATCATAAAAGGCAATCAGGTTGGTCTGACATGACCTGCCCCTAATAAAACCGTGTTGGTTGCCCCTGAGCATCATCCCCGATGCCAGCCCATCACAGATGTGCTCCTTGATGATCTTCTCAAACAGTTTCCCCAGGATTGAGGTAAGACTGATGGACCTATAGTTTCCCGGGTCCTCCCTCCTCCCTTTCTTAAAGATAGGGACCACATTGGTTTTCTTCCAATCATGTGGCACCTGGCCCAAGCACCACAAGCACTCATAAAGCCGTGCCAAGGGCCCAGCAATAACCCCTGCTAGCTCTCTCAACACCCTGGGGTGGAGAGCATCTGGACCTGCTGACTTGAACATGTCCAGCCCCTCCAGAAGCACTCTAACTCTAGATGTCCTTGGTTTCCTTGTTCTGCCTCCAAAGAAATTGTACTGCTCTAAGCCTCAGCAGAAAAGCTGTAGAAAACTGGTTTTCCCTACATTTTCTAATGCACTTCCACTTGAATGGGTTGCCATTCGACATAATGATGATCATTACCAGCACTGTATCATCACCCTTTGGTATTTGAGTCTATATGAAAACAATAAAAAAGTAGAAATCCTGTCCCACATTCAAAATGGAATTTGTCCATTTGACACATAAATATAGACAATCTCTGATATCAAACAGTTCATAAACTGTACATAGACAAAAACTCAAGATCATTATATCTAGCCTCTGGAGTTTTCTCACATGCTCTGTTGAACACTAGCTTCACTGAGCAATGATCCACATATAGCTATATTTGACTGCATACACATTTAATGATTAAAAGGAAATTCTAGCACCTCATGCAAGAAAATGCATCAAGGGTAAATATAAATGATATTTTCCAAGGCCAGTCACTGGATATAACTTTAAATGTATAGGCTTGTCTTCTGCAAAAGTTATGCCCATGAATAATTTGACTTATATGAGCAATCCTGCTGACATCAATCACGGTAAATAACTGTGCCTCCTATAATAAATGCCCTATAATAAACTGGCTCCATAAATGACTCAGATGAACTTTACTTCTGTTTAATGTTCGCTTGTGTAGACTATCATTTGTGAAACTGGCATGGAACACTGGCAGCACAAACTGAAAAGAATATAGCTTAAGTATGTTTAAAGAAAGAAGGTCTATGGAAACAAAAACACAGTCTTCAGAAGAGAATTGTTTTCTGTAATGCAGAAAGCAAGTTTTTCTCTTTTGTCTGTTTTTTTGTATCACTTTTTGAGTAAATTAAATGCTGAACCTGATCTTCTGCTCTTAGGCAAAACTCCCATTGACTTCAGTGGGTTTGTCCCTTATTGTCGCAATATGCCAGACTGTCCTAAAAGGTCATTATAGAGGCTGGTTCTTATACTTTCCATTTTAAGTGTCAGTGAGCATGTCTACACATGCATTAACACATTTTAGTTAATGTGCATTAAATCTAGTACCTCTGAGCATTTGTATACATTTGCACCACAGCACCAGGTGCTTTTAAAAGCACCTGGTACTATGGCACATGCATTTGTATAAACAGCAAAATGTGCATCAGCACTGAGAAAATGGTGGCGGCACACTTTGGACCTAAAACACATCAATGGTGTTTTAGTTCAAAAGTGCACTGCCACCATTGTCAGAGCAGACAAATGTAGGTGTATAAAAGCCTTCCATTGTGAAGTGCTAGGGAAATGTGCATTAGTCTGCTTTAATGTTTATTAACTAAAGAGCATGGGGCTGTTACACACACAGGGAGCAGACTCAATTAGCTGAGTCTCCTGGAGCATGCAAATTAACACGCTGTGACAGCCTTGTGCATCACGTGTATCAGCAGCATAGCACTCCTCCATGCTCAGGAAATGGCAGTGGTGCACTTTGAACAACAGCATGTTCAATGTGCTTTAGTTCAAAGCTCATTTCTGCCATTTTCTCAGCACAGGGATGCACTGTACTGCTGATACACGTGATGCTTGGGTGATTTTAATTAGCACTGCTCACTAATTAAAAGTCCCTGGCACCACGTCAACACCACAGGTATAAATACCCATGGTTTTTCAGTGATGTTTAATGTACATTAGCCTATTTTAATGTGCATTAACTAAAAAGAAAGTTTTTAGTAACACTTCAATGCACATTAAAATAAGCTAACGTGTATTAAAGTGCATATGTAGACATGTGTATTTATGCTGGCTTAAATTTACTGCGCAGTTATTGCACAGTAAGAGGGAATAGGCTGGTGTCTACACGTGCAGATGTTAAAGCACATTAATGCTGTGTGTGGACTGACTTAGAACTAACATTAGTCCCAAATCAGTCCATAAACACAGTGTTACTTCTCAGTAAGGCATCTACATGTGTGTTACTGTGCAGTAACTAATCGGGTATAAATTTGATACCTGTATGATGCAGGTATCAAATTTATGCCCAAGTTGGCAAAATTCTCCATATTTACAGTAATTTTGGTTACTGTGCAGTAAATGTTCATGTGTAGACATGCCCTGTATGCCCAAATTAAGGACTTTCAATTTAGGATGAGTGCAATAAATTGGATGGACACTGGCTTACTTTTTGTTGGGTTATTTACAGAGGATGCAGGACTTTGGAACATGGGCTTTTCAAAGTGCTCAGTCAAAGCCTTTGAAATAAAGTAATGTATTATATTTTAAAATAGATTAATACACTATTGTAATGCTCTGTGGAATTCAGGAACATTTTCTAGACAGTATTATGCCTCAAATAAGTGAAGTTTTTAAATGTGTGCTGAAGTCCATCCTTATTCAGCAAAGCATTTATGCATATGCTTAATTATTAGCTTATTTATACATGCTTTATATATACTTATGCCTATGCTATGTATTACTAGCAAAATACTGTTATTCCAACTACCATTTATGTAACTACCTCCTCCCTCAATTATGGTGACTATGGGCACATCTACACATTGCCCTATGGTGACATTGTCACTGCTCTGTGCTTTTGTTCTTCCTCTTAGAAGTACTAAAGCATGGTGCAGTAACCACCCATACTGCACCATACGTGCAGCACATGGTTATTTGTAGCAGCTACTTCTCTGTAATGGTGCACTATAACGAGGAAGCATGCCATTATGGTGAAATAGCTGCTGGCCATATTTAGACACCCATGGACACTACACTGCCATAGCACATCACTACAGCGACATAGCATCATGTGTAGGCATGCCTTATATCTACTATATGACAGCTCAAGTTTTTGGATGGCATTGGTTTTTGGAAGCATCCTCCAATATGGAAGAGCAATACTGCAGGACGGTGTGCCTGTTCCTTTAAGGGCGGAAATTGCCTAGAAAGAGGGCCCTAGGAGCCAGGCAGAAACCCCACAGGTGCAGGTTGCCGTGGCAGCAGGCTAATGGGGGGGATTAGCCTACACTTGCAACTGGTCAGCACATCTAAGCCCCAGGGCTGGGGCTGCAGGCAGTCAGTTCTCTAACAGCAGTCAGAGGGGTAGGAGTTCGTGCATAAAATCTCCACGGAGCTGCTCGGCTGCCTGTCTGGCTGCTGGGAAGACTAACAGGCTCTAGGAGCTCCGAAAGTGCCTGGGGATAGGAGGCATTTATTGCTGAAGGAGAAACTGGCCCTCTTAAACGTGCAGAATGTGGCCTCCAGTGTCATTGGTATTGTTATTGTTAGGTGACAGCCCAGGGGCTCATATTTTTGTTGTTGTTTAATCCAATAGACCGGGCTGAGGCTACTGGGGAGGAGGAGGCCTCATTGGGTCACACTACCATGCAGAGCCCCAGCACCAGAGGATGCAGTTACTGAGGCTAAGTATCCAGCGACAACAAGAGGCTGAACTAAACTGAGGCCTCATCACAAAAGACAAAGTCTAAATACCACCTGCGAGGCATGGGGCATGATAAAGGGGTGGTTTTGGAGCCATGCATCTAGCCCATAAGGCTTGGGATCTTGCAAGTCACCTGCTTAGAATGGGACCCAGCAAGGGGTCTAAAACCCTCAGGGTTTAGTGGGGTCCATCAGGACCATAATGGCATAGCAACTTGAGGGCAGCCTCCCTATCTACTATCTTAACCAGGGCGTGGTTAAGCGTGGCAGGTGAGACTAGGAAGTGCCTGCAGGACAAAGTTGGCATGGTCACAGGACCCTAGGGGCATCATGGCTGTCTCTAGGGACCCCACCCTGTGGCAAATACTAACAGCATCAGCTGCAATATTCAGTTGCAGTGTCCCAAGCATCATCCTGTCTGGATCAGTCACAGAAGAGCAGCAAGTCTAAGAGAGGTTAAAATTTTTTCATTTCAGATAGCTGAGCCAGGTGTTCAGAGTAAAGTGGTGAGACAGAAGAGTAGTATGATCTTGGAGCTAACACAGTTACCAATACACACATTCTAAGAATATTGGATTACGGACTCCCCAACAAACTCTGCCTGGTAGCCCAAAGGCAAAAAAGTGACATCCTTGAAAAATAGATTTCAGCAAATTGACAGGTTAATAAATCTGAGCAAATTAAAGGAACTGTCCCAGTCCACAACTGATTCACAAAAAGCTCTGCTTTATTTAGTTTAGTAGTCTCCAACCTTTTTAAGTGGGAAATCACCTTCGGCATTTAAAAGCAAACCAAGATCTACCGTGCACCACTGCCAGCCCTCCCTCCACACCCAGCAGGTAAGTCTGTGGGGAGGGAAGGGGGAAGAGGGAGAGATCAAGGCAGAGGGAGAAAATTATTTAGGGGTGTGCCACCCCAGCAGGTAAGTCCCACCTGGCCGGGGCCCCACTCAACTTACCTCTGCTTCTGCCTCTGTGCCACTGTCCCTCACCTTGATCTATCCCCCGCTACTTCTTTCCCCCATGGACTGACCTGCTGGGCTGGGATGCAAACGTGGATGCACGTGGGCACTCAGCTCCCCACCCTAGACTCCAAAAGGCTCCAAGATCTACCATAAGAGGCTCTGAGATCTACCGGTGGATCCAGATCCACTGATTGGTGACCACTGATTTAGTTAATAGTTGGATCAGAGTGATCATAAACATGCTGTCAATGACACCTACAGGTAAATACGTGCTTTAGTATTTTGTTGAAAAGGAAGGGGAGTGCTGAATCAGAGGTTATAATTTGGCTGATGGTACCTATCGAGAACCATTGAATGAGGTAATAAAATAACATATAATGTTTTATATCACTTTCTATTTTTTTTTATTTTTTAGCTTATTTCTTCCCTGTTAAGGAAGTTATTGATTTAATCTTATTCACTTGGATTCTTCAATGATAGTAACATGTTATCCAGCCACCTATAACAGCTTCACAGCTATTTATAAGAAACAATAACTGTATGAGTACAGTCCAATTGACTTGATATTACCATAGAAGTAGACAGTTTGAAATAAGCTGAAATTAAATTATTGCAGGTACACTCTCCATGCAATAGGTCTTACTCAATTTGAGTGAAAGAGGCATAATTAGATTCTATTTCCACTTGCTGAGATTTCCAAGTTGTCTTCTGGAGTATGACCATATATAGTACACAGCAATATAGGTTGGGAGTAAACTAAATTATAGAGATACCAGTATAACATCCATGTACTAAAGCAGAAGTTTTCAGATTGTGGTTCATCAACCATTGTGGTACACAAACCGTATGCTGGTGATGAACTGAGCTGTTTGGTCATGCAGTGCTAGTCCCCCTATTTGTTCCTACTTGCCTACCCTTATAAAACAACTAAATCATATTCCTAATATTACTTCCCATTTTAATTGTTGTAATTGCCATGTGACCTTGATTAAGAAGGGTCCATAAAACTATCCTTTTATTCTGATCCTGACAACGGTATGCAAGTACAAATATTTATGTATTAGGTTCTGAAACAGGCAGAGATTGCCCCAAAATTATGCACCAAATTCTAAGTAACCTTAAGTAGGAGTTTTAGAAGATACTATCCACTATGTATTAGAATGTTCTATGTATAATGACATAAGAAGAACCTATTTACCGTATTTGCAGAAATTGATACATTTCTCAAACAGAGATAAACTAATCTGGCTTTTACAGCAAACAAATCCAAATGTAGTAAACCATCTTGCTATTTTCACTTACAAGGCTGAAGTGATCTGAGTTAAATATCCTTGATTACTGATATGAATGATACATTTTAACATTAGACTTGATTTTATTGTCTCAATTGTGGATTTATGTACAGCAATATTATAGATTCATGTCTTGGTTTACTACTATATTTATATTAATAATGTTTTTATGTTGGTAGGCTGTATTTTTAGTATAATATTTGTAGTTTGGTTACCTTTGTTAGAGCCCAACTCCATGTGGCACCCAACAACTAGAGAGATGACAATCCAATTGCTCGTGGGTCCTGTTACTCATTAGCCAGAGCAGGCAGGGAGCAAACACCAGCACACATTGCTCGTAACAACTTTATTTGGAATGGAGACAGCTTCGGGCCAGGTCCCAAAAAACCAACAAACTGGGGACCTGCCCTGAACATTAGTTCTTTTCACATTTTATACTCCTTGGTTCATGCTCATTAACATTCACCCCACTTTTGCCTCTCCTTTTGTTCTACCCATTTCTCCTCTCGTCTCAAGTTCTGCCTCTGTTTACTGTTTCCTTCATTAACATGGAATTGCCTATGCATTTCCTTCATTTACATGCCTCTCTGCTTAAGTGCATGCCTAACACTTTCACCTCCACTTCCTCCTGTCACTTGCTGGTTCTTTCTGTTTTTTTGCTGACTCCTCCTTCATCTCCATGGTCTTGCTTCTGCTTTATCTCCTGACAAAAACTGGTGGGCTGCATCTTGTTCTTCTAAAACCATGTATTTTACACTATCCCATTGTTAGGAACCTACTTGCCTAAGCATTTGAAAGGTTATTTTTAATATATCATTTTGCCTTATGACCAGCAACTTTTGCTGAGATACAGATTAAAGCCTTGTTCCAGCTGCAAATCCAGCGCTCCCCAAAATCCAAATACAGTCACCCTAACAACCTTGTTCAAACTTATTTATATTATGGGTGTATGCGTGTTATGTTGTCTTTGGGAGCATGGCATTTAGCCAGATTCCTTAATAATAAATTGAATTGAAATTTTAAAAAATGAAAATAAGTAGAAAAAAATAACATTTGAACTTTTTCAGAAGCATTGTCAACAGATGGTTATCTGTCCAAAGAAGATCTAGCTATGACTTCCTCTTTAAAAAAGACGAATCATCTAAGAAAATAAAAAAAATCATATGCTGCTCATAATAATTATTTTTGGCATCCTCAAACTCAATCAACAGTGTCTCAGTCCATGTAGGTAGCTCCTGATTATCAATTATCAAAATATGAGATAGTTGATCCACATTGGTTGCTTCTACATGAGCCTCCCACTGAGTAGTTGTTACTGCACAGGTATTTAGTACTTGCACAACCAAGTATTAAATGATTGCACAGTAACTGGCGTTACTGCGAAGTAGCATGCCGGCATGGTTGCCTTGCAATGCTTATTATGCCATAGCTTATTACGACTGTGCAGTAGTATTAAATTGTTGTGCAGTAAGCATCTCATGTAGACATACCCTGTATTGTCTAAGTTTCTGGGTGATCGTACTTTGCATTTCTGTTGAGCTTTGTCTTAGAGGAATCTGATGACATTTTCAAAGCCTTTAATTTTGACTCATAGTTTCCTTAGGAATAGAAATTTAGCATGCTATCTCTATTTCAAGAAAAATGAGGTGCACAGCTGAATGGTTTATATGAGTTCACACAGATAGTCTTTGGTGGATTCATGGACTTCTAGGCCAGTGATTCTCAAACGGGATGTCATGGCTCTCAAGGGGTGCTACAATATCCTGTTTAGGCTGCTTGAGTGTTCCAGGTAATTTTAGCACTGTTAAGTGTGCAAACACCTACACATGATTTACAAGATACACCCAGACAGTGCATCCAGATGAGTGTGCATGTGCATTCCCTGGGGACAAATAGCAGCAACATATATTTGTGCTAGGGGAGGCTGGTGTGGCACCTGTGCTGGCCCAAGCAGCCTTACCTGAGATCCTGGGGGCTTCCCGGGGCTCAGTGGCAGTGATCTGGGCACACAGAGCCTGGCTGGCAGCTGAAGTGTGGCTCTGGCCAACCAGGCTCTGGTTTTGGGCAGCTCACATTTTGCCACTTTTTTTCTCCATACTTTTTTTGATACTAGGATTTCCTGGTGTCTCAACTGCAGCATAGAGAACCAAATCATATGTGTGGGATGCGTTCTGCAGCACCTCAAAAGACTTGAAGTGCCACAAAGCCCATGTGCACCAGAGATTTCAAGTAAGAATAAAAACATGGATCAGTTGTGGTCCTGAGTTCTTTGCAGCAAAATAATTGCTCTATTCTTTTTCTGCAGTCAAAACACAAGTGAAAGCTACAAGCTGGCATTTTCCCAAGGGTTGTCTTGAGTCTAACAAAGGATGTCCTGAGTCAAAAAGATTGAGAACCACTGCTGTAGACCCCCAACCAATGCTTTAAACACAAGTGATCCTCGCTCCCAAAAAAAGGTTAAGACAAAACCAATGAGCTAATGTAAAGCATATTCCGATTACAGTGGGACAAAGAGGATAAAAAAATTGCATGAAGATGATTTCATTATCTGTACTAAGAAACATTGTGCTTTACTAGTAGTCAAAAGACACGAGTCAATACATTCCTTTTATATTGCATTATTTCTTTAAACTCTTCCACACCTGTCTGCATCTATCTCTGGTCTTGCAATTAGATTTTAAGCTGTTTGGAGCATGATCCATCTTTATTTCATATTTTGTGTAGTACTTAGCACTAAAAGCAGTCCTAAACTATATTGAATTGTAAATAAATGTATCTTGATGGGTGCCAAGCAGTAAGAATGATCTTTTCTTTAGGAAAATGTGATACAATATTAAACTTGATTTAAATTAGTGTTTTTAACATGTCAGTTTAAATCATAATTAAATATTGGTGATTTAAATCACTGATATAAATCAATCTACGCTGGTTTCTTGAAAAATGGCTTATCTTGAATCCCTTTTTCTTTTCCTTCCTTCTTGTTCTGCAGTACAGCTTCCTATTAAATGTAAACAATAATTGAAGCAAAATACTCATATTGTAAATAAAAAAATCAAATAGCTCAATATGCAGTATTCATAAATTTTTGCAGAAGCATTTGTCACAGGTGCAGATGCTATTACTTGGTTGTGGGTTGCTGGGTAGGCATAACGACTTACAGAAAAGCTAGATGCCTCTTATTGTTAGAGAAGACCATACTTCAATCATCTACCAGAATGCCTAAACCCAGGAAAAATTTTAATCAAGATAGAAAGACAATTATGGTATATGCATAATAGCATTAATCAAAGATAATTTGGCATGTAAATACATAATAGAACATGTTAATAATAAATGAAGGAAGAAAATCAAATTCAGTCCATCTTGTCTCATAAACAACTAGTTGCTAAATAACAAAAAGATTTATCTTGAGATTAATTATCTACATCTCTAATGATCAGTCTTTTCAGCTTTAATCTATTATTAAAATGCCTAGACTTATTATTATTCATACATTACCATAAGTGCTCTTAAGGTTTTAAAAGCTCAGAGAGACCTGCCTTGACTTGCTTACTATCTATAAGATTCTGATCCTAAAATGAATTCCACAGGAGTACAGAGGTCTGTTAACTCACTGCATGATCATATATAAATTCAGGTAAAAGCAACTGAAGGATACGAGTAAACTGAGATTAATGGCTTATACAAAAGCTGTGAGGGCAAGAATGGAGAAAATACAAATAGGAGGTCCTTTGGACAAATGAGTGTACTAAGCCAGTGATTCCCAACCTTTTCAGACGGCAAACCAGCAAACCATGGACTGGAAGTGACTGTGGACTGGAAGTTACTGTGGACCAGCATACTGCAGACTGATAGTCAACCCCTTTTTATGCTCAGTATAAAAAGGTTGGCTGCTGGTCCACAGTATGCTGGTCACTTCTGGACTTCTGGTCCAGCAGCCAAACCTCCTGTGGACTGGCAGCTGCGGCCTGGGGCTTGGGAACCTCTGCACTAAGCTAAGGCCTGCAAAAGGATTCCTGGTGTTGTTTTGAGGTTCTGCTTGTCAGATTTCATTTTTAAATCTTCTAGAAGAAGGTTTTGAGAAATGACTTAATGGAGAACAGGCAGAAAGCAGGATACAAATGTACCTTACAGACTAGCTAAATCAGAGATGCAGAAGTTTTGTGAGTCTGAGCTCACTTCATTATATGCACTTCTGATTTAGTTGGTCTGGAAGGTATATCTCTACCCTGGCATCTAACCTCATACTAACATGGCTAAGTACCTCTCTCTGTTCAAGGGAAGACAGGGCAGTCACAGGTCTTAGTGTTGCAAGCATTTATGCATGTGCTTTAATTTAAATGTGTAAACTAGTATATGTAAATTAGTTCCCATGGGACTAGTTATGTACTTACCTTGCAAACACATGTGTAAATTGTTAAAGGGACCAAAGTCAAGAAAAGCATTTCAGGCCTTAAGAGGTAGATGCATGAACAAAAACATGGACTTTGATTTGAAGGGGATAAAACGGGAAGTCAGAAGAACACTTGAGTTGACTGAAGAGCCTAGTAGTGAGCTGATGGGGAGCAAAAGAAAGACTAGAGTGAGGAAGGAAGTTGAGGCACAAGATAATCTTTGTGTTGGCTCTAGCATACTGGAAATTTGTAGATAGAGGGAGCAATTTTAGATGATTGAAAAATAAATATTCACCATTTCACTTAACCTATTAAAAGCATCAAACAAAAGAAGTATCAGTAAATGGGAAATACTCTGATAATCCAAATTATGCAGGCATGTAATATTGTTATAATGTTTTCTGAATTGAATTCTGAGAATAGATGTAAAATGTACGTCTGTCACTATGTTTGCAAAACTAAAGAGCACAGTTACCTCAGTAATCTTTCATATGCCTGCCATTCACAGTAGGAAACTATTCTGGCCTTACTTAAAAATAGGGCCAATGTTGTCTGTTAAGTTTCAGGCATTTGTTTGCAATAGTTAGCCTAGATACCATAAACAAACCCTAGTCAGTTTTCTACTGACATTTTCAAAAATGGGTAAGACTTTCTGAAGCCTGCGTTTGTATGTGTAATGTTGACAAAGCAAAGTTTCATGTAGCCATATGGGCATGACATTACTAAGTTTTTCCTCACTAAGGGTGTGTCCAGACAAGCATGCACATGCATCTTGCAGCATCTTAAACTCCTTTGAGATGCTGCAAGACACAAGTGCATGAACAAAAAAAATGTTTCCTGCACTGCATATTTGAGCATGGGGGCAAAATTAGGCCATATCCAGGGGTAAAAAAAAAACGCTCCACAGAACAGTGGAGCAAGGCATGGGTCAAGACGGTGCCTGGAGGCAACCCGGGAGTCAGTCCTCTAGGAGAGATGTTCTGGTTTCTGGCCAAAGTGTCTCTGTTGTGCTCCTGCTGCCCCCAGCACTGTCAAGATTAAGTTAGGGACGTGGGATGGGTATGAAGAGTGGCAGGGGAATGTCAGGGGTGTTGGAAGTGGTGAGGGGTGTCAGAAGTGGAGGGGGATGTCAGGGACTGACGGGGGCTGAGGGGAGCAGCGGGGTGGGGGAGGATGTCCCATATGTGCGTGGGATCATGAACAGGCTCGAGCAGGGTCTGCCATATGCCTGTATCACCACTTGGCCCCTGCAGCGCCGGTGGCAGCAGGCAGCATAGCTGTGGCTCTGCTGCAGGCACAGCCGGCAGCAATGCAGCACTATGACCCAGGCTCTGTACATGTTGAACAGACCTGGCCCAGCCTGCTGGTGCATGGCTTTGGATGGGCCAGGCCACGTCCATTCAGCAAGTACAGAGCCCAGGTCACACAGTGCCATGTTGCTGCCCACTGTTCCTACAGCAGAGCCACAGCCCCACTTGCCAGCTGCCACTGGCACTGCGGCCACTGGCTGGGGGTCAGGCATGTGGCAGCCCCTGGCTTTGCACTGGAGCGGGATGTGCAGCTCCAGGAGACACAACTCCTGTGCAAACAGGCTGGATTGGGTTGGGCCAGCAGAGTGCATTTTCAGTGAGGATCAGCCAGGCTAGTGAGCTGCTCCAGGCCAGGTCCTGCTGCGCACCTCCTCTCCACAGGCACTGTGGGTCATGTAGTGCTGCCACCAGAGGCAGGGCCCAGCACGGCACACAGGGACCATGTGCCACACTGATCTGGGTCCTGCTGGCAGTGGGGCCTCTCATGCTGCCATGGTGGGCCAGTTCCATGGTGGTGTGAGTCGCCCCAGTGCCAGCAGGACCTGGCTCGGCATGACAAGCAGTCCCTGGAGTGGCGCTGGCCTTTGAGTGACATCAGCGAGTGGCACCAGTCCATGATGAGCAGCACAGGCAGCACCAACTCTGAGCTGCTCGGGGCCACATTGAACTGCAGCGGGGCTGGCAGCAGCAGCAGGCTCAAGCACTCCACTCCCACTGTTGCTGCAGGGGGTAAGTTGTGGGCCCTGTGCAGGGGGGATGTGGCCATGCAAGGTGGCTGGGATCCTGGGGGGAAGTGTAGCCCTCCTGGGGGGATCTGGGCCCTGCAGCAGAGGGCAATCCATGTGATGTGTGTGTGGGGGGGGGCTGCACCCTGTGGGGGCCAGGGGACCCACCCTTCCTGAGCAGTGCCCCCCACAAGTTCCCCCCATACCCACAGTCCCCCCACAATCCCTCCACACACTGAGCTACATCCCTCCACACCCACCCACACACCCACATGCTGTCCCCCATACACTTCCCACCCCATTCCTGCAAACCCCACATCCCTCTATCATACACCCATCATGTGAGAAGAAAACCAAAAGCACACTTCAACACATATAGATATATACAATTTATTTTATTATGATAATAGAGACACTGGTAGTCTTCCAAATTGCTTTAACATTCTAAATATATCAATAAAATATTGCCCAACTGGTCTCGGTCTCTATATATCCACGTTCTTCCACAATTAGAACAAAAGACCATTACACACACACACACACACACACACACACACACACACACACACTAATTATGGAAGAATATGGATTTTGAAGTATTTGAAAAAATGGATTTGGGATGCTGCTGCAGCAGTCCAGCTGGCACAAGGGGCTAATGTCCCCAGATACCAATTAGCTGGGCCCCAGAAGCTCCTGAGAGTAAGCACCCAGCTAGGGCTGGTTTTTATACTGCTGGGGCCAGCACAGGTGCTGGCATCAGGCTCTAGCTTCCCCGGCTGCAGATCCAGGAGGAGCCAGGCAGGGTTATTTTGCCCCAAGTGGCACAATTTGCCCCACACCAAAGTGCATGTCCAGGCATGTGCATTGAGGCAAAAGGCCCCGGCTCAAATTTGCACCACTTCTATTTGAGATGCTGCAAGCGCACATGTCTACATATGTGGACATGCCCTAAGAATGCTTTTGTGCAGTTTAAGTAGGTCTACTCTTAAAGTGTCTGTATGGGGAACTACTGCAGAATAGTTTATACACTTTAAATTTAGGTGCTAGGTATTTTTCAATAACTTTTCTCTGAATTTACCACATAGGCAAGTCCTTACTTTAAGGCTGAATGTAAAGTGAATGTGCAACCTACTGGTGCAAGGTTTCATTGTCACTTTGACCTATGCTGTGCACAATACAGGAAAGTAAGACAGGCCTGCTGCCTTTAAACTATGAAGCTTGTAGAGTATATCCTTACTAGAAGGAGGGAAAAAAGGAGTGTTTTTAACATAAGTCAGCTAGCATCCTAGTGAAAACAAGGCATCTTGCAGGTTACCCTTTGTTAAAGATGACATGAAGACTCCAGTGCAGTAGTGTAACTAAGTGAGGGTGAGCAGGGTACTAGCCACACGTGTTGATTTAAAGGGGGCACACAAATAGCCTTTGAGTTCCTGGGGTCAGGTAAGGTGTTCAGAAATGTCCCCATCTCTTCCTCCTTCGCTCCTTTCCCACCTAGCTCTGTCAACTCCCTGTCCAGCATGCAAAAATTGTGAATTAAGCCTCTGTTACAGTTTACCTTCATTGCTGACTAATGTGAAACCTATAAACCACTCTAGCTTTATTAGGATTTTAGCTCACATAGGTGAACCTGTGTTTGCCAATGCATTAAGCACACCCCATTTTTCTTATAAAGACTTTACTTGGCTGCGGTAATGTCCCAAGGCAAGGGACAGACATTCAAAAAGCCTGAGCCTGAATTGATTCAATCTTTGCAGGTCTTTAAATCTTGACTTGGTTAAATCAGTTTTGTAACCGGACAGACATCCCAGAAATGCAAACACATGCCTGCAGTGGCTCAGGCTAGAAGCTGGGGATGTGGAGGAGGGTGGTAGAGCAGCCCTCCCTTCCTTCCACAGAACTGAGCTGAGGGCAGGGCACAGCTCTGATTAGCCCAGCAGGGAATTGATAACCGTGTTTATCACCCCTAACTCAGTGTTTATCACCCCATTAAGAAAACAACAGAGGGACATTACCAGCTACCTGTTGATTCAGCACAGACCATAGCCAGTGTGTAGTCTGTTAGCTAATACACAGACATCTTCTCAGCAAGGCAGAGGGGAGGGGGAATTCCTGCTTAGTAGGGAGTGGTGAGGAGGAGAGCAACTTATAGTCCTGCCTGGAGCTGTAGCCAGGGAGCAGAGGGGAGGGGCCAGCCCTGCTGTGGAGCAGAGAGCCTGCCCAGTCCAGAGAGCATGCTGGGATGCTGGGGGAGTCTGATCTTAAACCAGCAAGGGGTCTGGGACAGACATTGCTTAAGTCTGATACTATGTTCAACCAGGTTTATCTCAAACTGGTTTCAGCCATTTTCAACTGGGTTTATGTGCATTGAATGTCTGTTCTGTTACAGGCTTAAACCAGTTTCTGATCACTTAAACCAGTTTATGTGTAATGTCTGTCCCTAGTCCAGGTGTCTACACAGCAAATCCTGCAGGGACTTTTCTAATTGGCTGTCCAGTCTAGCATCTGACCACCCAGTGGGGGAAACACTCCATAAGGATGGTATGAGCCCAAGTAAATACTCTTTTCATGCCAGTTGCCACTTTTCAAAGAGCACTTTTGCACCCTTCAGGAGAAACAGCTTTTGAGCATTTATCAGTACTTCAAAGAGTAACCTCCTGTGTTGCACAGCCAGCTGTAGCTGAATGAAGCAGCTTAATTTTTAGTTTCTAGTTCAGATTCTGTATTATCTTTGGACAAGAAACACTGCCATCCTTTGAGTATGCAACCAATCTTCTTATGCTATATAAACTACAGTTTCTATTTATTTTTGATAGTTTGTGTAATTTCCTAAGAGATTTATTATTTTTTTAACACTTGAGGGTTTTTTGGTTTTTAGAGGGTGGGAGGGGTTTGTTTTATTTTGGGTTTTTTGGTGAAATAGCATTTGTGAATTAGACATTATGGGACTTTACTAGTTTCCCCCTGCCTCCTCTCATTGCTTTTATTCATTTATATGTATTACACCAGACACATGGAGGACAAGAGATGATTTTAAAAACATACCTCCAACAGATTTGAGTCAATAAAAATAAGCTTTGTTATGTATCATATCTGACTATTTTGGACAGTGATAGATATATTCAATTCTCATACTGGAAATCTTTACTATTTTATTTTTCTTGCATGTTACAGGTGAATCTTAATCTTTTTCCCTCCATGGTTCTAATAGGAATTGAGACGTTTTCTGTTATTGATAAACTATGATAATAGTTTTTTTTAAACTGAAATCATTTAGATCTTGTATTTTATCTTCTACATTTAGAGTCTAAAGTCAGTGACTGGCAAACTACATAAGATTCAGAAGTTCACTATGGATAAATACATTAGATTTTGGATACTTGTTTATGTTAAGTTCTCTTAAGTATGTGAGGTCTCCAATATCCATCAGTCCTTCTAATCCAGCACAGTGATCTTCATTTCCTCCAGATCCATCTCTCCAAACAAGCTGCTGACTCCTTTTACTCTCTTCTTCTGAGGTAGCTTTTCCATGAATCTACCTTGTTTATTAGGGCTGTGCGAAATTTTGCTGGCTGTTTTGTTTTGTTGCTGTTTTGACTTGTTTCGAGCTTGAAACAGCAAAATCGAAATGAAGTGAAAGGCTTCAAAACAGACTTGAAATGAAGTGAGAGCAGTCAAAACGTTTTGAAAGTTTCAAAATATTTTGAGTTTGAAAGCTCAAGCTGGGCTTGCCTGCAAGAGAGGGAGGGGGAAGACGGGGGATGAGGAGGAAAGGAAGGCTCTCATATTAACTGTGTGTAGCTGGCTACTGACTGTGATCCTTCCCTGAGGTCCATTCCAATCCCAGTGCTCTGGCAGAGAGATGGAAAACACACATAGTCACATGTCATGAGTTTTGCTTGTCAGCAGCCTGAGCTGCAGTTTCCCAGAAACCCCTGCACCTATCTCCTTGAAACTTGGCAGGCTTTGTGGCCTCCACAGGGGCTAGCATGGCTGCAGTTTTCACCCTGCTGTGGCTTAACACACACGTGACATGTTTTGCTTTCAAGACTTAAGTGCAGGTGTTTCTGGGACACTGCATCTCAAT
This sequence comes from Caiman crocodilus, assembly GCA_030014935.1. Taxonomy (NCBI): domain Eukaryota; kingdom Metazoa; phylum Chordata; order Crocodylia; family Alligatoridae; genus Caiman; species Caiman crocodilus. The sequence continues at coordinate 60,007,888 of JAGPOW010003316.1, forward strand.
CCCTTTGAAACTTGACAGGCTTCTTGGCCTCAGAAGGGGCTACCATCCCTGCAAGTTTTATTCAAATCAGGCAAGAAATGACAAAGTTATAGGCAGTTTTGTGCTTCCCTATTATAGCCTATGGACAAAACATTGAAACAGAGTTGAAACAGTGAAACAGTTTCTCCCAAACAAAACAGAACGAAACTCTAAACAAAACAGAACAGTGCTTTCAAAACAGAACGAAACTCAAAACAAAACACTGTCCTGTTGAAACAGTGAAATGGAAGTCGAAACAAAACAGTGCTGTTTCGCACAGCCCTATTAGTATGCTTTTTGGAGGAAAGAGCATCAGTAATCTGTCTTCCCTTTCTCTGTTAGATTGCTCTGTTTGAATTTACTGCGCATGTTTCTATGTATCGCTGAATTAGAGGGATTCCAGAAGGCCTTCTTTCCCCAAATCCTAGTGCAGCCTCCTAATCTGACAAAAGAAAACCGTGGTTAACGCAACTCAACAGAATTAGCCACAGCTCTGGTGGAGTTGGCCTTCAGCAAATGAAGTGTATCATGCTACCAGCAAAATGCTTATTTGAACCCTCCTGAGGAAAGAACAGGTTTGTCTCATCTCAATGTGGTTTGAGATTCAACTAGTTCATACATTTTCCAAAATTATTTTCCCAGAACTAAACTAGATACTTGCAATGTCATGGTTTTTGTTTCTTTTCAGAATGGCATTGAGTCCCTGCACTGCTTTGAATTTGATGTTTATTGAATTAGCACATTGTTTAACATTCATAAACACATTGAAATCTTGCAATACCCTGGCTAGCATCTTACATTGTCAGTTGTGCTATATAGTGGCTACAGTAGGAGGAAAGTTGAAACCAACATTGTTGCTTAAGCTTGATCACCATATTTCATTTTTTCTAAAGGCTTTTGGTAAGTGAGACTTTTATTTCTGGGTGCAAAGTATAAAACCTTAAAAAATAAGACTTATGTGTAACAACATCTGGTCAGGCTCTTATGTTGTAACATTTGTATGGGTTATGCCATTTGTCAGAACTTAGTAGAAATGCTTGCAACTCAGATAATGCCAGCACAGCTATTAAAAGATGTTAAAACTTTGGAATTTAGAACGAGGTCACCAGACAGCCTCTAATGAGACCACTCTCTTTAACACAAGGTTAATTATTTCTTCATGGAAGAGACTGTGGCAAGAATCACTACAGTTTCATTTGGAAGAGAAAGAAAGAGTAATATCTATTAACTCAAAAATATGAGACAAAGATCTGTTAATTTATTAATGTTTGATGATTTCATGTCCATTAGCACATAAAATAGGGATAAGCATTGTTTGCATGCTGTTTTATATGATAACATTACTGCTGTTAACACTTGATACAATTCTACTGGACAATTCAATTAAACATGGCTGTTATATTATATTAAACCATGGTGGAAACTCTTAGAAACTTCTTACAATATTTACATGATACCTTGTTGAAGTAATTTATTTCCCCCAAATTATGCTTTTTTGATGGGCACAAGTGACCTCTATTATTAATCTTGAAAATTTTATTTTTTTGAAGTCAGTTTTGATTAAGTGCAACTGTGAGCACTGATCCTGGGGTAACTACTGGTCTCAATCATGTGGCAAGTGTATTGTATTTTGATAACTCTTCTGACATTAGGTTTTCTATACCCTGCAAATACTATTCAGTCTTTACCAGCATGCCTAATGTCACCTTTTTTATAGTAAGGAAACCAACAGATATCTTCATGCAAAAAAGAAACCAGAAGATCCTCCATCTTAATCCCCTCATAGGTCTACCCACTAGTCAATTTATGTTTACAAACCATTTGTTTCTATGATGTAGGCAACTATTTCAAACATTAATGTATCGAATACTGTATTAAAGGGGAAAATGTATCTTGTACTGGGACATAACTTTCCATCTTCTTTTCCAAACCTGCAAAGACAACAAATGCCACTCCAAGCAAAGACAACAATAGCAATGTATTATAAGAATTAGTAATAATTTGGAACTACTTGTTTGCTATGGGTGACTTTTTCTGATACTAACATATAATTTGACAAGTTAAAATTATACAAGCCAAACAAGATTTTGCATTGCCAAACAGTGAGAATAGGATATTGATCTTCTGAAATAGACACTCAAGAATTATTCTAATTTTCATATTTCAGTAAAATGTGCAGTGAACTGAACTTGTGACTACTCGTTGTTGTTGTTGTCTTGTATTTTGTTCATTATATAGTTTACTTTGTAAAAAGACATTCTGGAGTAATACAGTAGAACTGCTCTCCTTGTGGGAAATTTCAGGGAATTAAATTTGTGTCTTAGGAGGGTTTCAGAGCAAGCAAAATGTTTAAACAAACATGTTCCCAAGCGATTAGCTGCAGAAATAGTTTTGATAGTATATAATGAAGTTTTTTTAGACAAAAATAAACCTCACACAAGGAATTCTAATGCCAAGTTCATTTCAAAACTTCTATTTTTCCAAGTTAAAAAGCAAAGTGGACATGAAATATGTTTGTTAACCAGTCTAAGAATATCCTAACTGAATATTTTGAACAAAAATGTGTTTTTTCTATTACAAGTGAACTCCTACTACTGGTACATTATCAGTGTATAGTATATGTCAATGTAAATAATACATTGTCCTAGAAACTGAGAAGCCTTGAGTCTGCATGTATCACCAGCAACTTATTAAATCAGCTGCTGCATGCATTTGGCTGATGAATTTACAGGTCACAGGGCCATTCACTGCAAAGTGATTGTTAAAGTAAGTCCGCTGTGACTTACATCTCTGGTTTTAGAGACAAAAATGTGTTTTTAAGCACTTTTCATTCTTTTTATGACAACATAACACAGTAACAGTCTGGAGGTATGAACAAATGATCAAATTAAAGTAGGCTAGCAAGGAGCAAGGACTTACACTGAGAACAGCTGCCACATGGTAACCATGTGCCTACAATTTCCTTGTACTAAGTGAAAGATAAATGGGGCAAATTAGTCCTGTTTTATTCAGGCATATTTGCCTGTGTATAGTTTTCATTTCCTGCAGGGAAATTGCAGGCATACAAATAGCTGTTCCATGATAAGATTCCATCTCCTTCTAATTCACTTTAATTTGATTTCTTGTCCATATACTCCTGCAAATTGTTTTCTTTCTTGTGCATCAAGAGGATTATTTCCTAAGGCCCTGATTTAAAAAAAACAACAACAATAACTAACATGCAATTTAAGTACAATTTAAGCACCTAAGAGTAATATCAGTACAAGGCCCAACTAATCATCTCTTGCCAGCAAAATTACCTATGTGGCAGAAATGCCACCGTGGGTGCCCCTCTCTCTGTGCCAGCCTGAGAGGCTGCTGGTGAATCCCTCAGGGCAGGGATCCCTGTCTGCATGACAAAAGCCTGAGCCTGACAGGGGAATGCTGTAGTCACCTGGGCAGGAGAAGAGACCCGGCCCTGGGCCGGCGCTCAGCCCAGGTGTCCAGGGATGCTTGGGAAATGGGTCGGCTTGTGACCAGTTTTGGCAGCTTCGATTGGATCGGGCTGCTGAGGTCAGAGAGGGGATAAAAGGCCCTGAGGA
>JAGPOW010003316.1:60011586-60045212 GCA_030014935.1 Caiman crocodilus
GTACTAGAGGCATAATTTGGGAAAAGGAATAGAGTCACTGAAATCCCTTGAGCAAACCATTTCTGATTTGGCATCAGGTCGACTGGATAGTGTAGAGAGGATGGCGGACGAGTATGTCCGGATGATAGTGCCCGAACTGAAGACACTGGCAAAGGAGAAAGGCTTTCACAGGACGAGAAGGCTAAAGAAGGATGAGCTGGTTAACCTCTTGTGTGCTGGAGAGGCAGGATCAGCATCAGCATCAACTCCACGCTCGTCAAGTCCTGGGTCCAACCCAGGAACACCCTCCCGCTCGCCAAGCCCAGAGGTTGCCAGGAGAACACCCTCCGAGAGGGAGCAACAGAGACTCCATGAGCTAGAGATGAGAAGGCTGGAACTCAAAGCCCAGTGCGAGGAGAGGTTAGCATTGAGAAGGCTGAAGCTCAAGGCCCAGCGTGAGAGTGAACAATGACAGCTGGAGGCCCAGATGGAGGCAAAGAAGCTGGAGGCCCAGCTGGAGGAAAGGAGGATGCAGATGGAGCTTGAGCAGAAAAAGCTCGAGGCTCAGCTCTGTCCACAGATCAACGGGGGAAACGTGAATCCTCTGCAAGCGTCTGGGGAACAGCTCAAACTGGACGTCTCCACCTTCGCTCGCTACCAAGAAGGAGACAATCCGGCGGTGTCCCTAAGCAACTTAGAAAGACAAGCCCAGCAGTACATAATCCCGGGGAATCCCCACTATTCAAGGAGTGGGGCCCCCGCCTCTTTTGGTACCAGTAGCCCGTGTACCTGTCGTGGGGAACGACGGGGCAACTTACCTGGAAATGGGAGTGTTGGGAGGGGCTCCGGTCCCCATCCTGGTGGGACGGGATCCTGTGAGGCAGGAATTCCAGCTCCAGAGGGGGGAACAGGCCCAAGAGCAAAACCCCTGCACTGTGCATGCGGTGACTCACCTGCAGAGCAGGAAGGCTAGAGAAGGGGGGTTAGAAAACCCCCAGGAGACAGCCATACCACCAGCTGCAATGGAAGGAACCCCTGCAGACGGGGATTGCACCCCTATCCCGGAAGGGACTAGTGACCCCGAGAGTGGGTTAAGAAACCATCCTGGGAAGGGGTGTATTCCGTCAGTGGCAGAGGGAGGTGAAACTAGCAGGGAGGAGGCCCAGGAAGTCCCTGTGGGGGAGTGTGTACTTCCTGCAGGAGCGCCTGAACTCCCTGCTGATGAGACAGCCTCACCATTGGCCACAGGGGAAGGAACCCCTGCAGACGGGGATTGCACCCCTATCCCGGAAGGGACTACTGACCCTGAGTCAGTGGCAGAGGGAGGAGAGACTAGCAGGGAGGAGGTCCAGGAAGTCTCTGGGGGTGAGTGTGCACTCCCTGCAGAGGAGCCTGAACTCCCTGCTGAGACAGCCACACCATTGGCCACAGGGGAAGGGACCCCTGCAGATGGGGATGGTACCCCAGTCCCGGAAGGGACTAGCGACCCGGAGAGTGGGTTAAGTGACAGTCCCGGGGAGGGGTGTACTCCGTCAGTGGCGGAGGGAAGTGAGATTAGCAGGGAGGAGGCCCAGGAGGTCCCCGTGGATGAGAGCACACTCCCTGCAGGAGCGCCTGCACTCCCTGCTGACTGCCTGGTTAGGCAGGAGAAGTCCAAGCAGGAGGTTCGTGAGGACCCCAGCGTGAAGAGACTCCGGCAGAAGGAACAGGAGCAAGAGACGGAGTTCACCGGAACAGAAGGCAAGCTTGAATGTGATAGAGGATGCCTCCTCACGAAAGGACTCTGGGTAGTGAGTGGGTCATCTGGACTCGGGACTAGTGAGGCACTCGGAGCCTGGAAGGTGGTCAGGTGCAGGGAGGTGGTCAGGCGCTCAACGTGGGAGCGCCCCCTACTGGCCCGCCACAACCTAGGTACCTGAGGTTTTCCTATTGCACAGGCCAAGAGGTGCTGCCATCTTAGCGGAACTTCTTGGTACTTATCTCAGGCCTAAATCTATTTGGGATTCAGAAACTATCATTGTGCCTATGACCACTGTTGGTCCCAATCTAGTAAGCATGCTTAGAACACACCTAACACCTTAACAGCAGTAAATTCACACAGACCACTAGCCATTTAAAAAGACATAGTGGTGGAACTACCCACTTTCATATGATAGCCTAGTGCAGTGGTTCTCAACCTTTTTTGACTGCGACTCTAAATTGGCCACCAACAGGACCTCCCAACCTGGCACCACAGGGGCTGCTAGGAGCAGAGTGCAGCGGTGGTACTGATGGCAGCCTAGGGGTGGGAGTACTGCCATTGCCCGCTTTGTGTGAGGCAGCCTTACCCCACCTGCCTGCTGCTCCCAGCATCCTCATGTGTGTAAACATGTGTGTGTGTAAGTCCTTTGCAACCCTACTGAGAAGCCCCACCCACCCTGATTTGGGTCATGCGCTGAGGTTGGGAACCAATAGCTTAATGGCTTGAGCAGCTGCCCAGGAAGTGCAAGGACTAGCTTCTACATCCTTTTCAGCTTTCCAGGAGATTAAAGCTTCCCTCCCTCTGTATTGCTCTAGCCACCAAGATAGAGAATAGGAAATGTTCAGCTTCTTCAGCTGAAAATATGTGTAGCCAAAAATGTAAGATTCAGAGAGTCATAGATAGAATAAAAAAGGGGGCAGGAGAGCTCTAAAGCTGCTAATACAGCTTTCATTAAAAAGCTAATGTGAATAAATAGTGATAGGAAGAAACCTCAAAAGTTGCTCCAAAATAGAATTGTCACCACTTAGTTAAGATAGCTCAGCCAGCAGCGCAGCAGCACAACTGATACTCCACTGCTGCCAATGCCACTGCTCTTCCTGCTGTTGGCAGCTTGGGTCATGGAGGATCTGAGAACAGATGTAACATAAATATGAGGAGAGAAGGAATGTCAGTTCTCTGCAAGATCATAGCAAACTGGACACTGCCTCTGTATCAGTGGGAGTATGGGATCATCTCATCAATACGCTCTTTTTGTTTGTTTGGTTTTAGATTCATGTGCAACCTGGGCAGGTGGGAAAATTCTCAAACTGTGACTGCAGGTCATAGAGACATAACTGACTCTTTTGGTACCTTGGCCACTCTTGTGCAGAGTGTAGGAAGGAGATGCTGCGTTGATGGAGGAGGGCTCAGATCAAGTCCTACCTCACCTACAGACCTAAAGACCTCTGGGTCACTGCCCCCTGGCTGTGGCAGCCAACGCAGCAGTGGTTCAGGGCTACTGTTGCCATGGCTCAAGTTGCTTCTGCAAAGCAAGTTCTCCGCACAGCAACTTCATCAACTCCTACGGCATAGGCTCCCCAGGGCCACCATTCTGGCATCCCTATTAGATCTACTCCTGAGGCAGATGCCGCCCTCACACATCCTAGTTATGCCACTGGCAGACTATTGTCATCTAGTTTTTAAAAGCTCTCACTAAAGACAATATATTTTTTTTTTTTTTAGCTTGTGTCCCTTAATATACAATAAACATTTTTAAGCTAAAATTTTCCAAGATGTTTTTCATTTTTTGCACCTCACTCAATTTTTGGGGGTTTGTCAAGTTTTCTGATTTTTCATATAGTCTTTGGACCTGTAGGTCACATGAATTTTGACCCAAGGTTCTTCAAACAGGGTACGAAAAAATGAGATAAAGAAAATTAGTGAACAGTGCTTTCAAATATGGCTGAAAATGCATGTCTTTCTCATTGTTTCCTCACCTGATGTGGCAGTAGAGAGGTAGGCAGCCCCAAACTTGCAGAAAAAGCTTACGGCAGTATACTGCATCCTATTATTGTGTCTTGCTCTTGTAAAAAACCCAAAACTACACAAAGCAAGAGCAAAAAATGACCCAAAGGTGTTTTTCATCGACACCTATTACTTGACATTTGAGCCCCGTTTAGATGATGGTCAAATGTCTCAGGGAACCAATTTCAAACTCTATATTTAGGAAGAACAACTGCAAACTATGACAAGAATTCTCTTTTACACTTAGCTTCTAAACTGAGTTCCACTCCAGCCCTGAGCTGCACTCAGTATCATACAGGCACAAAGCACTCAAGCTATTTCAGACACATTTAAAGGATCACAGTCAAGATCTCAGCTGGTTGAAGAGGTGCCTTGTTCAGCATCGAAAGGAGGTATATATATTGACTTGATGGTTTGGAACTTTTTTATATATAAATAAATAAGCAAGCTAGTCTGACCGTGTCATTTTAAAAACTTTAAAGACCTTTTCTATGAACACCTTAATAACTGGCTGTAAGGTGACTTCAATTATTACAGTGCTGTAATTATTTTAACATCATGCAATATATTAATGTGTTTAGAACAGACTGTTGTTTCTACTGCTGTATAATCTAGGTGTAGTTTAAAAGATTTAAAACACAAAAGCTTCTTTACTACTTACTGACATCAGAAAAAGCAAGGTGAAAATTATGATCAGCATATATTTGGTAGTACAAGTAGTACACTTTTCTTTCTATCCATTGCTACAGCTGGTAATATTTGCAGGACATCAGGGTATGAGGGAGAATCTTCACTGTAAAATAGCAGGTGACAGTAATAGATTAAAAGACAACAATGATATGGAAAATTTACATTATTATTGTATTTGCCTGTAGTATGTAATAAGTTTGTGCATAACAAACTGTGCATAACAAAGTTCCAAGTAGTGGTTTCACCTCCTCCTTTGTACCAGTTAGGTTTCACAGTGGTGTAGTTCCTGTCAAAGTCTTTTATGAGAAAATGCCTTGCAGCCTTCTGTCCAAAACACCCATTGTACTTGCTTCCACAAGTACAGCAGGGAGTAAGAGACCAGCATTCAGTGGTGTTGTTTTTTACTTCTGCTGCATATGTACAGTACGATTATTAAAGATGGAAATTATGTTAGTATGTCTCATTGCATTTAAAGCAAATTGAATAAGAAGTCAGTTAGTCTGGACAGCTGCACATCCTTCTGTACCCCTCTCAGGAATTATTTTTAGCTACCTTTAGATAACCTTTTCCAAAAAACTCTTTCCAAAACACTGACTGATTTCTTCTTATCAGATATTCCCATTCATGAGTGATTTCACTAGGAAGCAGGAGAGTAAGGGAATTTGTATTGCATGTCAGCTATTAAATAGCTCCAAACCAAAATAAGAGTGGCTTTGCTTTCAAAGTTTGACTCTGCATACAGACCATAAAAGGTAAAAGGTAAGTGGAGGCCAAAAAGTCTCTTGAGAACAGGGTTGTGTGTGTGTATGTGCACATATGTATATATATGAGACAGAGATCAAAAGAAATTTAACTGGCAAAGGAGTTTTTAAATCCTCAGTTGATAGTGAAGTGAACTCTAATAGTCTAGTTTGCAAATCTGATCATAATGCCAGAAGTAACAGCATGTTAATAGCATAGCATTCTGAATATCTCTCAGAAATATATGGCAAAAGAAAAATGCTTTATAAAAATGTATTAATGAATTGATGAAAGCTTAAATGTAGCCAGTGATAAGGATTTAGCTCTAACTTAAGCTTTATTTCTATACATATGATCAGTAGTTTTGCTAGAGGTGAATTTGGAGTACGGGGGAAGGGAAGGGAACACTGCCAGAGAAGGTTGTCTATTTTTATTCATCAGTGTGCTGTTGTCCTGATTTCTCTGGCAGTAATGAGGACAGCATGAACTGGTAGGAAAATCACCTCCTCCAAAAGCAATCCTGAACAATTGTATCATACATCTCTCTTTAGGAATCAGTGTCTGAGTGCAATCAGCTTCAACACAGACTTTTTCTGAACTTATAACACATTACCAAAAAGCAACAGTAAAGCTGTTTGATTTAAAGACATTTTAAAGCACAGATTGTATTTAATTCTTTATCCATCTATGTTTAATTATGGCCAAAAACTGGCAGAAGTGTGTAGCATTGGTTGCAGTGCCTAGACATTAGGGGTGTGCAAAACAGCCTGTATTTGATTCATATTCGGCCTGAATCGGGGACAGTGATTCGATTTGTTGATTCGGATCACTGTCCCAATTCAATATGGCCAAATCCAAATCTGAAGATTTGATGCTGATTCAGAGAATCAGTGATTCAGCCATAGACACAACTTTAAATATTTTTTCTAAATACCTCGAGGAACCAGGCATAGCTCGTGAACACTGTGATGCAGGGGGCAGATGGAGAATCCCACAGGAATGCAAGGGGGTCCCCAGCACACTTGGTGGCAGACTCAAAAGTGGACCAGAAACACTTCCAGTCCACTTCCAGGTCCACTGCCAAGCACTTAGGGACCTCCCTCCCCCCTTGCACACCCCTGGCTTGGCGATTGGCCATGGGGGGACCCTAGGTACCCTACCAGACCCAGAAGGCACCAGTCACTGAGCTGGGGAGTGGGGCAAGGGTCCCCCACATGCTCTGCAGTGGACCTGGAAGTAGACTGGAAGTGCTTCTGGTCCACTTCTAGATCTGCCACCGAGTATGCTGAGGACCCCCCTGCACTTCTGTGGGACACTCCATCCACATCACCATTTCAGCATTCATGAGCCACTTGGTACCTGGAGGTATGTAGAAAAAACATTTAAAGCTGTGTCTATGACAATCATTGAGTCTCTCTGAATTGATTTGAATGGTTCCAATTCAATTCAGAGACATTAAAGGGTCTCCTGATTCAATTTGGATTTGGAGATTTGGCCACCAAATCAGGCTAAATCTCCACTGAATTGAATCACTGACTGAAGCTCTGCACAACCCTACTAGACATACCAAGTGTGGTAGAAACCTTGACTATAATTTCATCACAGATGTACCTTTAAAGTAGACCCACAACTTTTAAAAGCACTTTTGGGTTAGTTTCCTTGCTCCTGTATTCATTTTTGTCAGTAGAAATGGCTAAAAATGTCATAGATTTCATAGATGTTAGGGCTGGAAGGGATCTCAAAGATCATCAAGTCCAGCCCCCTGCTTCAGGGGTAGGATGTCAGCTAGGGTCAAAGGATCCTAGCAAGATAAGCATCCATGAGTTTCTTGAATGAATCCAGAGTAGGTACCTGCACCACTTCTGGAGGGAGTCTATTCCAGGTCTTGAGGACTCGGACAGTAAAGACATTTTTTCTTACGTCCAGCCTAAAATGGTCTTGTAGGAGTTTATGATTGTTGATCCTTCTTTCTCCTTGGGGTGCTCTGGTGAACAGACATTCTCCCAGATCCTGATGTACACTCCTTATGTACTTATAAGCAGCCACCAGGTCCCCACTGAGCCTGCACTTTTCCAGGCTGAGGTGTCCCATGGCTCCCAGCCTCTCTTCGTAAGGCCTGTTCTCTTGCCCTCTGATCATGCACGTGGCTCTCCTCTGCACTCTCTCAAGCTTCTCCACATCCTTCTTGAATTGAAGAGCCCAAAATTGGATGCAGTACTCCAGCAGCAGCCTCACCAAGGCCGAGTACAGCGTGAGGATGACATCCTGAGGTTTACTTGAGAAGCATCTACAGATGCAAGCAGGGTTTTGTTTGCTTTACCAACTGTGACATCATACTGGTGGCTCATGTTCATCTTGTGGTCAATCATGACCCCCAAGTCTCTTTTAGCAGTGGTGCTAGCAAGCATAGCACTGCCAAGCCTATAAGTATGCTATGTTTTTTTTCCCCTAAGGTGGAGTACCTTGCATTTATTGGTATTGAACAAGGTTTGTGTCCGCCCACTTACTAGTTTATCTAAGTCAGCCTGGATCATTAGCCTGTCCGCAGGTGTGGACACTATGCCCCAAAGTTTAGTGTCATCAGAAAACTTGGCCAGTATGCTAAAAAGATAATAATAGATATAGATATGAAATTGTTTAAGCTGTCTCCTGTTTGACATTACTATAATGCAAGAAGCATCTGGAGCCATGCGATTTATATTCTACATGGAAAGGGTTTTAGTCACTGCTACAATTTAGAACTGGATGCACCAACTTAAACCCCAAAATGATTTGCTAAGACACAATGCGTTTCAGCTTGGAGAGCATTCTTTACAGCCTAAGGTCAGAAGACACATTAAAGGTCATTACACATACCTCTAAAGGTCATTTTACTAGAAGTCAATTTTGTTAAGATTTTGTACTGACAGTTGTATAGAATTTTAAAGGCATTGTAAAGACGAGATGAGGACACAGCTACAGATCTTTTATGGCAGACCCTGTGAAAAGCTTTCAGGTTGTCAGGGCTTAAGGCATAGATAGACCAAAGTGCTTTTTCTTAATGCTACCCCTGGGCATCAGTAAAGATCCTATAGTGAAGAATTCTTCAATGCAGTCACACTGTTTCCATTGTTAATCCTCTTCTCTTCCCCTTATTTGTCATTTTTGTCAGCAGTTTAGGGCTAAACCTGGGGGATTAAGTATGCCACAAAAGTAGTAAACATCCATCCAATGCTATTTCTTATCTTTTAGTAAGGTTTGCTTGTCTTTCCTTGTAACTAAAAAGGCTAAAAACTTTCATTGGCCTATCCCAAATAAGCAGGTCCAAATTCAGCCCAACTAGGGTACATGACTAAAACTGATAGAAGTATGCTGTTCCTGTTTTTTCACCTAGTTTTTATTGATCTAACTAGCTTTAGCTTGAGTATGATAAAGTAAATACCTCAGGATTCGGCTAGACTATTGTATATTAATTCAATAACCGATGGTATGTCCATGTCTAAAAGCAATGGTTCCTGTTCTTAATTTTTAAATAAATTCTTATGATATTACTTAAAAAAAATAATACACCCACTTAACACAAATCTTTGAAGGAAAATTCTTCTGTGGCCTGAAAATTGCCAAAGTGGACTGACTATAAGAATTTAAGTGAATCTTAATTATTTGTAGTCAATACACTGCTAATTTTGAGACTTTTTAAGGGATTTTTGAATCAGGAGTTGAATAAGCTTCTGTTTCTCAAAAGTTTGTGAATACCATTTTTATATTTTTAAGGACCAGATTCCAGCTCAATTTCAGTGACCCCTTTTTCTATAAAGAAAAAATAAAGGTACATTGTTTGTTGCCAGATTTTTCCTTTAGATGCTTCTTCATTGTAAGAAACAATTAACATTTTAAGAATTTCTGATCTCCTCTCATTATAGTTTTTAATGTGAAAGTGATAGGTTCATTTCTGGCTATGAAAGATTAACCAGCAAAGCTCAGATGTTCTCACTCCCTCAGGTTTTTAGGAGAAGTAACTAAGCAACTCTGAAACTGAGACTGAAAGACAAGATGGGTGGATGAAATGGATGCCTGTCAAGAAGCAGCATGGGTTAAGTTCTAGTTTATCAAGCTCTGCTATCTGAATGTCAGAGCCTGTAACACTTTCTCATTTTGCTTGCAGAGGTAAGGCTCTCTCTTAAAAATGTCAAAGCAGCCAGCTTCAAATGTCAGAGCCATTCAGGTAAGAGATAGTATTTACGTTTCTAATATAATAAAATAATAAATCTCTACATCTGTTGCTTGACAATCTGTATTTTGTTTGAATAAAATAACACAAAAGTGCTAAGTAGTGATTATTTTAGAGAGAGACAACGTTTAACCTTGGTAGACACGAAAACACAAGGATTCTGCTTAGATCATCAGCAAGGTTTTGCTGATGATCTAAGCAGAATAAATGATAGATTTTAAAAATAGATTTCCCCTGATAATTTGTACTTGTGGATGGGACAACCAAACCACAGACTTTCTGTTTATATGGCCGATATGTATTCTGAATAAATCCCATTCCTGCAAACACTTGGAATTTCTCTAGGATTAGTGCCACTTCGGTAGTACAATGAGAAAGATAGTTATTAGTGTTTGTATGTTTTTTCCCCTCTTCCATTTTTGTACAGAAAAAGAATATCTTCAGCATTTGATTTTAATTGTATTGAGGGTCAACAAGACATTTTATGAGAGAACAAAAATAAATGGAATTAGAAAAATAAACATATTTTCTTAAGAAAAAAACACTGTTTCTGAGTTTGCATGGGATGACCATGTGCTTATTTCTAGTGAATTTTAGTTCTTACATCTCTTTGCAAACGTTAGGTGCTAGAATTTTCATAACACCCTTGAGACAGAGGTAAAGAAAGTATTATGCACATTTTTCAGTTGGCAAAACTAACATCTTGGTGCTATTCTAGCTGAAGTCAGTTGCAAAGAGTCTTGATTTCAATGCAAGACTAAATCAGTAAATATTGTACATATTTTGGAAATTAACCCAAAGGTTAGTTTTGACATTTCTGGGCTCTTCCTGATCTAGGATTTTGTGCTTTGTATCCCCCAGATAGAAGTCATATTAGATTTTACACTATAAACGATCTCAGCAATATGGGTCCTGAAATGCAAATGACAAATCCCGTTAAATACACTTTTGTAATACATTTCCCCATGATATTGATCTGAAATTTGACCTGTTTCCTCAAACCCTTAAAGCAGTATAAGAAAATCAAACGGAATTTATCATGGCTGACCTACTATCAGGTTTCCCAAGATAAAACTAACTTGGCTCATCAGGGTATTGTGAAGATTAATTAGGTAATGGTTGCACAGCATTTTGAAGTGGCAAGGCTCCATATATGCTATTTGTGGTTATCATCATCAAGTATAGTTGAGCTGAACAGAGCTGACTTCTATAAGCATACAAGTTACTGCACTTTGAATACAATCCTGGTGCCATTGACATTTATGGAAGTCTTGCCATTGATTTCAACAAGACCAAATTCAACACTTTTTACATAAAATTCCAGAAAACATTTGTGTTATTAACCCACGGGTTTAAGGGATTTACAACACTGATTTAAGAGCTTTAAGCACTATAAAAATTAAATATTACATTTATATTACATATAAGCTTATTCTCCAAAGTCCTTTTAATTATATTTATTTGCTTGTTTTTTTACATAAAAACAGGGGTGATAATATAGTCTTTTGTAAGTTTTAAGGTTAATTTCCTTAAGGTTTATAAGGTTAATATTGCTTCTAGTTTGTGCATAAACAGAACTAATAACATGTAATATATTTTTTAAAATTGTACCTGAAAAGTACTAAATTTAAGACTAAAAAGTAAAAGGTATTCAAAGTAACTTTGAATCACTAATGTTAGAAAAGAAACCATTGCACAGTTTGTTTTATTTTTTAATATTTCTAGTAAATGCTGTGTTGGAAACAGTTCCAGTAAGAAACCTACCCTCCAATTGATGACTATTATACTTTGAACTTATCTCAGAGCCATGATACATCAGTTATTTTGATACATTATACATTACAATGAGTCATGGATTATTAGCCTTTACTAATATGTACTGATATCATCAGACGCATAGCTAGGGAAATGACAGTTTATACTGTGCCACAGATACAGAAGTTTAGGGATCTATGCATTAATGTGACAGGTTATAACAGAAGGGGCTCTCAAATGCTGTCTACAGAATTAGTTAACAATACATTCTGTCAATATAATCATTCTTGATTTTCCTTACAGATAAGTACTTCCTTGGATCAGGGCTGTAGAATTCTGATAATCTTTCAGTTCCTCTTAACTTACTTTTAACATGACTATATTCAGCTGAGTTTGTTCATTGGACTGAAAGAAATAGTCACGACCACATTCAGATCTTACCAGTAGCATTCCTAAATTGGCCTTACAGGTTGTAGCAGCACAGTAAGGCTAGAGACAGGCATTATACGTAAATGGGTAGATGTGACTGAAAACCAGTTCAAATCTGTAACACAACAGGGGCAGAAATGTGCATTTCCCTGAGGACAAACAACAGTGGCACAATATGTGCTGCTGCTGCTTGTCCCTCAGAAACGCCTATGCACATGCACTCTGGTGCATGGCATGTTGCCCCAGGTGGGGTAGGAGAGGCTGGGGTCAACACCTGGGCTGGCCCCAGCAGCGTTACCTGGGGTCCTGAGAGCCTCCAGGGGCTGCAGTAGTGGCGATCCTGCAGCAGAGAGCCTGGCCAGCAGCTGTAGCATGGTTCCGGCCAGCCAGCCTCCAGTTTCTAGCGGTACTTGCTGTCACTGTGTGCTTCCCCCTTTTTTTAAGGCACTTTTTTAAGGATCTCCCAGTATCCCTTCCCCCCCCCCCACACACTTCATATTAGCAGTGCAGGGAATGCCTGCATATGCAGTATGTGCAGAGCTGCAGACAGGCCTGCAGCACTGCATACAGCATATCCATGCTTATCTGGACAAGTCCTAGAAGTTCAATACACATAAACTGCTTTTAAAATGGCTCAAACCAGTTTAAGATAAACCTGGATGGATGTAGTATCAGACTTAACTGATTTAGGTTAAATTGGTTTATTGAATGTCTGTCCCAAATCCCCTCCAGATTCAAGTTAACTCACAGTCCTCCAGAATCCCCTCCCCTCCTACTACACAGAGTAAGCAGGTTAGCCTTGGCTCAAGTTGTCAGCTCCAGCTGAGCAGGGAGGCATGCTCTTGCAACTCCCAGCTTCTGGCTAAGGGCCACTGCAGGCATGTGGCTACATTTCCAGAATCAAAAGTGAGCATTTCACTTGCTTAATCAGTTCCATTACACAGCTTAGACTATCCTGATTGAAGATTGAAATGATTCAGCTTTGGGCTTATTGTCTGTCCATACTTAGCCTAAAAGACTAGATACCTGGCCTAGATATCCTGTCTCTACAGAATTGCCAGCCAGAGAAACAAAGAAATATAAATATTTATCTTGTTCTTTCCCACAGCTGCACAGGTTACTGAATATTCAATAGACATTGTATTTCATATTTTCAAACACCTTCCTTACAAGCTCTTCCAGCACAGTTGTCAAGGAGGCTTACTCTTATTATACAATATTATTCAGGCCATTTACAGAAGTTCATTTTCTACTGAGCAAATTACCATGCACACAT
Organism: Caiman crocodilus; assembly: GCA_030014935.1. Classification (NCBI taxonomy): domain Eukaryota; kingdom Metazoa; phylum Chordata; order Crocodylia; family Alligatoridae; genus Caiman; species Caiman crocodilus. Next base: position 60,024,412 of record JAGPOW010003316.1, read on the forward strand.
TCAAACTTTTTCTCCTGAATCAAAAATGGCCACTCCAAGAGAAAAATAACCTGGTAGAAATTACTTCTGGAAAAGTTTTCCCCAAGAGACTGAGACCAGGTACAAACATTAATTACATTATAAGTGATTGGAAACTAGTCTATATACATAACAGAAGTTCATCACACATAAACTGGTTAAAAATGTTGGAACGTAGTCTAATATTTGCCCTCCCCCCACCACCAAAGGTGAATGTGTGTTCTGTTCACTACTGATCTAAACTACACCACTTATAGGAAACCAAGTCACTGATATCAATTCTGGCTCAGGATTTTTTAATGTCTGTACCTAATCTGAACATCTGCTTTCACTGAGCCTGGTCCCCTTGCTCTCCTGCTACTCAGCTGAGCAACTTGGGGCAGGGATTGGAGGAGACAAGGGGAAGCCAACCAGGCCAAGAATTGGGTTCAGAGAGACTCTGCCCAGGGTAGCAGGCAAACTCCTTGCCTGCTCCTCACACATCAGAGTTCCAGGTGTCTGTAGTGGGCAGGGACTTTGCTGGAGCTGAGTGGAGGGAGCAGCGCTGCAAGCCTCCCACCTGGCTATCACACCAGAGTCTCTGGATGAAAAACTGGTAGGGGGATTTGCTCTGCTGCTCCAGTTCCCTAGAAATGGGAAGACCAGAATAACCTGTGGGATCACCCCAGTCTGGAGAAGAGATGAGGATTAGGAGAGAGAGAGTGGTTGCATATTGAACATGTCTCCTGCTCTCTCCCCCAGAATCATTTCTAGTGGAAATTTTCCCATGTGGATTTGGTGCCTGTGTGCATTTGGCTCTTAGTCTTCTTGTGCCTCCATTCCTCTTCTTTATTGTGAAGAAAATAGTACTTCTCTACCTTACTAGGGTCATTTTGATACTAAGTAAATTAAAGAGCCTAAAGTGTTAAGAAACCATGGGTGCCATGTAAGTACTTTAAATAAGCATCTAACGTTTATGCTCTCCTAACAGCCGTTGGGAGTTTTTTGTTACTGAATGAACTTCTGGAAGCAGCCCACCCTACTTGCATCCAGAAGGGAAACTGGGCTACAGGATCTAATTATTTCACTTTGCTAATTGCTGGATCCCCATTAATGTATGTCTTTAACTATAAATACTACGATTATTTGTTTAGTCCTTTCAAACGTCTGCAGTTCTGCTTCTGTCTCAAAGTGGAGCACCTGTTAACTTTCAAGTACATATCCCTTTTTCCTAACTGTGGCTCAGTATAAGATTCTTAGGGTTTACAGATACTTACTGAACAATTAAACTAAAACTAAAATCTAAATAAACTAGTAAAGCATCTTTCAGTGATATACTTTGTTTCTACATTTCTTTGTATGACATTTCTTTGTATGACATTCCATTGGTATAAATTCAATGACAATCAAATTCAGGGGTAACATCAACATTGGAAGGCTAGTACTTACATAGACAAAAAAAATAAGCTAGACTTGCAAAGTTAATCAAAAAGATCAAAGCACTAAGTCTACAGACAATTCTTGGAAATTAAATCCAGATAAATATATGCATTCGGTGTGTTTAAGCTTGGAAATAAGCTGCACAACTTCAGAATTGATAGTAAGTGTGGGATTGTCTAGCCTGCTGTACTCGTTACATTTAAATACAGTTTTCATTTTGTCTCTTCAGTGCCATCTTAATATTACAGTTTTATATAAGCAATCACCACAGTTACATTGGCTAAGTATGAGATGGAAAACTTGGAGATGAAAAAGGAAAGGGGCCAAAAAAAGAATCTTTACCTTGAAAAGTCACTTATGTGGAAAAAGTAGAACATCACGGCTCCAGGGCCAACTGTGTGAAAATACTGAAGTTGCTACAGATTTAAAAGACTTCACAAACTTCCACAGGGCAATTCCTTTCTTTTCTTTCTTTCTTTCTTTCTTTTTTTTTGTAATTGCCATTGTATCTTTTTTGTAATTTCTTTGTGGCAAATCACACTTTCCCCTCTCACAGGCTAATATCAACATCCCAATGGGAGCATTTCGACCTGGTGCAGGACACCCTCACAAAAGAAAAGAATTTACACCTGAGGTGGAAGAGGTAAGAAAAAAGTAAAACTTAAATACAATGTAGGAGAACCTCTATAGCTGATATGCTGCGCAAACCCTTTTATCTAGGCCAGGGCTGTCTAACTGGTGACATGCGGGCTGCATGCAGCCCAGACACGGATAAGGTGTCATCCCTGGGCTCCTGCCTGGCCGCTGCTCTCCCATCACTCCAGCTGCAATGGCAGTCAGTGTCTTTGGGCTCCCCCTCCCTCTTCTGTCTTGCACTGCCTGCTTCCACCCCAGTGCAGTGCAGACAGGGGAGACGAAGGTGAGCCTGAGGTCATATGGCATGCAGTATAATAGGAGGGGCAAGCACACAGTGCAGCAGGAGAGGTGTGGGGGTGCAGTGCACAGGTGCAGTGTGCACAGGTGTGTGGGACTAGGCACAGGTGCAGTGTGCAACAGTGGGGTACCTGTGTGGTGCAGCAGCAGGAACATCTGCAAGGTGTGTGGCCTGGAGGGCCTGTGACTTGCTCTGGTGTGCTCATGGGCATGGTCCCTGCTGGTGTTTGGCCCCCATCTACTTTGGACAGCTCTGATCTAGGCCACAGCAAAATGCCAGTCTTAGCCATATCCATCTATTCATCATGATTGGAAACAAGTCACTACCTACTGAATGCATTGAATGTACTTAGTTTTAGGTTTGGTCTATATTATGCAGATTTGTCAGCATAGCTAGAGGTATAAAAAAAATCAAGTAACTAAAATAGCAAAACCCCCAGTCAAGATGCAACTGTGCTGATACAAGAGGGCTTCCACTGGCTTCACAAATGCTTGGAGAGATGATGTAAATTTACCAGTAGAAAAAGTCCTTCTATACCTGCATCTCCACTATGGGTGCTGGTAGTAGACCCCTGTCAGTGTATCTATGGCAGCAGCAGCTCTACAGTGCAAATAGACACTTTATTGCTGTATATGGCAATATAAATAAGCGCTGAGGTATTAAAAGGATGGCATCTACATTCAGGCATAAGGGGAATGGAAAGCTAAACCTGGCTCCACTGAAGTCAGTATTCACCCAGGATGCTTATTTCACCGTTCATTCACAGAATGCAAGAGAATAAGATGATCCTCACTGCAAAACAATGGTGAAGGAAATCTGTTACTCTCCTAGGCAGTAAAAACCTGTGTGATAATCATTTTGGACCAGACTTTCAAAAAAATAACACCTACATAATATTCATGAAGTACATGTGAACAAAGAGATATTACATATGAAAATTATATGCTTGCAAATTAAAAAGGAGTCTTAAAAACTCCATGACTCACATACATGTTTAAATGCTTGTTTTGTACATTTGACTGTTTTTCATGTCTGTATTTTGCAGAAATATAGATGCTGAAATTTGACCACTGAATTTTTATACATAGCCCATTAAATAACCTATATAGGAATTTATCTGAAAACGTTAATGTTAACCAAGACTAGTCACGGCAGTCACATTTATGGAGTATATTAACATGTCTTGTCAATGGATCTACACAGTAAATAAGAACCACTCAGAGAAGATATGACCATAAAAGAGAAAAGTTTGAGAAAAGTTAGAATTTTCATAAAAGCCCCAATGCTTTTAGCTTTATCCATCTGTTTATTTAAATAATTTTCATAATTATTCATGATATTTTTCTCCTTTAGAACTTGTATTGTGATTTGTACCTTTTATAGATGTTGTCCTGCTTTTATTTCCCTTTTATAATGTTGGCTTCTGCATTTAGCATTGTTCAGCATAATACCCTGGAGGATAGGGGGAAGGGGTAGGGAGGGAGAGAGAGAGAAAGAGAGATTCTTTTTAAAGGTTGCCATAAATCCAGATATCCATTAACACGATGAGTGCTATTACACAACGTCATATCAAAATTATTTGCTCTAACTTTTGAAGCTTGGAACTTATGCTGTTTTCTAAGGTACTTGCAAGTTTTAGAAATAACACCTGTATTTGTTCCAACTTTACTACCTGCTTGAAGAAACATATGTAGGATCATAGGAAAGTAGAGCTGGAAGGGACCTCACAAGATCATCTAGTCTAGCCCTCTGCTCCAAGCAGGGTTGTCCCTGACTGAACCAGCCAAGTGTCTATCTGTGTGAAGTATCTGTCTATGGTATATGCTTAATACGTGCTAGAAACTGAGGCCCAGACTATGGCCTGTTCCCCAACTCCCCTGTGCTAATGCAGGACTGACATTTCACAGGCTGCATGCAGTCTGCAAGGAGTTAATCTGCAGCCCCTAGGCTCCCCATGGCAGCTGCTCCCTTTTTTGCTCCAGATGCTCCTACATCCAGGGCCTCTGGGAACCCCCTTTCTTCTCTGGCTTTCATTGCTTGCCCCCACCACGGGCAGTCGGGCAAGGCAGGACAGCACAGCTTGGTGCAGCCTGCAGCCCAGCAGCCTGCAGCCAAGGAGGTGATAAGGCTCGACATGCAGGGTGCAACAGGGTAGGTATGGGGGGGACTGTGGCCCCTGCTGGTGCAGCCCCCAGCTGCTAAGTTGGACAGTCCTGTGCTAATGCATTAAATCACCATTTCCATCATATGGAATGTAGCAGACTTCACAGAATTAGTAATCCTCCCTTGCAACTGGGTGGCAAGTAGGGAGTAGGTAGAGCCTTCTGCCATCTTCCAAATATCCTTTTGGGATATGCAACACTTCAAGACCTGTATGTAGTATGTTGGACTGGGGATAGACCTAACACAATTTCCACTTTCCTGAACAATGGTAAGACATGGGGGAAGAATGTGACTCCCTTAGTGTGCTCTAGGGGCAGTACAGAAACACTGATTACCCAGTCCTATGTAAGGAATCACAGGACAGTTTAGGACACATCAGTCTTTATCCCCCAGCTATTACAGTCATGTGTAAGACATGCAATTTCATTTACTTAAAAGGTTAATCTTGTTCTCCCTCCTCATCAGTTTCTTTGAAAATCAGAGCAGAAGAATTTTTTTTTGTTTAATTCTTTTGTATGCGTCCAGGTAAAAATGCTCTACTTACAGAATCTTTTTTTTGGAACGTGGGTGGTACCCTGATCCAAATTTCTTTTGAAGAAGGTATTTAGGAGAGGAAAAAAAAACAAACAAAGTGACCTTATATGCTCCATTTGTTTCCCTGTGAAAAGAAATTAAACTGTATTTTCTATTTAGTGATTACCTCACTGGAAGAATGCAACAGCTATTAAACAGAAACTAATAAAGCATGCATGAAGGCTGATGCTTGAAAAATAAAATAAATGACATAGTAGTTTGGTTTAATTTTATTCAGTTACTAATTAAATATGGCTCTGCTCTTTGATTAGTTGAATGTTAGATATGAGACAAAAAGTATGGGATGGATGTTTCTCTGCCAAGCCAATAGGATGATGCACATGAGTTTAGGCAACTGAATCAGACTAATAGGCTATGTAGGAAAGAAATGCTACCATGGATTTGTCTTTTTAGCTTTTCCTGTTTGTTTGGCTTTTGCAGTATAATCCATGATTCTTTCTTTCAAACAGTTAGAAGCAAACTTTTTCTTAACAGTGCTCAGTAGTTTGGACTGCATTTTATGAACATTGCTACCAAGGCTAGAGGATATGTAGGTTTTATTCAGCAAGCTGAACTGCTGGTAGGCTTTTTTATGCATGTGAAAACTGAGTAAGAGAGCATTTAGCAAGCAAGTTGAGTGGGAGGGTATGTGAATTCAAAAAAAAAGTTGTGGTTTGTTCTGCTGGAAAGTCTTTTGCATGCATTTATTTAGCACCATCATACATCTAATTCATCTTCAGACTTTTAATAATACAGGAGGACATGTTCTAATCTCAGCTGTCCCATGAACATTGCACACACAGTGAGGGATAATTTGAGGTACAGTTATAAACTTCATCATTTTAAATTAGAAAGTGAGACCCAAAGAAGAATTTATAGAGTGGAGCATCTCCAAAATAGCCAAGGCTTACACTTTTGCAAAGACCCACATGTATTACACAATTAAATTTGTATTGCGACTGTTTTAGGGGAGAATAATTTTTTAACCTGGTTTCCCATCAAGACAGGTTCAATGGTCAGCTCACCTATCACTGAACCCAGTTTTTCCACTGTCCTGGATCCACTATTACTGTAGCTCCATTGTGTCTGGGACCTCATTCCTTCCTGCTTATTCAGTTTATCAGGCAAAGAAGGAGTATAAGACAACTTTACTAGTTAGTTATCATCTGTGACTACTGAGATCTTGTCCTGCTTTTATCTCTACAACTTTCTGTATTAATTTGTTTATTCTCCTGATATGCATTTCCAAAATCCCTATATTGTGAGTTTACAGGGATATTGGACCATGCATGTATATATGCAATAACATGTATTTGACTACTATTAAGCAACAAAGTCTACTGTAACAGTATGCTTCCTGTATATGTACAATTACTGTTATATACAATTACTAGACATTTAAAGGAAGGAGACATATATACATATTGTTATGGTAGACTCCATTATTGCTTAAATGGAAATACATTTTGTTGCTTACAATATCCTTTGTAAATTAGGACTAGATTTAAACTGCAGTCATTTATATATATCTGCTATAATTGGATATGTTTGTGCCTGTTAGGTGTTCCATGTCCACAAGCTTTACTTGTGGGCTGATGGAAAGCATATTTTAAGTAAGCATGCAAAAGTGGCATTTTTTAATAGGAATGCAACACTAAGACAAAAATCTTACTAGACATTTTACTTAAAAAAGACAGACAAACAACTGACTACACTCTTTACAATTAGAAGCTTGCACACACGAGTTATTTTTATGAACTAGTGATACAAAATTAAATTTGCCAAGCCAGTGAATCTTATAGTAGCCCCAATTGTCAAGAAATGGTGAAAAGCAGATGAGGTCCAGCAGGTCAATTAAAAAAAATCCTTATTTATCTGCTATTTCTCCCTGAGAGGTTGAAGTGATCTTTTTCTGAGTTAAATTGAGTCATTCAATACTATATGACTTATGGAACCAATGACAAGCTACCAACAGTTTGAATTTCCAATATCAGATGTCAGATATCAAGAGAACCTGTTCACAGTCAATTCACAGAGAAAAACAACAGAGAAATCTAAAAATAGTAGTGTCTAGTAAATTTAAGCAATGAACTAATTTAAGAAAAATCCATGATCCTTTAAGAGGATATTCCTTGAACAAGAGAGAGAGAATAAATTCATTAAATTATTTACAGTAAAACTATTAATTTACTGCCAGTCACAAATGATGTGCTATAGGATAATCTAGAATCTGCACCCAAGAAATCTTAACTTCTTTGCTGGAAAACTACTCTCCAAGCAACAGGCCAGTTCAGATCAGAAGTCTTCCTAAAGGATATTCCCAGCTCAGTCATTCTCAAGTTATATGCCTGCAGCACCCTGGGGTGCTGTGAGATCCCATTAGAGGTGCCATGATACCAACCCCTGTCTGAGTAGGTAAATGCTGTCTTCCCATCTGGCTCTCTGGGCATTTATACGCAGACTTTTCTGTCCTGCAATGTGCCGGAGATCCACTGCATGCGAGTTGAGGTGAACTACACTGCACTGCATGTAGTTGTATAAACGGCGAAACGCATATCAGCATGCAGAAAATGGTGGTGGTGCACTTTTGACCTAAAGCACCTCTGGTCTGTTTTAGTGCAAAAGTGCTCTGCTGCCATTTTCTCAGCACTGACACGCATTTCACCACTTATACAAATGTAAGCATCACAGCACTGGAAGCTTTTCAAAGTGACGGGTGCTGCAGCACTTGCATGTGTAAAAATGCCCTCTCTGTCTGCCCCAGCTACTCCAGCAGTATCTGTCGCTGCTTCTGTAGGGACTGCTGCTCCCTTCCTTCATCTTCTCTATCCCCAAACAGTCCCTACACAATAAATTTAGGCATATTAATTGGATGTGTAGACATGCCCACTGATAGTCATGTATGATAGGACCTAAAAAAACAGGATCTAGCTTGGCTATAACCTTTAGATACTACCAGAATACAAATGTTAAAGAATAATTGTAGATAGCAGGAATTAGAGAGAGATTCTTGCTGAGTTCAACAGGCTCTGGATCAGGCTTCAGAACCCATATTAACTCTCCTTACAGCTCTGTTCTTCACGGACACTGAAAGTTTGTGGGATTACAATCCCAGGTTCAAGGCATGAAGTTTCTCAGCAGCTGTACAGATAGTTACATCATAGCAATAGACAAGTTGGTTTTCCTTTAAATATAGAAGGGATCTTTCTTTTTTGGAGAGATCCATCACCCTTTGCCCCATTGACTGCCTACTATTCCCTTAACATTGTAAGAGAGGACATTTAAATCTTTGTGCACTGAGTGCATATTATTAGTTTATTTTTCAGGGTATATTGTTTTAGGTCATCTACTAACCAAGTTAATGTTCCCCATTTGTCCAGTTTTGTTTTGTTTTTGTGATCACATTTAGCATTGAAAAAAGCTCTTCACATTTCCCACTCAGCTGACCTACATTTATGCTCAAGAGATTCCTGTTGTTGTGAGGTGACTATTTTCTCTTTCTGCAGAACTCTCCTGCTTCTACAGAGGAAGAAAAGGAGAAGAAGCTTCTCCCAGGAGCCAAGAAACTTCCAGGCCCTGCTGTCAACTTATCAGAGATTCAGAATATAAAGAGTGAGCTGAAATTTGTTCCCAGAGCTGAGCAGCAGTAGAAACAAACAGGTTAGTAAAATATTTTTTTCTTTCTTATTCCTCCAGGAACAACTGGCTGTTCCAAAGAACATATATGTCAAAGGAAGGCTTTCTGTTGACTTCTGTAGGCTCTGAGTCAGCCCTTACATTTGAAAGAAGTATAAAAAGTAGAAGCATAAAACTGAGACATAAAATAGAAGCATATTCCATTGGAATCCTACAGCATTTAAAACTCAGCATTTTAGTAGAGTACCTGGGAGTTTGCATCTGAATATTTTTGTCATGTTCTAGCCACATGAACAAAAATCCACTGTATCCTGAATACTGCAGTCAGCCAAGTTATTTTCTCAGAAACATACACATCCCTGTCTGTACAAAGCATGAGTCAGACTATACAATTTATATATATGATCTACAAAGAAATTGATTATAATGCAGGGAAGCTAGGTTAGCAAGTTTTCTTTGCTTCCTTTAGTATAACATTTAACTCTGCTGATTTGAAGATAAACACCTAAGCATCTGTGATTAGTGTCACAGCTTTATTAAAGGACAACATCATTATTTTAACAAAGACTTTAATTTTGAACTAATTTTTCATCTGATTTCAAACAAGTTCTACAAATCTCTCAAAATCTTTCCCTGTCATCTTACATTATGAGTTTCAGAGTAATGATAATCCATCTCTATCAAAGGAATTATTGCCTTACTCTCTTCAAAAGCCTGAATCAGTTAGAGATGCATCAGGCAGCAACAATGAGAATTCATTTCTTCAGTGAGGGGCAACACAGAATGCCACTACAAATAGAAAAAAATATGTGTGTCACATAGTATCTTTCTGAACAGTACATTTGCCAATTATTTCTATTGAAACAAGTCCTTTGTATCCTGGAAAAAAAGGCAGAAAAGCCCCAGGTTAAATAAAAGAAAGGCATCTGGACTCTTCTAGAAAAGCACATACAAGAAGAACAAAGGAATATAAAAATATAATGCAGAAGAATTTTGTAACCACGGAATGGCACAGTACCAGGGGCCTTGAAGGAGATGATGTGCAGTCAGAGCGATTTGTTCTGAAAAACATACACAATACCTTTCATTTGTTTTTATGTACAGCATAAATATGTCCACTTTAAAAAATATACTCAGTTCTTTATTGTTTATACCCTGCTGTTTCATAATGTTCTAGTGATTTGAAAGAAACAACAGAGACCCTTTCTTCAGAAAACTTGTGAAAAAGGAAATTAACATTTTGTAAAATGTAATATTATAATCATCAGACTAAAGCAGTGCCCTGAGAAATATGAATGTTTAATGCAGAACTTTAAAGAGATTTCCCTCAGCAAGAAAAAATCAGACATAAATTTAACCCCAGATTAATTTCAGATCACTGTTAGTCCTGGGGTTTAGAAATTGTTATCTTATAATTAGTCTAGGGAGGATCAGTCAATGATGTTTATCATAGGCACCGCAATTCATTCAAAGACAATACAGTGCTACAAGGGTTAGCTACCCAAACAAATAGTCTTTAAAGCTCTCGTATCATTAGGCAGCAAAATGGTTTGGCATTGCAGTTCTTCCTCCTCAACTCCTGACTTTCTTCTGATGTGAGAAGTAAGGATTTTTTTGGTAATATCTTTTACTGGGCCAACTATATAGTTGGGAGAGATGTTAAATAAGCTTTCAGGCACAAAGTGGCCTTTCTTAGGTCTGGACAATAAACAGAGACATCCTAAGCTGAATACCAGATAAAACAATTGCCTTTATTTAACTCCATTACATAAATGAAAATAGTCACTTAAAGAAGTGGGAGAGGACTGTCAAAACATTGAATATAGAAGTAGCCATAAAACAAGTGAAAGGAAGTTGAATTAGATGACCTAATTATTAAGGCTGTGTGAAATTTTGCCGGTTGTTTCATTTCAAGGTCATTACAACTCATTGCAAACTCGAAACAGCAAAATCAAAACAAAATGAAGGGCCCCAAAACGGCCTCAGAACAAAACAAGGGCAATCGAAATGTTTCAAAACTTACGAGTTTCGAAGCTGAAACTGGGCTTGCCTGCAGGGAAACAGAAAGTAAAGAGAGGGAGGGGGAGGAGGGGAGAAGGACTGCTCTCATATTGACTGTGTAGCTGACCAGTGACAGTCATCCTTCCCTGAGGTCCCTTCCAACCCCAGTGCTTTGGGAGAGAGATGGAAAAACAGCATAAAAGACAGCATTGTTTGAACTGGCCTGCTTTCTGCCTTCGGGTCAGTTACTGAGCTACCTTCCAGAAGCTCAGGAGCATTAGACAACAAAGGTTGATTTGATTTCCTACTTGCTAGTCTAGCAAGTGAGATAATTTATTATTATATTCACTGATGTATTCTTTTCAATTTCATAATTATATTCCATATTATACTATATAATTTATATAAGAAGGCACATATACATATATATATGTTTATTTTTATACATTTATCTTACATACTATACTATAAAATTTATATAGGAAGGCACATATACATTTATATATTTGTATAAAGGCAAGACACTATGAAACACACCATGAAGTTATTGAAAAGGCAGCTGGCAACCCTTCAGGGAGGGGCAGAAGAGGAGGTAGAGTAAGAGGTGTAAGTTCCTCACCCCCCCAAACTGGGCCTCTTTTCTACAATCAGCAGGCATGAGGCTTCCACTAGTATAGGCAGCAAGGAGAGGGGGAGCAATGCCATATATGCCTGAGTCTGCATCCCTCCAAGAGCACTAGCCATAGTCCCCATCCCCTTCCACGACAACAAGCACCAGCATGACAGTCTCCTTCACCTCCATTTCAATTCCCATGCTGAGCCTTCCAGTGCCAGAGGAAAGGTGGATCTAGATCTGGGTCTCAGTGCCCTAGCAAGAGAAATTCTAGGGAACAAGGGGGAATCAGCTGAGTTTGTGCTCTACATCCCTCAAGTTTCCCCTAGAGCCAGGTCTCATTCCCCAGAAGGCACTTCAGAGGAGGCTGAGGTAGAGGTTGCGGAGGCAAGCAGCTTAGCTGAGTCTGCTCCTTCTGTTGTTGTTTCTCTGCTTGCTGAAGAGGGGGAAATTACAGCATCCGCACATGCACCCTCACCCGAGAAGCAAGCAGGTAACGTGGCCTGGGATCATTTTGAGCTGGCAGATGATCCCACATACACTATCTGCCTGCACTGCCAAGCCAAAACCAGCCAGGGCAAGGGAACAAAACACATGAGCACCACAGGGATGCTGATGCATCTCTGCAGGCACCCCCCCCGCCCTTGCTCCTCCTCAGCCTGGCACCAGCGGGAGCATGCCCAAAGGGAAGTCTCCCTCTTGCTTCAAAGCCCTCATCCCCCCAAAGCAGAGGCAGGCCACCCTGAAACAGTGGAGGAAAGGCAGACAGGACAGGGCATGTTTCAAGGGCGAGTAAGATCACTCAGAGCACTGGAGAGATGCTTACTGTGGATGGTAAGCCCTTCTCCTTAGTTAAGCAGTCAGGGTTCAGGTGACTTATGATGCTCGTGGCTCCATCGTATTAAGTGCCCACACGTATCACATTCAGCAGGATGGTGGTGCCCTTCCTGTCTGAGACATGCAGGGAGTACTTCAGGGAGGAGCTGCACAAGGAAGGTCCACAGGTGGCCTTACACTTCACCTCAGACATCTGAAGTAGCCGAGTTGGAAATTACACCTACCTCTCCCACACAGGGTACTGGTGTGACCAGTCAGGCCATCAGTGGGCTGTCCTTAAAGCCAAGGTGATGGATGAGTCCCACATGGCAATAGAGATCATGGAGGCCATGAACCACTTGATGCAGGGGTGGCTGATTGGGCAGGGTGAGTTTACCCGTGGATTCATGGTCACAAACAATGGGGCCAATATAGTCAAGGCCATCCGTGATGCCAACTTTGTTGGCATCTGCTGTGTGGCACACAAATTCCACCTCAATGTCAGGGACACCTTGCAGGGGGACAGAGTCGTTGGTGACAATGCCAGTAACACCAGCAAGCAAACTTCAAAATGCAGTAAGGTGGCAGGCTACTTCCACAGGAGCATCAAGGGGGGCAGGATGCTGTGGGACAAAGGAGAGCTGAACATCCTGCAGCACAAAATCATGCAGCATGTGGAGACACGGTGGCACTCCACAGACCTGATGCTCAACAGGTAGAGCAACAGAAGGCCATCCATGAGATGGCCTTGTTTGGGGAGTTTAGAATCAATGGCCCCCTTAACAGAGCTGAGCGGGTTACTATCTCCCAGATCTTGATGGTCCTCAAGCCCTTCCTTGAGGCCACCAGAACACTCAGCACTGGCAATGCCCTCCTTAGCCAGGTGGTCCCCGTAGTGAGGGAACTTCAGAGCCAAATGGAGAGCTTCCAGGGGATCAACGTTCCTGACTGGGGCAAGCCGCTGTCACCAGACATGCAGGCACTGGTGAGATGGCTGAAGGAGGGCATCAGGAAATAGCTTGATCCCTTGTGGTCTAGTGTGGTCCATGTGCTGGCTGCCATGTGTGACCCAAGGGTGAAGGGCAGCATATGCAACAGCCAAATCCTGAATCAGTGGACAGAGGTGCTGGTGAAGAGAGTCATGGAGGCAGCAAGGCGGAGTTGAGGGGATGTGGAGAGAGGGATCCACAGTCCCATGCTAGCATGCCATTCACTAGCCAATCTCCTCTTCCATCACAGGCACTGCCAATGTGGGCCAAGGGCATGGTTTCCATGGTGAGGTCCAGAGGCACCAGACCCCACCATCAGGCAGGTAGCACTCAGGTTTTGGTATCTTGCCGAGGACATGGAGCCACTGCTGTGCAATCCCTTGGCCTACTGGACAAGCTGCAGCCAGATGTGGCCGGATCTGGCTACGGTTGCCTGGGAACACCTGTCCTGTCCACTGACCAGTGTTCCAAGCAAGAGGGTGTTCAGCATTGCTGGGGATGTAGTGACACCCCATCGTATCTGCTTGGATCCTAGTTTCGTGAAGCACCCAGTGTTCTTCATGGTGAACCTCCTGCTACTGGGGTTCCCCAAGCTCTACCTGCAAACAGAGTGAATGCTGCTCTCCTCACTCTATCCGTACCTATTTCCTTTTTTCCTTTTTAAAAAACCATTTAATGCCTCACTCTCACAGCTGGAGTGGGCGCTCGCTGCATCACTAGCTAGCAGGGGAAGAACATGTCCCTGCTGAGCTTCTGTGTCAGGACAGACTTGGGAGATATGGACTATGGCTATGAGAAAGGAGCAGGTCCCAGGTCCTGGGCATGACCACTAAAACTGCACTCTGCCAGGGTTAGGAGGCCTGGTAGGACTTCTGGCAGTGCGGCAACTCCAGGAAATGCCAGGACTGAGGATCTGCCTGGTGAAAGGTGGGTAGAAAGCACCATAACCTCCAGCCACTGCATGCATGCACACAGTCCTGGCTGGGGAAAGCCCAGACCCATCGTGTCTTTGATAGGCCTGAGGCTTGCTGGTTACAATGGAGTTGTGAGGCTCCAGGTGAGCTCAGCTTAGCTGCCTGGGATGCCAGGTGTCAGGTTGAATAACCCTTCATCAGTCTGAGAAAGCGCCTGCAGTTAGTGTGTCTGCTGGTCCTGGATAGAAGGAATAGTAAAGAAGCCAGAGGCTGGCCTGGCATGCAATGCAGGCAAGGAAACAGTAAATGAAAATGGAAATGGAGGCATCAGGGAGTGGGGGACAGGCTGGGGTGGGGGTGGGGGTGGGTGGAGGAGGATGTAGCAGCATGGGTACAAAGTGGAAAGGGAGCTGGGAAGTCAGATGTCTGACAGGTTGCTGTGTGGCAGAATTCCACTATATTGAGTCCAGGAGTCATCGTACCTAGGAGGCTGATGAAGTGCAGTTCATAGGCTTGTCTGTCAAAAGTGAAATTCGGGCCGCAGCCAGCGGCGATAGCGGACCACACACAGATGCTGCTGACTTTTCACAGGAGATGCACCGCCAGGTTTAGGGGGTGCATCCATATGCACTCCTTACGCATTGCCAATGTTGGCAGGCTTTATGCCCTCATCAGGGGCTACCATGCCTGCTGTTTTCACCCCGCTACACAGAGTCATTCATGTCGTGAGTTTTGCTTGTCAGCAGCCTCTGCTGCAGTTTCTCAGAAACCCCTGCACCTATCTCCTTGCAAGCTGGCAGGCTTTGTGGCCTCAGCAGGGGCTACCAAGCCTGTAGTTTTCACTCTGCTGTGCCTTCACACTTACCAGTGACACAAGGTTTGCTTTCAAGACTTTGAGATGCAGTTTCTCAGAAATCCCTCGACCTATCACCTTGAAGCTTGGTAGGCTTCATGTACTCATAAGGGGCTCCCATTCCTGCTGTTTTCATCCAAATCTTCCACAAAATGACAAAGTTATAGGCAGGTTCTTGCTTCCCCATTATAGCCTATGGGTGAAACGTCAAAGCAATGTTGAAAAAGCGAAACAGTGGTTTCAAAATGAAATGAAACTTGAAACAAAACACTGTCCCATTGAAAAGGAAGTCAAAACAAAGTGGTGCTGTTTTGCACAGCCCTACCTACTAATTATGTAATAGAATAAGGGAAGAGGGTTTTATTACTTGTGGAGTATAGAGAGGTTACCAAAAGGAGCAGGAAGATTGTATTGAGCCATAAAACCATTGTCTGTATTCAGTCCCATAGATTGTATTGTCCATTAAAGTTATGACTTCCTTCTTCTGAAGGTGCTTTGTTGATTTTCCTTGACTACAAGTACTATGAATTCAGAAATGGAGTGCTTGTTCTGTGGCCAAAAAAAGAAGAAAGGCTATCTTTTTGCATGCTTATTTACCATCATGGCTACAGCAACATTTTCATATCTTTTTTTCTGACATCTTTTATTGCTTCTAAAATTCTAACAGTGACATGAATGGGAGAGGTTAGTTATACAGCTTAAGGCAGGGGTTCCCAAACTGGTACACATACCCCATGGAGGTACACAAGACATCTCTGGGTGGGTACATGGGAGAAATTCTGTAATGATGGATTTAGTTTTGATTATAATAATAATCGACATCCAGGTGTTTAAAATATATACTATATACTGATAGCGGTATGTGGGCAGCTGATAAATCTGGAAGGTGTTATGCAATAAGAAAAAGTTTGGGAACCACTGTCTTAGGGAAAGTGAAGGAAGTAAAAAATACACCAAAACTCAATGAAAGGGAACTCTTGAAGCCATTAGGACTTTTATGTCATAGGCTAGGAAGCTTCCACTTGTAAGGGATGGAGGAATGACTATGTCGTGCAGCATCACCTAGTGGCTGCAAGAGATGGAACAACAGGTGAATGGAGCAACTACTCCCACCAGAGCCCTTTCTGAGTCCCAGGTCACTGGAGGAAGCATTCCAAGAGGTGGATGTATTTGTACTCCAGCTTGGAGGTGGTGCAGTGGGGAGGAAGAAGAGGTGCAGTAACTCCTTGCATGGGACCTCAGGATGCTAGGTTCAGCATCATATGCTTTTAAATCCATTCTTTAAATACACACTTTTAAATATACCCGTTTTGGGTACATTCTTTTAGTGAGGGTTACCATATTTCCAGTTTCAAAAGAGAGGACAGTTGGTGGGGGGGGAGGGGGGCAGTGATATGCCTGTGATGCATCCCTGCCCCTCACTCCCAAGCCACAGCCTCCTCAGCCCTGCTGCTGTCCTTCACTCATAACCCACAGCCCTGCTATCCCTGCTTATACCCCACACTCCAGACCTGCAGCCCCCTGCCCCTGGCTGCGCCCCATGCTCCCAACCATAGTCCCCTGCATCCCTGGTGCCCCTCACTCCCAAGCCACAGCCCACTGCCCCCTTCCCCCAGTCTTGCTGGTGCCCCTCACTCCTGACCTGCAGCCCCTGCCTCCTCAGCCCCAAGGGTGCCTCTCATTCCCAACACACAGCCCCTACCCCCACAGTCCTTATGGTCCCAAACAACCTCACTCCCAGCCTATAGCCCTCTGCTGGTGCCCCTCACTCCTGACCTGCAGCCCCCTGGTCTCCCATGCTGCCCATGCAATTCTCTGTTGCCTCCAAAGAACACACTCACCCCCTTCCCCCACCTCCCAGTCCCTATCCGGTTGCAACCTCAGCATGGCAGGCACCCGCGCCCCTTGCACAGTGACCCACACACACATGCACACTCCCTCTCTCTTACTAGCCTACAGCTACTGGGGCACACAGAGGCATGTGGTCTCCCAGCCTCCAATTGCCTTCCCTCACTTCCCCCAGCCCTAAGCAGCTCCTGGCTGGGGCAAGCTGGGAAGTGCCAGGAAAGGAAAGGCAGAGCAAAATCCTGGACATTTGTGGATCTTTTAAAAAACTGCCTGGATGGAGATGGGAGGACCCAAAAAGAGGACATGTCCAGGAAAACCCAGATGCATGGTAACCCTATTTTAGTCAGAATGTGACCTAAAATAAGGGTGTTCAAGTGGTCTGGGATTGTGTCATATCCAGTGCTTGTTTTGGTCAATCTGGGAGTCATGCTACATGTGGCAACTGTGGGATCTACATGCACCACATATCTGAGAGCACCCAGGAAGGCCCCAAGTGCGATGTGTTTCGTGGAGTGGTCAGTAAGTATCCTGGTCCCTGCTCGTGGTGTTATTCCAGGTCAATTCAGACCCAGGGGCAGCATGAAGGGTTGGACTCTACAGGCTGGATCTGGCCTGTGGGTCATATGCTTGGCACCCCTAAATTAAAAAAAACTGGCAGGAACCTAGGATTTTCCATACTGAAATCAGACCTGATTTCCTCCTAGTTCAGGACTGAATAGAAACCAGCAAGCATCTGTGGGATAATCTGCCTGAGACAGGGAGCCTGGGGCTTATCACTAAGGGGAGAG
Organism: Caiman crocodilus; assembly: GCA_030014935.1. Classification (NCBI taxonomy): domain Eukaryota; kingdom Metazoa; phylum Chordata; order Crocodylia; family Alligatoridae; genus Caiman; species Caiman crocodilus. The sequence goes on from JAGPOW010003316.1 coordinate 60,041,977, forward strand.
AAAGCTGCAGTTAAGACTCAGGGCAGTTGAATTGAGGCTAGTTGTGCGGGGTGGGGGAAGTAGCCAGGGATCCTTGCTGCCTAGGCAGGGAGCTGCATTGAGAAGAGGTTTGGGAGCCAGTAAGTCTCTGAGGGCTTGCAGGGAGGACATTGCCTAGAGTAGAGGAAGCTTTGTGCATACAGCCAGTGAGCTGGGGTTATGTTGGTACCCAGTGAGGGGATTGTTGTGTGTTATAGCTCAAGGGATTTTAGTTTTTGTTACAGCCAGGGGGCTTCCCTTTTGAGTATAATTTATATTGGTGGTTAAGATCTGGGGCTACTGGGGAGGTGGAAGTCCCAGCCATGCCTATGGGGCATTTGACAGCCTTGACCCTGGCCAGGGGCAGGGCTTAACTTGCAAGAGGAAATAAATCTGGCCAGGAGCCCAGTGCCTGAGCAAGGTGAACAAGGGTCAGAGACTCGCAGCCAGGAGGGTCAAAACAGGAGTACCCAAGAGGGGTGAGGATTTACGGCCAGGGGCCTGCAGCCCAAGAGGGGTAAAATTTGTGCCCAAGAGGGGTAAAAAGCAGGGTCCCATCCAAAGCAAAGGACAGAGGCTCGGGGCCCAGAGCTATTGAGAACCAACAGGGCTGAGGTAAAAAAGAGCTGGACCTGAACCATGGGCCAAGACCGGAGGCTTGAAGCCAGAGGAAAGGGAGGCTGAAGTCTGGGAAGTCTGGAGCACTGCAGCCTCTACAAGGGACAAAGCAATGTATGATAACCCTTTTGAGGCATGGGCACAGCTATAGTAGAAGTTGGAGGCTGTGAATAGCCCATAAGGCAGTTGGTGCTCTGGGGCTCCATGGGCCAAGGAGGGCCTATCTAGCGAAGGATTGGATTTTGGCTAGTAGGGTCCAGGAGGGAATCCACTGGTAAAGGAAGGATGGGGGCATGTTCTTGGACCCTTACACAGCTTCCCTTTAAAAATCAACCGTTACATTAAGACGTGACAGTTGAGTGGAAAGGGAGGGTACCTAGAGTTAGGGCAAGACAGTAGCCAACTGGCCAAAGGGGATGCCACTGCTATCTCTGGGGCCCGGTCCAGCTACACTGCCCTGACAGTATGTCTCATCCTGTACTCCAGCGGTGAGACTGGTATCGGCACCCTGACACATGAGGTAACATTGTTGATTTAAAGACATAACCTCAGTTTAAATTTAAGCACGCAAGGACAGTCAGCTATGGAAAATTCTCTTAAGTAACCTTAAACAATGTAGAGTTGCTTCCTCCACATCAACATTAGCAATCTATCCAGTTCCTAAAAGACTCTCAGCTCACCAGTGATGGAATTACTTGAGAGAAACAAGTGCCTTTGGGTTTTAAGATTCTCCATTTTTGATGTGTATATATCAACTATTTATAACAGATGTTTATTATCTGAGTATGGCACTGAAAATAGACATTGGCTTGCCTTCCGATCATTCTCTTGTTTATAGCTGTACTAAAATACAATTTGTTACCCAACACATATTGCCTTTAATCTGCAGCTTTGTTGGGAGGGTTTCTTTCTTGCTTTCCCTGTGTTACTGTTTCAGATAGATTTTTCAGTTACCATGTCTTTTATCCCTGTATTTAAATAGACCAAAAAGTCTAGGATGAAATACAGTAAAATAAATCCTAGGCATCTTCTGTAATGAGCACATCCAAAGCCTGGGCTCGTAGAAGAACCCTGACATGCATATGAATTGTCATGAATAAACCAGCATAGCCATGGAGTTCCTGATGAAGGGGAAGGAAAGGGGAAACATCCACTTGCCTAAGCCTGAGTAGTCAGGATTGACACATGGAGAAGAGGGTCCATTCAGGGATGGATAGAATGAGATAATGGGAACCTCCCCCTCCCTGAGCTTTGTGTACTAATTAAAATAATTTCATTTTTGTTATTTCTACCTCCAGACTGAACTACAGTTTGCAAATCTGCATTTCCCCTCCCCCTATGCATATGTGCACATGCACACGCACACACGGGATATATGGCTGGTGGATTTTATTGGTTATGAAGTTCGTTTACTTCACCAACTTCATATCCAACACCCCAAAAGTCACTTGGGCTTTGGAGTACACTGACTCCCACAGAGCTGGTTCCCTGGTATGGGGTTTTGAAATCCTATTCTTCTTCTACATTGCTGAAATGTGACAGGCAGGTCCTTCTATAGCCAGGGTGAGGGAACATGACTCACTCATTAAAAGATGCTGCACATTGCAATAAGATGTGTGTGTTCCTTCTTACTTAGGAAGGAGGTGGGAATGTCAGACAGATAGCACACTAAAGGAAAGCGGAAAGAGGCAGGGGGTTATAAAATAGTGGGCAAGTATGCAAAACAAACTATATTGAATTGAACAAACTATATTAACAAAACAAATTAATGTTTTTGTAAAGATATTTGTGCATTTACTCATTGATAAGTTTTTAATTAAAATAACGTTTTATGACAAGAATCACACTGAGCCATAGGTACATACAGATCTAGTATCCCCTTGGCTTGAACACTGTCTGTTCTGTCACCTGCCACCACTGAGAACACTCTCCATCCTCTTTGTAAGCAACCTTCAAGTAGTTGAAGACTGTTATTAAATCCCCTGCAGTCTTCTCTTCTTCAGACTAAATAACCCCAATTCCCTCAATTTTTTCTTATAAGACATGTTCCTCAGCCCTTTAACTATTTTTGTTGTCCCCTGCTGGACTGTCTCCAATTTGTCCACATCCTTTCTGTAGTGGAGGGGCCAAAATACGTAGTCTATTGTCAGTATATTACCCTGCCCATGTGTTCAAAAATCATGAGTTAGACTTCCAAATCATGATCTCCCAGTATTTAAAACACACATGCACATAAAATAAACTAAAGGCTAGGGTTTTTTAGTCTGTAAAGTAATTTTTTCAAACTTCTCTCTGCAACCAAGGATGCTAAAGGATGTCTTTTAAAAATGAAAACTGAGATTCCAGGAAATCACTTGACTGCTATAACTAGAGCTCTCAGTAAAATCATGAGGGTTGGTAAAACCATCAGACTTATTCCTAGCTGGTTTAGTTTTGAGTCAATCACCCCAAATTTTCTTTTAGAGAAAAAGTTATTATTTGGTTCCTCATGAATATTCATCGTTTCATAGTTTCATAGTAACCAGGGTCAGAAGGGGCCTAGAGCAGGCCATCTAGTCTGACCCCCTGCCAATGGCAGGAAACAAGTGCTGGGGTCACAG
>JAGPOW010003316.1:60045312-60144200 GCA_030014935.1 Caiman crocodilus
GCCCGCCTCACAAGATCAGCCAACCTGGAAGAAAGAAAACGCTTACCCATGGGTGATAGGTGAAGTCCATCCTCCGCCAGCATGCTCTGCGTAGAGAAAAGTGGGCTGTGATCCAAAAATCTAAAACCCACATCATAGCCCCTGGGGGTCCAATATGTCCGATATTTCCAGGATATGGAGATAATGAGTTAGGTCAATGCCTATAAAGCAGTCGTAACACTTACCAAATGCATCTGTGAGCCACTGCTATACAGCTCCTGTCCCCTTTTCAAATAAAGAAGAGTTTTCCTACAACACCAATGTCATCCTATTGGTTGAAAAGTAAGAAGTGGAAAAGAAAAGTCTTGGTCGTCTGGCTACCTGTAATCCTTTGCACAGGTGAAAGTTAACTTGTATCTTTTGCACAGAACAGGAACTCCAATATGAACCACTTAGATATGAACCTTCCTGGATTAACTTAAACCAGAGTCCCCCAGCATTCCAGCATGCTCTCTGGGCTGGGCTCTCTGCTCCAGCTCAGTAGGGTGAGCCTCGCCCTTCTCCTCGCCCCTCTTCTCCCCAGCAGAAGCAGGAACAGGCAGGGGTGGGGGTTTGGCCAGAGGGGTTTATTTCCCCACTGCTTGTCCCACTGGCAAAGACCAGAGCTGGGTCTTCTGGGGCTCCCCCCATTACTGCAGTGGCTGGTTACCATGGCTCCTGAGGCAGAGGGGGCAGGGAGGGGGTTTATTCTCCTTTCTACCCCCACTGCCCCCAGAACTTGCTCCCTACATGTGCACCGCCGCTGCGCTTGCTCCCTGCTTAGGAGCAGCAGCCCCCATCATAGTGTTGGGGAGCATGAGCCCCTTCCCAGAAGGGGTCCCAGCTGCAGGGCAGGCAGACTGCATGCAGCAGCACCAGAGCCCAGAGCCCTTCAAGCCCCTCCCAGCACTGTGGTCTATAGCAGCTTTCCCCTCCCCGCAGTGTGGCCCCACTGCTAGGAAAGGGCCCTTGTTCTGGGAAACTGTAACAGGGGCTGCTGCCCCCATCACGGTTGCTCCCCCCTCACTGCTTCAACAGCTGGGTGGGGGAAGGGCCAGATGTCACTGACAGGGCTCCGTGGTGGGTAGGGTGGAAGGGAGTGGGGTTATTCCCCACTCTGCCCCTGGCGCACTGCAGCAGGGTCTGCCTGCTGCGGCCACTGCTGCTGCTCAGTCTGTGCTCAGGACAAGTGGCAGAATAAGCTCCCTCCAGCCCCGCCTCTCCCCAGTGTCTGGCAGAGGGGGTTTATTCTGGGGCCATGGCAGCCCGTTGCCATAGCAGCAAGGGAGGAGTGCCCATCAAACTCAGCTTAGCTCCCTGACGATAGAACAGGAAGGGGGGAATTAAATCCCTCTCTGGCCAGTTTAGCCCAGTCTGGCCATGCTGCACTCAGCACAGCTTCCTGCAGCTGAGGGTGCGCTCTAGTGTTCCCCAGTTCCTGACCTGAGCAACTGCAGGCATGTGCAGGCATTGCCTCAGTCCAGAGGGAGTGTCTGTACTCTTACAAACCAGTTCAACTTAGGCAGGTTAAACTAACCTGAAAAGGTTGAATCAATTCAGACTCTGGCTTTTTGAAGGTCTGTCCCTAGCCAAAGAGATTAGTGTTGCAATTTTAGCCATAAATACTAACTGCTCTGGCACCTTCAGAGTGTGGGGGCCAAGAAACGCTGGCGGAATGGGGCTGCCTATAGAGCGGAATTGGTTGGACGGAAGGCAGCAGTGGTTGAAACAAAAAAACTTTACTTACAAGCTGTATACACGAGGTAGACAGTGTAGGCACAATCCGTAGATAGACAAACAGAACTGTAGACAGGCACACCGATGCTCACACGCTCATGCGGGGATTGGATACGTCGCGGTGACCGCGATGTGGAGACATTGGTGGGTGATCAGGCCTCCTCCATGGCTCCAAAGTATACATGGGGATCTTTCCCTACACGTGTTCGAGCACTCCTCCAACTTGGGCAGGTACCACACAGGCCTTTTATGCGGCCAGCAAGCCAATTGCTGACTGCAACGTGTGCATAATTTACACTAAGCCAGTCATGAGCATGCACTTGATGGTGCAGCTGCAAACTTTTGGCAGGCTCTGATCTTGCACCATGGACTTTTCCTGCCTTGCAGGGAAAATCCCTGTGCCCGGGACTCGCAATGTACCTAACACAGCTGTGCCAAGGCACCTCTTAACCGTTCAGCTCTGACACAGAGCAAACAGTCAAAAATTACAGAGCATTTTGCTGTACAATAGGAAATGTATAAAACAAATATCTTCTGTCTACCAACCATACCTTTAAGCAGATCATTTTGTTTCCAGATGACACATTTACAGGCTAATAATTCAAAGAAATGTCATATTTTACAGAAAGTGTGAAAAGAAGCCTTAATTTTTAGAAGTTACACTTGTTATAAACCATTATAGCTCTCTCTCACATATTTAGGATCTCATTTCCACAGGCTTTGCAGAGGTACATACACATACGTACACACATCCAGAATAAAGTTTTTAGCCTTGATTATTTTTACCACACTTAGAATATTTAATATACCCAAAGTAAGAAAAGGTTTCTCGCACAAGTACGGTGGTTACTCAAATGTGCTTTCCATTTCATTCTACAACAAATGAAAGTCATTTTTAGAGCAATAGGGAAAAAGTTTCTATGAATTGGCTGGAACGCAAACAACAACAATGCCCAGCTTTCTTTGTTGTGAATTTCTTTCCTCTGATCACCCTAGTGCTGATCACCCTAGTACTCTGCCATGAACCTCTCTTGTGAACCATATTTCTACACTGAAAATTCTAATTTTAGAATTGTGCTTTTCTTGACTGATTTGTTAAAGGCTGAATTGTCAGTTAGTCCCTGCCCTGATTTGGAAGTGCTGTCAGCCTACATGATACAGGAGAACTTCAAGAAGGCTGGATGACTCCTGAAACTAGTTGGTGTCCCAGGTCTTGGGAGAGGGGGCATATGGGGAAGTGACAGTGAAGGAAAGGTTTTGCTGGTCGGTGTATGGAGGAAGATAAGGCATAGGCATCCCAATGGTGGGTGTGAGCAGAAAGGTCCACCTCTTCACTTCTTCTGCAGTTATGCAGAGTGGGGCAATATAAATTACATCTGAGGAAAAAATGCACCCTTTGGAAAGCACCTCTCTGCTGCACCTTGTGCGCAGACAGGCACACATCTCTCCCCTGCTGCACTGCACACCTTATCATCAGCTCCTTAGCCACAGGCTGTACTGGCACCATGCATTTCCTTAGTCCTGCAGGAGCTAAAGAGGGGAGGGGGAATCTTGAGACCCAAGCTGCTGTTACAACCAAAGCAATAGAGACAGAGGCAACTGGGGGCTGCACCTTAACCCCTCATGAGAGTAAGCAACCTGTGGGCTGCCAGTTGGACAGCTGTCTTAAATGAAACCCTCCATGAGCCTGGTATTAGTTATGCAGACTCTCCCACATGGATCCTTTTGTGCAATTAGGGTCTCCCAGCACCAAGTATTTAGCAATGAAGGAAAATAAAATATAACTTTTCTTGGGAAGTTCAACTAGGATGCAGTTACAGACTGGTGAGTGAGATTATATATCTGTATCTATATTTTACCATCCTTATGTAGTAGGATTGCCTTAACACCTTAGGCTATATAGCCTGTACCCAGATGCTATAGCAATGGATACCATTAAGACCCTGGGCTTAAAAATAATACAAGTAATTTACTTTACAATACTCAACATTTCTTCAGCACAGGAGTATGAAAGAGCCTAGATCAGTGTAAGGGGCTAAGTGCTCTCCAACACGTAATATGCAACTCTATGCCTTATTAGTGGCTTAGTGAGTTTCATCAAATCTACATAAATTATAGCCAATTAAGTTGACAGAATGATTTGAAATATCACGGCTCTGACATGATAATCAAACTAATTTATTTCTCGTGACCTAAGCCCCCTCATCATTTCATGTCATCATTTTTACTCATCACTGGATAGGAGACTACCTAATTCAGTCATTATACCAGCAAGTGATACTATGGGTGCTTGTACACGCAGTGGGGGTTTAGTTCTCCCCTAAATTGAAATGGTGGGTTTTTAAATGGCAGGTTTTTAATAGTGTTGTTTAAAAACCACTGTTTCAATTTAAGGACTTCCGTCACATCATATGATGTCACAGTGCATCACAACCCCCCGTCAGCTCACCCACCTCCCTCCTCCCCCTGCTGCTGCTGTGGGACCACCCAGAAATGGGCTGGCTTGCTCCTGGGGCACTGTGGTAAGGCAGCAGGAGGGCAGCTGGGTGTGCTGGCAAGGGGAGAAGGCAGCGGTGATTGTGGACAAGGCGCTGGAAACCTGCCAAGCCCAAGCTTCCCCGAGCACATCGGGGCTTCCAGCACCTGTTCACTGTTGCACTTTGTTATGTAGCAAACTAAAATACCTTGGATGGGTTTTACCTTGCTACGTAACAAGGTCATTTAAAGTGAAATAGGCTGCCAAACATGAGTCATGAAATTAAACAAAGTATGCTGCTGAAGGTGTAAGCAGCAACGCAATTAAAGTGGTGCAAAAGGGCAATTAAGCTGCTTTAAAGGACAATTTTATCACATGTTCAAGCACCCTAACATAACTTCATATGTATTTCTTGTTAAGACATGTCATTCATTTTAGTCTGAAGGTCACCTCAGTTCCACAGAAATTCGAGGCTCCCTGAACTTTTCTTGCTGAAAATTATATGCACAATAAATAAAACGGTAATCAATTGACACTGTAGAGAGAGTGAATTATGCTAAAGGAATGAATCCCATGATTCTTTAAGATTCCTACATGAATAATTTTGGTCTCCTTCATTCTGTGTCTTTGTTACACATCATGTTCCCCATTTGGTCTTAGCAGGCACATCTGCATGAGACTCTGACTGCGCAGTAGCGTGATACCGCTCTACAGTAGTGTTGCATGACAAAAACTATGCCAAGAAGCTACTGTGCAGTAGTATTAGACTACTGTGCAGTAGTGTCACTTAAAAGACATTCACCATTGCTGTTGTGCAGTCACTCCAGTTATGGAGCATTTATTTAGTAGTTACTTATAGAAGAACTAAATAAATGCACAGCAGCCACTGCACAGTAACTTCTTGTGTAGGTGTGTCCAGCAGGTTGTAGCTGCTTGAGGGAAAACCCCAAGCATATGTCATGAAAGCCATGGTTTGAACCAGTTGATTGATAATTGGATAAGCTGAACCAGTATAATGAGGCACTGGGCACATGGGGCACCTGTGGGGCATGGAGGCATTGGTGATTTCTGGCTGCCACCATGTTGCCAGCACAGCCTTGTGGCTGCAGCAGTAGTTGCTATTTTTCCATCTCTATGTCAAGTTTGTACCCTGGGCTGCTGCTCCAGTCACCACATCTCAGTTATGCTACTGACTGGTACAGACTATGGCTTTTTTGTGATGGCACTAATACAGTTTTACATTTTTCACTATGAATGCAACAGACAAAAGCTAAGTAAAGACAGAGTTAGAACCTTAAAATTAACGTCCATAATGTCCCATCCTCATCTGTAAATTTATTTTAACATTCCCTTTGATGTGATAACAATGTTACTCAATTGATAAAAGGAAACTTAGACCTTTTAGCTTTTAGTTCTCTTGGGCCTTTGTTCCTGTTTGTTACCTTCGAGCAAACCTTGGTCTAAATTGCTGTTATGCCCCAGGTAGCCATACAGAGCCATTCACAGTGCACAAACACAATCTTTGAGGGAACAATAGCAATTCCAGCAAGCATACTTATGGAAGAAGAGTGTGATAACTGCACTCTTCCTGTTTCCAAACAAACAGGCCAATGTGGGGCAGGATAACTGTTCTATATAGAAAGTATCATTAGTGCATTTAAACAGCTGCAGTACTGGCACAAGATAAATAAAATAGCTCCACTGGCTTAAGAGTTTTTACTAAGGAAATGTGAAAGAAAAGAAAAAATATCCCCAGAGCAATGCTCTTGTACTCATGGGGAGGGAAAGACATGGCTGTCAAGAAATAGTATTTCATGCCTTTTGGCGGACAGCCCATCTTCTTAAAACCAAACAAACAAAAAATGTGACTTGAAATGGAATAAAATATAAATATGAAGACTTTAAAACATACGCTCAGGCTTAAATATGCAGAACCAAAGAAAACGGGACTTGCAGATGCCATTCTGTTCTCAGATAGTGCTTGATAGATGCTATAGTGGTTTCAAATGTTTCTGATAAAGGACACTACACTATCCTCCTCCATACACAGTTAAATTAAGGACAGGGTGCCTTATAAGTATAGTTCTCTGAATTCTATTGCTTTTTGAGAGCTTGGCTAGTACCAGTTCAATGGATCAATCCACTTAGGTTTCGAATTGGCAGGCAGGTGTAACCAACACAGTTTGTGCCCTGGACCAGCATCCCCCTTCTTTGCCCTGCTCTTCTGCCCCTGAACTGCTGACATCCCAGCCCTCCCTGCTCCATGCGGAAGGCCACACTCACTTTTACATCATCCTACTGCAGCTGCTGGTCCTTAGCTTCACCATTGCTACTGCCACAGCTACCTGCTGCGTGAAAGTGCAGTCCTCTACACTCTCTGTTCTAATGGCAACTTATAAATTTGGCAACTTGCAAGGTTGATTGAAATAGATTTCCTATCATACATCTGGAGCAATGTATTCCTATTTAAATAGGTGCTGATCTTAATCAATTTGTAGTAAGAGAACAAGTTACACTACAGCTTGATTAAAATGAAAGGAACTACCAGCAGAAATTTCCCTTGACTAAGGTGGGTGACTGGTTTGATTAGGATCAACCTCTAGCATGCCTTTCTTTGAAAGTGACTGTTAAGATGAAAGGTGGCTGTCTGTCTGAGAAACTTGATGACTTGAGCCTGAGGGCTATACATCATCTTTGAGTAAAGGAAGATCTTTAGCTGTATTAGGCAACTTGTCTATACTTGGGGTTTTGTTTTGTTTTTTAATATCAATATCGCTGCATCAGCCTCTACTGCAGGGGTGGGCAAAATAGGGCCCATAGGCTGAATCTGGCCCATAAGGCCATTCTACCTGGCCTGCAGGGCCCCTAAAAAATTTACAAAATTTAATTTTTATCTGCCCTTGGCTCCTGTCAAAAATGACAAGAATCAAAGGCATTAGGACCCAAGGGAAGCCCAGTGGGCTCCCACAACAGCAGGGCCCCCCGCCTCCCTCCCCAGCCAGAAGCCCCACTCAGGGCTTCTGGCCTGGGACCATATGGCTGCCCCAGCACAGGAAGCTCAGATAAGGGTGGGGGAAGGGCGGGGAAGGAGTCCAGGGAAAAGTGGCCTGGAGAAAAGCTGAGTGCAGTGGGGGAAAAGCCGCTCTTCACCCACCGCACACTACAGCTGCTTGCAGCCCACCTGGGGCTGCCTGTGCCTGCTCTGGACAGCCCGTGGGCTGTATGTAAGCGGCTGCAGCAGGGAGCACCAGCCCAGCCACAGGGCAGGTGAAGGGCTACTTCTCCCCCCACAACCCAGCTTTTCCACAGGCTCCTTCCCAGCATGGAGGAAAGTGGCCTCTCACCCAGCCCATGGCCGGCACCCTATGCTGCAGCTGCTTGCAGCCCACCTGAGGCTTTCCAGAGCAGGCACAGGCAGCCTCTTGCAGGCTGCAAGTGGCTGCAGTGTGGGGCACTGGCCACAGGGCAGGGAAGGGCTTTCTGCCCCCCCCCTCCCCCACCAAGGCGCTCAGCTTTTCCCTGGGCTCCTTACCCAGTGTGGAGGAAAGTGGCCTCTCACCCAGTCTGTGGCCGGTGCCCCTCACTGCAGCTGCTTGCAGCCCACCTGGGGCTGTCTGGAGAAGGTACAGGCGGCCCCAGGTGGACTGTGAGCAGCTGCAGCACAGGGCACCAGCCATGGGGTGGGTAGGGACTGCTTTTTCCCCCTGTGCTCAGCACCACCTTGTAACCTGGCCCTGATGCTAGCCTGGGCCCTGTGCTGGCTCCAGGCTCACCCTTCAGGGCTGCACGGGATGATGACAGCAGCTGCAGCCCCCCACTTGCTGTACTGGGCAGTGTTTGCCACTGCTGCCTGTGGGCTGCCCAGCACGCAAGCTCTGGGAAGACAGCAGCAGCCAACACTGCCTTTCATGCCAAGCAGGAAGACTGTAGCTACTGTTGCCATATGCAAGCCCAGTGGCTGAGTCCAGAGCTGGCATAGGACCCAGGCTGGCAGCAGGGCTAGGTTACAAGCTGGTGCTGAGAATGGGGAGTGCCTACTGCGGACAGCTCTACGTGGGCTGTGAGCACCTACAGAAGGGAGCACTGGCCACGGGGTGGGCGAGGGGCTGCTTTTCCCCACACTCAGCACCAGCTCCTTCCCAGCCGGGGAGCAGAGGGTCAGGGCTATGTGCTGCCTCCCCGCCCCCCACCTCTACCGCTGGGCTGGGGGGCACTGGGAGTGAGCAGATATGGGAGCTAGTGGAAGCATGGGCCCACACCGGTGTCCCAGAGCCAGTGCCAGCCAGGCCCAGAGCAGGGTGGCAGGAGCGTGGGGTTCCAGCTGGTAGGGGCTCTATGGAGCTGGGCCAGCTCTCCCCTCTCCCTGCTGGTGCAGCCCAGCCTGTCTCCACAGACCCCTGCCAGCCTGTGCCCCACTTTGGGCCCCACTGGTGCTGTCCCTGGGACATTGGTCCCAAGATGGTGACCAGGGGCAGGGCACCTGTCAAGGGGTGGGGCTACCCATGCAGCCTTCGACAGCCTGCCAAAACTGGGTAAATGGCCCTCCACCCGAAATAATTGCCCAACCCTGCTCTAGTGCATATGTGCTACAGTGGTGTAAAAAGTAACTTGGGTGAGTGCAGTTCACTCCACTACACCCCATTATATAGAAGTGATTGTAAACCAGGGTCCCAGGATAGCTCACAGGGTACCACACAATTTTAGCACTCTTAGGTGTGCAAGACACTTAAACATGCTTCACAAGATAATCCCAGAGATTTCAGATAGTGTCAAAACATTCTGATCAGTTCTGGCCTTTCTGAATAATAGAACTAACTGTTCTATTAATTTTCTTCAGACAAAAACAAGCGAAAGTTAAGAGTTGATATTTTCTGACGGGAGCCTTAAGTCTAAAAAGTTTGAAAGCGACTGATTTTTAGGAATATCCTGGGTGCATTCCAGACAAACAAGAAGGTACAGTACACTCCTTGAAGAAGCCATGATCTAAGGACAGACAAATGTCTTTCCAGATACTTATTTTACTGGTACACTTGGATATCAATGTGGCTTTTATATGCCTCTCTTCTATTTCAACTATATCAAGGACCACATTTTCAAAAAACATCTAAGGCTCCTGGCAGGTGTTCAGTTAAAGGTACCAGGGGATCTGATCCATCTGACCCCAACAATCAGGCTACACAATCCCAGTTGTGCCCTATTACAGGTTTGGGGTGGGGGCCAGGATCACAATCTCAGGTCCCCCTTGCATAGATGATTAGCAAGCCAGGTAGATGGTGAGCACAGCTCTGGGAGAACCTCTCCCAGGGCTGCAGCAGGGGTGAGCAACTGCCTGCAGCCGGACAAGAGCAGGCTGCGACTGGCAGCTGCTGCAGACTCGGGCCAGTGGTGGCACCAGGCTCTTCCAGGTGTTTGGGGTAGACGATGGTGATGGGAGGGGAGCTGCTGCCACCCCAAAATTCGCCATAGCCCCCTGCAACCTGCCCTGCCAGCTCCACGGCCAAGTGCTGGGAAGAGCCTGGTGCAGCTGCCAGCCCCAGACTGCTCTCATCCAGCTGCAGGCAGTTACCTGCCTTTGCTGCACCCCTGGGAGTGACAGACACTGCTTGGCTGCACTGAGCTGGGAGTTTGGGGCATGGTGCAGCCCAGTGGCTGCAAGCAGCTGGCATCGGCCACTCCCAGAGCTGCTGCAGCAGGGGCTGCAATGAGCGGGGAGAAGTGGAATGAGTGGTGCTGCTGCCCACCCCAAGCACCATGAAGAGCCCAGTACTACCCCTGCTGCAGTCCTGGGAATGGCAGATGTCACCTTCTTGCAGCCACTGAGCTGCGCTGCATCCCTCTCCCCATCCCTTCCGTAGCCCCAGCCTCACTGCCTCCCTCACACACTGCTGTGGGAATACATCCGTATCTGTTTCACTGTAAACTGGATTCACTTTATTCAAATTTTATTTATGCACCATTCCCTGGGAACGGATCTACTATATAAATCGAGAGAAATCTGTACTGAAGGCCTTTTTCAGATCTGCTTGTAAGTGACTAGGAGTACAAGTCCTATTGACTTTCAGTGCCAGTTGTATGGCACTTTATGGTCTTTATGGTGTCCTGAGCAAGGAGTGCCACCAAGAGATAATCCTCCCCTACTTTCATCTTCTCCATGTGCACCTGAATCCATCAAACAGGCAGAATAGACAGCTTAGGTGTGCACCTGCATGATCCTGAGAGTGTGTCCTCTGCCTGTCTATATTTGTCCACTCTGGTTAAGGCAGCTATGGCAAGTGGGTTCAGCTTATGAGGTAGCTTCTGGCCTTGCGCCATAGACTGTACAGACCAAAGGTAACCAACTTGTGGCATATGTGTCACAAGTGGCATTGGTAGTCTTTGTGTGTGACATGCAGCAGAGTGTAGAGGCACCAGGGAACAGAGTGGCTGGAGAGGGAACAAAAAGTAGAGCAGCAAATCAGGCAGGAGAGGGGCACTAGAGTAGCACTCAAGAAGGGTATAGCGCTTACCTTGTGGCAAGCCTGACAAAGAGGTGGCCCCCTACTTGTATAGCGTATAATTTATATGAATTTAAAAATTTCTTCAAATATGCAAGTACAGATTATTTGAAGAAGCACTTGTCCTTTACTAATATGAGTATGTATATAGATGTATATCCATGGCCCATTTTTAGGCCCCATACTTCACAAAAAATGTGGACAGATTGGAGAGTCCAGCGGAGAATAATGAAAATGATTAGAGATCTCAGAGACATGACTTATAAGGAAATGCTGAAAGAACTAGGGTTATTTAGACTGGAGAAGAGAAAAATGAGGGGGCTTGATTAGTCTTTAAACACCTGAATGGTGATTATAAAGAGGATAGACCTAGACTTCTTTTGGGTTGTAAGGGACGGGTCTAGGAGCAATGGCCTCAAACTGCAGCAGACAAAATTTACGTTGGAGATGAAAAAGAACTTTATGACTATGAGAGTGGTTAAGCACTGGAAGAAGTTATGAAATCTCTGTCCCTGGACATTTTCAAAAACAAGTTAGACAGATATTTATCTGGGCAGTGTGTAGCAATTAAGTTTGGTGCTGGGGCAAAGCCTGAAGAAGCAGCCTGCCCTTGCTCCCCAGCACAGATCCAGGGGATGCAGCTCCCTTCTCCCCCATTCTTGCCCAGGAGTGCACACAGTTGTGGGAGCCACCCTTCCCCTGCCCCCATGCCCTCCCTCCCAAATGAGCTGCTTGTGGCTCCATCCCATACCCCACCCCAGCTGGGCAGTGCCTCTGGTGCCCCTTCACTTTGGCACCTGGAGCGGTTGCCCTCCTCTCCCTCCCCTCCTTTGCTACAGCACTGCATCTGGGATAGCTTAGTCAGGGATGAGTCTGCTTTGAGCAGGTGGCTAGATTAGATGATCCTGTGAGGTCCCTTACAGCCCTACTTTCCAATAATCCTATGTTATTTTGCATGTAGTTGGGGGACATTTATACTAACACAGCTGCTGGAGGAACCACTATATGTAACCACTGAAAATGAGCCTCTCTTCACAGCCATTTGTGAAAAAAAGACATGGGGAAAAAACCCTTCTAGAGGAAAAAAACTTTAAACATTTAATCAAATGAGCTTCATTTAATCAAATGAACTTTAGTTTAAAGCACCCCGCTTCCATTTTTTGGCGCAGGGACACTGACGTATATGACACTGGAAGATGCTGGAGCACGTTAATTTACGTGCTCCATTAGACTCAATTAATAGTCTGCTCCAATGTGCTGGACTTACAGCATGTTGGGGCAGATTCCCTGTAAGTCTCTAGGAGCCCTCAGTTCTTTAACCATAGAACCCCCATAATTTTCTTTGGGAAATAGACACTTTCCTCAAGAAACGTTGGAAAGTCAAAAATTCAATTTTATGACACAATAATTTTGATGAAAAATATTTCAGTCAGTCCTGCAATTCCTATATTCTGTGCTATTCTGCTTCTTCCTGACTGACTTGTAAGTGGTTGCCAGTCTTACATTGCAAACTCCCATTAAATTTAAGGAAATGTGAAAACTATTAAAAATATACTCTAGTATAGACAACAGTCATTAAGTATAGACCTTTCGTTTTTCAGGGAGAAACACAGATTCACGTGTGAGGTGTTCTATATATGAGAAAACCCATTACTGCCCCCATGCACATGCACAACCTGCAGACAAGAAATACTCTTGCACAAGAGGCTGTATAGATCAAATATTTAACAAGGGAACAATAGGCTTGCCAAAGAGGAGGTAATTAGGAAGGTACCTGTAGCAGTTTCAAAGAGACAAAGGTAATGAGGGAAATTAAATACACTGCATGGATCAAACAGCTGCAAACTCATAGCTCTGCCATGGCCAGTTGTTAGCTTCAACTAGTGACGTGGATATGATGTCTTGCTGTGGTGCTTATCCATCTCTGAAGAGATGTTATGCATAGGCTGGCTGTCAAGGTTCCTGAGCTATAAAGACCTCCTTGTTAGAGTGAGAGGCAGTGAAGATAGTGAGAAATCCAGGACACACGTGTTAAATATTCAAAAGAGGCTGCAGAGAGTGTGGGTTTGAGAAAGGCTGCATGACAGTTTTGACAGCTAGTAATTGCTCTCTTACCACATTCTCTTTCCCTCCTGCTGTTTGCTACATTTTTCTATTGCATCTTGCTTGAGCTTAGATCATAAACTCTTCAGGGCAGAGGGTTTCCAAACTATAAAATAAAGCCTCAGTTTTTTCTGAGTCTTTGAAAACTATCACAGATATACTGCATCTAGCCTCTTCCCATACATCCATGGGTATTTCAGGCCTTACAACCTTTGCCTCAGTTCTTCTTTCAAACTGCCCATGCCCACATCACATTGAAAGAAAGCAGAGAATTGGATTATGCCATGTGTGATACTATTCACCACTTCCTTGTGCTGCATGTGCTTCCTTGTGCTGCATATAATAGGATCTGTTTGTACTTTAAATTTGTAGTCTCCCATGAATTATGACCTCTGTTATGAAGAAGCTGTGCCAAGATAGTAAAAGCATCACTTGCACCATTTGGTTACTGGCACAACATGTCAAATTTGAACAAATTTCATACAAAGTGGCAATGAGAAGATTAAAGATGAACAAAATACGAGTTTCTTCTCAGATCAAGAAGTTTGGGATTATTGCTTTATTGAATCTCCCATTTTATTGGCAATCAGCCTTTCATGTCATTGTTCTAGCAATAGCTGTTAACCCACAGTTATACAATCAGTCAAAAAGTGCATTATCAACTAGTGATGTTCTGGATAGATAATTGCTAGTCCTGCCACTCCTCCACATGCCAGTAATGTTGCTTTTGAAAAAGTGGTTTCAACACCGTTCCATACCTGCCTTCCCATATAGGAAATGTGAAAAATATTTCTTTCATGTTTCAGAATAGACAGTGAAACAGATGCCTTGTAGCTGAGAGTTCTTGGAAACACTGATGGAGTTTCTGAGCATGAATTCTTCTCTTTTCTTTTAAAAGTCAGAACAGAACGCCAAGTTATGACTCGTGTAATTTAAAAACCCTGAGCTTTATTTAAATGCCTAAAAATCCTAGAAGATATGAAACTAGATCAAGGCTACATCCTTTTGCTACAAGTTCAAATATAACACCATATTCTGACAAAGTGCTTATTAAAGTACTTGCCTGTGCAACTTCTAAAATGACCAAGATAATTCTCTTGGTAAATTTAGTTTCAGTTTGGTTTTTAAATGATTACAGTACAAAGTTATGATCGAGGTGCATTTGTATGGCTGTTTTGATTTTTTCTTAAAACACAGGGTTGTTTATATAATTGCTGGCTTTTGGAGCCAAATTAAGGCTTTGTAACAGATTTAAAGTGTAGGTACCATATGCTCCTGGAGGAGGCGCTAAAGCTCCATTTGCTAGAAAAGCTATCTGCTTCTCATCAGAAACATTTGATCATTGAAGTTTGAGAAAGCAAAACAAGAAAACCTCATTTGGATGCCACTCTGGTTTGAGAAACTTTTTTTAAATGTCCAGGAACCCTTTTTGTTTTGTTTACCAACAAAGATCTGTGGGCATCTCTTTCTCTCTCTCTCTCCATCTAGAAACAGGATTTGTGCAAATTAAATTGCTAGATTCCTCATTTATGTATAAAAACCAAACAAAATATTCAATGCTATTTTTTCTGCCCTTATGGGTTTCCAGGACTACCAGAGAAACATTTATTTTCTATTTCCCCCATTTCCAATAGTAATGTAAATGAACAATATGTTCTATTACTTGTACAGCGTGACGTGAACAAAAATGCTGTCTCCTCTTTTGACAGCCTTGCTGTTGGTTTTTTTTTTTCGTGTTGATTCTTGGGCTCTATATTCTGGTGTATATTTTCTAGCATTCATGTTCTTGGACATCTTTAAGTAGCCTTCTTTGTATAAATTTCTGACTGAAGTTCTTTTGACTATACCTTTTGTATTAGCATTGTCTTTGGAAAACTTAACTCTGGGGGTTAATATTGAATCTGGTTCTGTACACTGTTAGCTTTTAGTTTTTACCTAGGAGGGTGGTAATGGCTATAGGAAAGTGTCATTGTTGCATGAACAGGTATATAAATACCACACTGACAAGTAACTGCAAAGCCAGATGGCTACATTTTTAAAGGTGTTTAGTCACGTAAAAATTCAAATTGTCATCTAATGGGATTTTTATAAGCACATAGACACGTAGGTCTTACTGGTTTTGCATCTTCACTTGCCTAAATACTTGTAAAATTCTGCCCCAGGGTAATATAGCAAGACTTTTGAATTAAAAAAAACCAGCATTAATTGCTTGGCAGCAGCAGTTAAGCAGCTGGTGTTCTAACAGTGGTATTTATTATTTCCAACACAATTCCTTCACTGTTTCCTTGTGCCGTCATTTATCTGTTTCACCTGTTCTCTCTTATCCTATACCAGCATTGTGAGCTCATAGGTACTAGACAATATTTTTACATGTATGAGTAGTTGTACCACAATGATAGTTGAGTTTTGGCTGAGGCCTTAGATTTAACATAAACTCTTCCAGTTGCAAAGAAAAAAAATTGAGCCAGAGAAGGGGAAAATAGTATCTGAAACGCCAGGTAGCAAAATAAAATCAAATCCTCATGATTTAGGGGAGGAGGCAGCGGCAGAGGGAGGGTGGATTCAGTTATTCTTTGTAGTGTTTGGGGTTGACCATTTGTGTATCAGTTACAGTTCTAGCTTTTACAATAAATTAAGCTAACTACAAAAACATGAACCAACCAGAAACAGAAGTAGTGCCATCTTCCTTATAAGTTCACCATGAAGAAGGTGCCAGATGATCAGGGGTATCATGTGACAGCCAGCATGACAATGACACTAGACATTGTCACTCAGATGTGAAATCAGAGAACCATTCCAGTAGTGTTTTGCTTCTGATATGTTGCATTCAGATTTACAAGAAAGGTTTGTGCATGATTTAAAAGAATGGATTCAGGTTTCATTGGAGTTGGTACCAAATGAAATGTAAGTAGGGAATCTAAAACAAATCCCTTTCTTCAGAATACCCTCAGATTATCATCATGGCTTACTTTAAAAATAAAATATTAGTAATTTAATTCTGTAATCCAATTACTTGTGTTAGGACAGGGAGAATATGACCTTTGTTTCACGAGTGCTCACCTGCAAAGACTTACTTGAATAATTATATACCCATAAGCAGTATTTCTGAATTCAATGGAACTATTCAATGTGCAAAGTTGTTCTTGTCTAAAAGTCTTTGCAGAATGAGTGTTTTGGTAAGACTCAAATAAAATTCAGGCTCTGATTTTTAAATGATCTTTCCTCCATGACAAATATTAATGAATATAAAAAAATGTTCATCTGTGTTGTATAAAAAGTCAAATGTTTCTGTTGAAATTTCAACAAACCCCAAACCAGCTGAAAGCCAAAAATGTTGGGGTTTCCATATCTAGGATGAAGAAACTTTTTTTCTTTTTTGGAGAAATGTAGACAGTTCTTTATTTTTAATTAAAATTATATTATTTAAATTAACGTAATATTCTGTCAAAAAAACGAAAAAGGTTTCAATGCAATTTTTTTTATCAGCTCTATTTCCATTCCTAGCTTTCTGTCCACTTTATTTTCTTCTTCTCTAGCATTAAAATAAATATATTACTTCCAATTATAATTGTAAAGTATTTCATTAGAATTTTAAAAATATTTTTGATATCTTCTGATGGAAGACCCTATGGATGATTTTTTTAAAAATAACTATTTAACCCTACATTTATTTTAGAAAGAAATATTTAATAACTTATAAATTCTTCCTGTTGTGCTGGAAACATCATTAATCATTGTAACTGGGGGGGTCTTCTTGGGTCCAGTCTACCATTGGCCTGCCCACCTGTTCCTGGGCTAACTGCCTGCCTCACTTTCCTGCCATGCCTTGTTGTTTCATAATTGGTTCTAATTAGGCAGAAGGCTGTCCATTCTTGCCCCGGTGCCAGGGGGCACTATCTGCAGCTCTGATCCTCCCCTACATCACAGCCCAAGCCTGGCATATGGCATTCACCAGTGGTTTGCACTGGGTCTTTCATAAAACGTACACATAAACAGACACACAAACACATAGTGGGCTCCAAGCCCTCACCCCCCACACTGGGGCACCACACCCCTTGGGAATCAGGTGGCCACAGCCCTGCCTGGCCCTAGGATCTTACATCCCACACTTCCCATTCACTGGGGCTCACTGAGGTCTGCCTCTCTGTCCGGCTCAGGTGGCTGTAGCCCTTCCGGGCCCTCTGCCTTAGGGTATTACACCCTGTGAGGCTCTGGTGGCCATAGCTGTGCCTGGCCCCCTCTCAGGGTCCCTCTAGCCACAGGACTCATGAAGAGCCTGGGCACTGCTCCAGGTCCCTCTGCTGACTTGGGCCCTGCCTCAGGACTCCCATGAGCCTGGGATCCCCCTGAACCAGTTGAACCCACCAGGTATGTGGGAGCTTGGGCTTATTAGAGTGCCCTGACCCATCTTTCACTGGGGTGGTAACTGGCCTGGTATTTCCTACAGGTTTCCATGCCACTGGGACTCCCACCAAACCACCCAATCCCAGCAGGGTGCAGTTTTAGGTCATGCCCAGGACTAAAAGCCTCTTGTTCCTACCTGCAAATGTTTCATTCAGCAGTTTAGCCAGGCAATTTTTCTGCCAGCAGTGAACTGCTCTGTTTATATAGGTGGCCATGGTTCCACCACAAACCTGCTGGCTGCTTGACACAGCTCTTAAAGGGGGAGGCACCCACAATCATTTAAACTTGTTCAAGACCATGACTGAATGGATTAGCTCTAGAGCTCTTGGTCCCTGAAGATGGTTACAATGTTTTTTCTTTTTTCTCATAGTGATGTTTTGCAATTATATCAGCTAAATGGGGGTGACATTTACAAGGTTAGAATTAGGTATGGTTAATTGCTAATTAGTTAGGGTATTTTTTCAGTGTAGTTGCTAGGGATTAATGGTTTAATTGGCTGTTTCCAAATTATTATTTTTAAGATTATTGTTTGAACACAAACCTATCAACATTACAGCTAGTTCTTCTAAGCAAAGGTTCTCTTTATGAAAAAACAAGCCCAGGTTCTGAGGCCCATATTGAGGCAAAATGTTAAGTCAGTGGGACTTTTCTGAGGGCAAGGAGCCAAGTTTTACAACATGGGTCTAAAAGGGCCTTTGTTTTGCGTGTGATATATCTGCAGAGGTCAGTGCTCAGCATTTTCTGAAAATTGGATGTCTTAAGATTGATAAGTGTTTGGGATACCCAGTATTACTAGTCACTTTTGAACATTTCCAAAAATTTGAGATTTTGTCCTTGCATAATGCTATAGGGCATACCACATAAGTTATCATGTTTCTTGTTCCTCACGGTATAGACCTCAACATCTTTTGCATTTTAGGTGTTTCACCATCTATACCTTTGATCATTTGTACTGGAAGAATCAGTTTTGTGGAGTTTGCAGTTTCTGGACTCTCATCCTCACTCAATTCTCCCATTTCTTCCCACTAATAAAAAGATATTGAAAATGCTTACTTTTCAGAGATTTTCTGCTTAGACCCCCAACCCTGCAAATGATTCAGTGTGAGTGAAAGTTACAGATCTCCCTTCATTGGGCTTTAATCACTGTGTGTGGACACACATGCAAAAGAGTTGTTCACTGTGAGCGCACAACAGCTGTTACTTTCTAACAGTTATGTGAGGACAGACCAGGAGTCATATAAACAGCAAAACTGTTCCAGATTTAACCCTGGGTGAAGCAATGTTAAAGTTGAAATAGTTTTGTTGCATTTGTATCATTCTAGGCTTGTGCACATGTAAGTGTTAGAACCTAAGAGCCGCTGCATGGTTTAGAGCAGGTATCCTCTCTTCTCCTCTTTTGGAAAAAAACTAGGAGACTTTGGTGTCGATACCTACACAGTCAGATGGGTCACTAATTGGCTGGAGGGCTGCACGCAGAGAGTGGTGGTGGATGGATCTTTTTTGACCTGGAGGGATGTGGGCAGTGGGGTCCTTGGGCCCACATTGTTCAACATCATCATCAGCGACTTGGACAAAGGGGTAAAATGCACCCTGTTCAACTGTTCAAATTCGCAGATGACACTAAGATGTGGGGAGAAGTGGGCATGCTAGAAGGGAGGAATAGGCTGCAATCAGACCTGGACAAGTTACAGGGGTGGGTGGATGAGAACAGGATGGGTTTCAACACTGACAAGTGCAAGGTGCTGCACTTGGGAAGGAAGAACCAGCAGCATACCTACAGGCTGGGAAACTCCTTTCTTGTCAGTGTGGAAGCAGAAAAGGATCTTGGAGTCAACTACTGATGCCAAAATGAACATGGGCTGCCAATGTGGGGATGTGGTCAGTAAGGCTAACTGCACCATGTCATACATACACAGATGCATTTCAGGCAGGTCCAAGGAGGTGATCCTCCCCCTCTATGTGACACTGGTCAGGCTGCAGTTGGAGTACTGTGTCCAGTTCTAGGCACTGCACTTCAGGAGGGATGTGGACAACATGGAGAGGGTCCAGAGGAGGGCCACCCATATGATCAGGGGTCAGCAGGGCAGGCTCTACAAAGAGAGGCTAAGGGACCTGAACCTGTTCAGCCTCCACAAGGGAAGGCTGAAGGGGGATCTAGTGGCCGTTTACAAAGTAGTCAGAGGGGACCAGCAGGCATTGGGAGAGTCCCTGTTCTCCTGAGCACTACCAGGAGTGACTAGAAATAGCGGTCACAAGCTGGCAGAGGGCAGATTCAGGCTAGATATCAGGAGGCGCTACTTCACTGTCAGGGTTGCTAGGATATGAAACCAACTTCCAAGAGAAGTGGTGCTGGCTCCTACCCTGGGGGGGTCTTTAAAAGGAGGATATATGAACACCTTGCCAGGGTCATTTGACCCCAGTGCTCTTTCCTGCCATGGCAGAGGGTCGAACCTGACGATCTGCTCAGGTCCCTTCTGACCCTACCAACTATGAAACTAAGAAATTATGAAATGGCTCCATATATACATTTGTCTATACCTTGTGACAAGCCTTGTATGAGACAAGTCTCAATTTTCCTACTTCCCTTTATTTAGTTCTGGTACTTACTGTGGCTTCTTAGCATTTGGGTCCTACTGTTGCTGATTTTGAACTGAATTTATTATAAATTATATTTTTAAGACCACATATCTTTGTATTGTAGAAATATAAACAACACCCTGGATATTGGGTATCGGGGGGCAGGGGACCATATTGGGTGCTAGAAACACCCTATTCTAAGGCTGCCTTCAAAGCAAGCTACTAGGTTTCTCCTAATTTAATAAGCACCTTCTCTGTGAAGAAGTCAGTGAGACTTAGTAATGCTTAGGAGGCAATTAACATCTCACAGGATCAGGCGCTAGGCCATTTCCTTCTAAAGTGCTTTATTTGCTAATATTGTCACGTTGGGGCATCTCACATGCTCTTTATTGGAATGAAAGAGAGCAAGAGCTAACTTGTCCTTAGAAATATCCTTATTCATGTCTTAGTTTCTCAATAGACCAATTTCTGTGAATTCTTTATTACTTTGAAAGTCTTACAATTCTTTAACAGGTTCCTTTTATATATCTAATCATATAAGTAAAATAATAACCTCTTAGATCCTGCAAAAAGGGAGGATACTATTCTTTATGCCATTATCACAGCCTGCAATCAAAAACCTAGTACTTGTCAAAGTAGTCAGGATAGGGTGAATGAGTACAGTTTAATAAAACATGAACCTGATCTCAAGGAGTAACTTTGCCTGTAGTGCTTGTAGCTATGGGGCACACCAATCTATGCATGGACCTTAAGAGATTTGGTGAAGC
Organism: Caiman crocodilus; assembly: GCA_030014935.1. Classification (NCBI taxonomy): domain Eukaryota; kingdom Metazoa; phylum Chordata; order Crocodylia; family Alligatoridae; genus Caiman; species Caiman crocodilus. The sequence goes on from JAGPOW010003316.1 coordinate 60,065,889, forward strand.
AGTAAGGAAGGAAAAATATATTTTTCTCTCTGGGGAAGCTATGCTTTCCAAGTCTCTGTAGACTCTTCCCTAGTGCAGCAATATTCTCCTTGTTAGGTGCAGCTAATGGATTGCAACAAGTTCTCCTCCATCTTGGCAGTGTGAAGATGACAGCTTTCATAATTTTTATGCATTTCTGATTTAGTTAGTTTAAAAGGTCATCTGAAGGGCAACCAAAATGATCAGGGGCATGGAGCAGTTGCCATGCCAGGGAAGAGTAAAAAGACTAGTATTCTTTAGGTTAGAAGGAGAAGGTTGAGGCGGTATATGATAGAGGCCTATAAATTCATGAAGTGCATGGAGCAAGTAAACCAGGAACTGTTGTTTATTAGGTCCCAGAATGCTAGAACTAGGGAGCATCTGCTGAAATGACTAGATGACATGTTTAAAACAAACAGGAGAAAGTACTTTTTATGCAATGCTCAAGGTTACATGTAGAATTGATTGACACAGGGAGTGATAGAGGCAGATAGTATAGCCAGGTTCAAAAAGTGTCTGGATAAATTCATGGATGATAGATCTATTAACAGCTGTTGAACAGAATGTTTGGAGATGTTGCCTCTGGAATCTCTAAACTAGTAATGGTAGATGTTAGGGAAGGTATTGAATAGGATAGATTACCCTAAAGCAGAGATTTGCAATCTGTGGTCCATGGACCCCTGGGGTCTGCAGACTATGTCTAAAGGAGGGGGTCCACAGAAGCTGACTATGATCAATAAAAAAGTATGTGAATAGCCACAGTTACAATCCAAAGGAGTCCACACCTCCATTCAAATTTTTCAAAGGGGTCTGGCCCTCCATTTGCAATTTTTTAGGGGGTCTGAAAATGAAAAAAGGTTGAAAATCACTGTTCTAGAGATATCCAATTCAATGCTTTCCTTCTATAGCATCCATTTCCACCACTCTTAGAGACACTATACTGAGCCAGATGGACCATTGGCCATTGGTCTGACCCAGTACGGCATTTCTTATATTCTTAAGGTACCTCTTTACCCTGCCTTCTGCCTGACTTTACACTAACATGGCTAATAACCTATCTGTCTCTAGCTTCCAGTGCCATTCAAAATCACCAAAAGAAATGCACTGAGATTTCACATGGCTTGTTTATAGGGATGACATTTTAATTTATGGGAAGTGGGAAAGAAAACAATGAAAATTGAAATAAGTTGTGCAGGCAATTGAGACTGGTGGACTGGAATTAGAGATAAATCTATGCTACAAAAAACAGACAAGGTATAAGCCACGTAACTGTGGAGGACAGAGTTATGGCACATGTAGAAAAAGTCACAGCTGCAGTTGAAATGGTGCCACCTAAAGAATTATCAGACCCACTATAATTTATCATTTTGTATAAAATTATATCTAATCAGTCCCAGAAACTCCAAACACCATGTTTCAAAGAGTCTTATGTGATTAGGAAATAAAGTACAAGATACACTTATGAAGCTATAAAAAGCTATTGATCACATCCTTATGCCAGCATGTTGTGATGTTTCTAAGCTGGCAACTATGTTGTAAGTTATCAAAAGCTGAGATCTTGGTAGAGAATCACTTCATTTGGAAAGAGATAACCAGAAATCTGTAGCCAGGTTCTAGACCAAGGGTAGGCAACCTCTGGCACAGGTGCCAGAGTGTGACACGCAAAAGTTTTTTGGGATAAGGAAGGGGCCAAGGCTGTGCTGCCACAGGTCCCTCATGGCTCCTCCACCATCTGCCTCTGGCATACAAACTTCTAAAAAGTCAAGGTTGAGGGTATTTTTGGCACCCAAAAATACTGCTGACCCCCCTTCTAGATAGCTATCAGACACAAGCCCCTGCATCTCCAAAGAGAATGAATATTTGGTAGATACACAGATAAGAAAAAGGTTAAAAAAATGTAGGCTCTCAGTCATTTTAGGCACACTATGAACTCCTGAGACCCAGGGAGAGCTAGATCTCATAGGCTGCCAACACCAAGCTGGGAAGCCCTCAGAGTTTCTCGATTCTGATCTCAGAAGCCCCAAACTGTAAAGCCCCATGCTCTGCAGCTTGATTCCCTGGTCTATGGTGTGGTGTCTGGAAGACTTGAGAGCCCTGCCTGAGAGGAATTCGAAACTCACTGAACTTCTGGGGTCTGATCATCCAAGTGAGGCAACCAAATGAAACTTCTCCTCAAGCAGAGGATGAAGAGACAAACTGACAGCTCATCTGGAAAATTGGTTGTTGAATATTCATTCTAGCAAAGACCCTTTAACAGAAAAGCAGGTGTGCATGTGTGCATGAAAGAGAGGCTAAGAGTCTGTGGTTTCTTTAAAACTACAATTCTTTACTGTCATCACATGGTTGATTTGATGGCAACTGATGATGCATGCCAATTCATCAGAGTAAGAAATATGTTTCATATTTTTTAAGCTCCTTGGAGAAAGGATTGACTTCTACATAATTATTATAATCAGTACTTGCATAATGCCTGGCCATTTCAGTTCTCAAAGTGAAAACAAAGATTTAAAGTGATAAACCAAACTGTTCTTTCAACTGATTTTAACCCTACATTAAAATAAATGAAAAATCCCACCCTGAATAATATTCACACCTATAATTTTTTCATCTACTTTCTTGCTCATGGTTATTTCTGCCTGCCTAAATTGTTTGAACAAATCAACCGATATGCTTAACTAACTGGAGTCTCTTAAGACTTAAGAGACCATCCTAACAACCACATATAATAATGCATTTGACCAAAAGTGCTCCAAGCAGAAACAAACAAATACTATTCTTTCTTTTTATTAATTCTTAAAATGTTATGGTGGCTAATAGGTTGATCTTGTGCAGTACCTAACAATTGCCGAATATCAGCTAAATGGCAGGTTTAGTTTTTTTTTAAACTGTCCTAATTTTTCCCCCCTTTTTTAGCAGAAGATGAAATCTACTGGCCTTTTATCTGAGCATATTGATCTGAAATGCCTCGATCTGATGGCTGTCATATCAGTAGCCACTATACCAATTATCCCTCCTTTGCAAGTCCATTTGCTAACTCAGCCTTGTGACAAACAGGAGCTTAAAATAGTGGTAGCAGATGTAATGCTTTTATTGCACATTATGCTCTTTAGTCACTAGGTCTATTTTTCTTCACTAGGCATCCTGCTATATGATAGCATACTGTGAATTCCTTGTACACTTCCTACTACAAACTACAGCTCTCCAAAGAGTTAAAATTTATCTTTGTTTTTCAATGTTACCAGCACAGCAAGGAGGTGCAAATTAATTTGAATAATAACTGGCAAGATACAGAGGATTTTAAAAGATATTTAATGACAAGCATGGTCAAAATGTTATTGTTAAAATTTTAATTAAGAAAATGTTTGTGAGAAAGTTTTCCTCTTTCTATTTTTTTTTTAATTTTTTCATACAATTTACACATATATTCCTTCTTTTTTGGTTGGAACGGTGGGGAAAACTTATCACTCCCTCACTTAGTTTTACTTTCCCCACAGCTTCTTTCACAGAGATCAATAAAGGATAACAGAAATGACAGGGGGAGGGAACTTATTCATTCTTTTTTTTTTAATACCTTTCCCAAGTTAGAAAAAAAAATATAAAAAGTAAAAGTATAATTCCCAAAATCAGGCCAATGGAAAAGAAGATTGAAATAACGTCTGGAAAATTAACAAAATAAAAACCAAGCAAACTAATTATTCATTTAATAATATTTTAAAGGGATACTTTAATATGACAAAACTTACCAAACATATTCCTATAATCCTGTTTTTAGTGCTTATCTGTATGACTAGAATACATTTGACTTACTACTAGTTGGATTTTTCCACCTGTGCTGACTGCCAGCCCAGATATATCACATTAGATATAAATATGAAATCAGATGTAAAGTAGATCACAGTGGATGGTGTCTACTGAAGAAAAGTAAGGGCAGCATGATAAGATGATGCCAGCTACTGTCCTCCCTTCCCCACTAAAATTTTTGAGTTTCTAGTCTAGGATGTCCTAGTCCCTTGTCTGCTAAATTACAAATTAAGGAACACAGCTCTTCCCCTCACACCATCAATTTCCTGAAGACCAATCAGCTGACTAATGATATGGCCTGGACATTATTTCTTAGGAGTTTTCCTTCTTTAGTTCAGTGTGTTTGGACGTCATGCCAATTCTGCTGCAGACTAATACAAGTTCATGACCTCTGTCTCCTTCTTACTTTACTGAACTTAATATCCTTTTCATTCCCCAGATGCTTACTTGTTTCTAGTGTCCAGATATCATTTAAAAGCTCTGGGACTAAAAAGTCTTTTCTGGGGCTTCTAATATATTGGGAGGAAACTTTCCTTTTCATCCTGTCTCCTCTCTCCTGTTTTTAAAAATCATAGTCTTCCTGTTTGCCCTTTTACTGAAAATAAAATGCTGTTTTCTCTTAAATAGTTTGCAGAATTTGCATGTTGCTACATATAAGTCAAAGGGGAAATGCTGGTATTTTCTGTTAATTATACTGTTTAAGGGTTTGTGATATATATCATTACTGAGTGCTTGGTCAAATTATAATGGTAAAGGAAGCCCTACACTTTTTTCTACTGTATAGAAATGTACAGTACTTTTTCTGCCTTTTTAATAGTGCATATAGGACTGTGGCTGCGGTGAGTAACACATCTATAAATGGGTCCTGGTAAGGAATAAACATCATGTGGTCTTCCAGCTTGGAAGCTTGTCGAGTGGGAGGCATTTACTGAACCTTTGTGCACTCAGCATAATTGCTTGTTTTTTAGTAGTATTTTGTGCTAATAATGTGTGCCTGTCTTCTCTTTTCCTACGATAATGTCACATACAAAATATTGCATTATAACAACTTCATTAAGATTAAAAAGTCAAAAGCTAGCAAGGGCCTGAGGAAAGGCAACTTTAATTCAGCTATCATGTGCATTATGATAGAGTCTTGCCATGCAGACATGTTCAAGTGGCCCCCTTTAACACCATGTTTGCAAATTGTCTCTTCCTCATATTTTAGCATTGTTTGGCCATTGCATTTCATGTATTGTAACGTTCTACCTACATGACACCTGCCCCAATGCAGATGTATTACCCTATTTTATTCCTTAGTCAGACATGCTTTGGTAGCAGAGCAGAACAGCCTGACAGTTTGAATTATTACTGCTGCATTTTACAACAACATTTTTAATCTACCTCCAATTAGCCAAAATGTTTTACATTTTGGAGAAAAATTGAGAAAATAGCAAAAAAAGGCTGCTGCTCAGAAAACTGTCTCTGGAGACTTTTCAAGTCAATAGTTCTATCTTAGTTTAAGTTGGCATCAGAGCTCAGTATTACACAGATTCGATCATTTCCTTTTTAACATCTATGGCTGGGTTTAGTAAACTCAAGGTCCCTGTTTTACTCATGTTAAAGATATTAGCAGAGCCTCATAGACCTCACTCTGAGTGGGATTGGGCCCAATAGACTCCTAGGAATTTTAGAATGGGAATGCAGAGGATTAAGGCTCTGATTCAGGAGATTCATTCGTAATCAGAACAGCATATACTTATGCACTACAAACACAGAGCTAATTTACCCAGACTCTAAAATGAATGATGGAAAGGAGGAGGGGAACTTAGTAGCCCAAAAGATACCGGTGAAAAGGCTACAGCAGCTGAAAGAATAACCAAGGGAGCCTAATTATGAAGGTTATTAAGATATCACACTGCAAACTATTTTTGAGTTCACACACTCTCTGTAGGAGTTGGGGTTCTAAAAATAATGTGCATTTGGGAGCTGAGAGAGAGGGAAATGGAGCAGCACAGCGGGAGTTCAGAAAAAATTGGAACATCACAAGGAGCTAATAGTGGAGACCAGGGGGTAGCCAAGGCTCTTCCTTTTGTAGCTGGAGCACTTGGAGACCACAAGAGTGAAAGACAATCTTATCAGTGCCTGGTAAATTAAATTAAAACATAAAGGACTTTGTTCTCTGCTGAGCTTGAGGTCTGAGGCAAGGTTTGTAGGAGGCCAGTCAGAGCTTTCTCATTCTCAGCTGCCTGGCTCCTCCTATAAGAGGTGCGAAGAGAACATAGTGGACTGGAGAATCCAGCCCAAAGAATTACATGCTTGCTAAAGGAAATTAAAGATCACAGTTTATAACCTGCAGATTCCAGGCAGGTTGCAATTTGGCACACAGGGGTGCATCTACATATGCTATTAATGCGATTCAATAAACTCCAGTGCAGTTTGCACTAGACCGCGTTTCTCCTAGGTGCAGCATTTACATATATGCCCGAGACCATAGTATGTTGAGCTAAGGCAGTGCAGTGCCAGCTGACAGAGGGAACCGGGGCTTCAGCCTGCTAACTGGAGTTACTCCACCCCACTCAACATGTTGCGGAGGGACTGGTTGGGGCATGAAGGTGCTCTAGTGTGGGGCTAGCCAGCAGGCAGGCTGCGCACTGTAGCACCCTCATGACCCAGCTAGCCCCAGTTAGAATCTACACATACACTGTGGCAGAGTAAATAATTCCACAGTAGGATAGTATTTGTATTGGTTGTACTACCTTATGGTGGACTTAATGAGTTTACTTTGGCCTAATAACCCTGCATGTGTGGATGGTGATGTTTTACTGCAGAGCTAATTAGTTGACTGCAATAAAATGCATGTGTAGATGTCCCCAGTATGGTCTAGCGGATAGATTGATGAGCTGTTAGTCAGGAGCCCTAGGATCTATTCTTGACCTAGCTCCTGACTCATTTTGTGGCCTTGGACAAGTAATTTCAGCTCTCTGTCTCTCTACTTCCCTTTCTCTTTCCCTACATTTTGTAAATCTTAGGGGAAGTGAGTGCCTCATATACTGGACTTAGGTAGTCCAGCCACATGGATCTCCAATATCAGTGGTGGACTCTAAGTGCTACTATAATACATATCGAGCTAAAACATTCATTTTGCAGACTTTATATAGCTTGACAAGAGCTGAGGGTCAAAGAATTGCATTTATGAAAATGAAGCACAACTGTACAGTATTACAGGGACTGTCCTGGAAATGTTTGAAGCAACTGAACAAGCAACTGAGGGCGACCCATGCAGTCAAATCACTTGGCTTATTACTAGTAACATATTTATAGTGAACACTGTGGCTTGAACCCCCAGCGCTGCAGCTCAGTTCTCACATGCTGAATGGTGGATACATGGAAGAATGAAGGAGATTTGAGAAAAAAACCCTGAAGTTCAGGTGCACAGGAAGAGAGGAATAGGGGAACATGGTTACTTACACTGATATCATAATAGCTCCGCTATAGTCCCTGTTCTCATACAGAAAATGGACTATTACCGTTGAGATGTTTAACATGCTAAAGTGATGCTAAAAATCTTCCATTTCTTAACCTGCCTTTAATGTACTTAAACAACATCTAACATTGATATCTTTTAGCCTGACAGATTTCCTAAATATTTGACAGATTAAGACTGTAATTATACCCTTAAAAGCACACAGCAAGGCTCATAACAAAGTCAATAGGAGCCCCACATGCACCTCTGAAGGTCAGTTTGATCCCAAATGTAACTAGAAACAGTTCTTCCATCCACAGCTGAAAAGCACCCACATCTTGGCATTCAGCAACAGGAACAGAAAGAGAATATATCCAATTTAAACTTCAGGGGACTATGTAGGCAGAATGCAATTATCCAGGTTCGAATACATGTGCATTTATGTACTAGGAATCTATCAAGGAGACTTTTAAAACTTTGATGCTTGCTTGTCTACAAGATTACTTGAAGAAAATAGTACTGACATTATGTAGGCATTTACTAAACCATGGTAAGATAAGAAAGCTGCTTTGATTACTGAGGGTTTAACATTTCATTTTGGATAGTATTAGGGGCTGGATTGGGCTGGGCCCATGACCGGGGGAGGGGCTTCGTTTCCTTCCCCCAGCTCTGGGTGCAGCAGCCACAAGACTGCTGCTCTCAAGACACTTGCATGGGGGGGGCGAAGGGAGGTCCCTCACTGTGTGGCACCCCCCAGATATCTCTTCTGGGGTCTTGTGGGGAGCCAGGCTGGGCCTACAAGGCAGGGGAGCTCCACTTCCCTCTCCTGCCCTGGCTCCAGGTGTGGCAGCCACAAGGATGTCACTGTCAAGACACTTGTGTTGGGCACAGGGGAGTGACGGGGGAAAGGGAACCCCCCTTTGCTACACGGTTCCAGCCCGACTCCCCGCAAAACCCCAGCAGGGGTAGCTGGGAGGAGGGGCCTGTGCAGCGGGGGGGGCTCTCTTTCCTCACCCCAGCTTTCCACATAAGCATCTTGACAGCAGCAGAGGCTGCTGTGCCTGAAGCTGGGACAGGAAGGGGTTGGAGCCTCCCAGCTATGTGATCCCTCCCCAGCTACTGCTATGTTCTCTCTGTGACAGTCCCAAGGGCAAAACTAGGCTGGTGTTCACCCACACGAATACTAGCTCTGCAAAGCCATGTGGGATGTGGGCAGAATTGCCCAAAATTGACCTTTGTAGAGCAGAATTGCCCACAAATTGATGCTCTGCCTTAGAGTACTTCCCTCTGATACTACATCAGATGAGGGTTAATTTTTCACATGATCGGCCATTTTAAAACTGCTTTGCAGCTGTGAATGTTTGTTTTGTTATGGCTACAGAGGACTTTCAGGGGCCTCATCTTGAAAAATGTAGCTTCTGTATACACTTTTAGTGTTAGACAACTTCCTAATTTTCATAATTTCTTAAATCGGGTTAGTTAATTTTGAATTCTTTGCTCAAATGTCTGTAATGTTCTCAGACCATCAGCATTAGTCATGCAGGATTATTTTGTAGGATACTTTTTGTTCTTTCTTTTTGTCTTATCTTTTCAGTCTTCCCAATATTTATTCAAATATGAACAGCCTTCAGGGCTAGGGACACGCATTCAAAAAGTCTGAGCCTGGATTTACTCAAATTTTGTAGGTTAGTTTAACCTGGATAGGCTAAATCAGTTTTGTAATCAGACAGACATCCCAGAAATGCAGGCACCTCTCAACAAGGAAGAGGGGAAGGGGAAATTCCTGCTTAGCAGGGAGTGGTAAGGGAGAGGAGGTTGAGCAGCTTGCAGCCTCTGCCAGAGCTGCAGCCAGGGAGCAGAGGGGAAGGGCCAGACTCACTGAGGGACCCAGCCAGCCCAGACAGCATGCCACGATGCCGGGGGAGTCTGATTTATCTTAAATCAGCAAGGGGTCTGAGACAGACATTGCATAAACCAGTTGGACTCAAAACAGTTAAGTCTGATCTATATTCAACCAGGTTTATCTCAAACCAGTTTCAGCCATTTTCAAACTGGTTTATGTGCATTGAATATCTGTTCTGTTACAGGTTTAAACCAGTTTCTGATCACTTAAACTGATTTATGTGTAACGCCTTATCCCTAGCCCAGCTGAGAAGAGTAACTAAAACAGCTTTTTTGTAATAAGCATGAAGTATGAATGGTGGTAGTTTCCCTCCGTTATATTCCATATGCTTGCGGCTTCATTCTTGGTGAAGTTTAGTAAAGATTTACTGAATATAGTAGAATTTACACCAAATACAATATCCTTAGAAGTTTACCGATTACATAAACAGCTTAAGAAAACAAACTGCCTGAATTTCAAAGCCTGTTGACCTGTCTGGCACCATAGAAATCAATAGCAAAACTTTCATTAATTTCAAAGGAAACATATTAGACCCTATGCTGGGTTCTAAATTAACTGCAAGTATTCAGGAAAAAGACTAAAGTCTCATTGTGGGTAGGCCAATGAAAACTGCTTTTCAAATGTCCCAATAGCAGCCAAAAAATATTAAGCCAATTGCTTGGATGTTTTTCTCTCCTAAAAATAGGATAGAAAAAGATATTGTCATATGGTGTCACCTGTAATACTTTGCTCTGTGTTGGTCATTCAAAAATAGAAGCAGAAACAGGGGGTGTGCAGAGATAAATTACAGAAATAATTACAGGAGCACAAAAAGTTCTATATGAAGAGACAATGAAAAGCCTGGAACATTCTGGTTTGGAGAAGGGGCCTGGCAAGTGTATATCAACTAAAGAACACCATAGACAAGATAACGGAGCTGCTTCTATTTACCTTTTCTCATAATATAGAACACGGGACATTCAGTAACACAGAAAAGCAACACATATAGGACTGCCAAGAGGAAATGCTGTTAATTTTTAATGTACACATGTTTATTATTTAACTTGTGAACCTAACTGTCCCAAGAGGACTATCATGGAAATCAAAAGCTAAAATAAAAATTAGACACTTCTAAGATTCAAAAGAACATCAACAGTTTAGTTAGGCAGAGATGGAAGAAGTGGGTGGAAAAGCTACAAATCAAAATGATGATATTTCACACCCACACCGTATTCATTCTGCACAGGTGTAAATGACTACATGAAGAGAAAGACAAATTGGAGCTGTAAGAATACATTCTCATTCAGACTCTATGTGCACTTTCATGCAATTTCCTAAAATAACCAGAAATAGTGATACTTTTTTCATTTCTTGTCTGGCTTTTATCTTACAGGCCTAACAAGAGAAACAGAATGGATCCCAGTGAATGCAGAACATTGAAATATTTTATATATTTGTATGAAGATTATGGACTTCCTAAATACAAGATACTCCATAAGAAACGTTCTCTTTGTACATTTATACCAACACTTTCTTGTTGTTCATGTTGCTTTATTTAAAAAAAAAAAAAAGCATTGGTGACACCACACTGTGCAGAGTAGTAAGTGGTGAACCTGTACATATACAGAAATGAGCTTGATCTTATGTGCAGAGATTAATGGAGATAATGAAGGTTAGAGAAGACAAAAGGCAAATAAATAATTTTTCCAGGTAAAATATCTCTAGTACCTGAAAAAAACATTTTCCTTACTTTTCAAAATAAATCATATAGGTAAAGTGTTTTAGTGGAACCCTGGTTTAAGAAGAGATGGTAGAATACAGACTTTACCTTTAATTACTAGCTTAATAGGTTTGACCTGTAAAACAAAGAGATAAAGTAAGGTGAAAATCTTACAGGTGTGGTCTTTGAACAAGGAGTTCATCTTAAATTCCTCCTCCATAGTAAAACTGCAATTTTTTTCTTTTGCTTTATAGGATAAAATGCATTCTTGTTCAGATGTTTCTGCATTGCTTGTACATTCTACAATGAACATTAAAAAAAAAAGACGTAGAAAGTAAAAAGTTCCTTACAGAAGCCTTAGCTCCAGAAAGCATCTCTGTTCAGAAAAATACATCAGCTGAAGCAAGTTCTTAATCACATGTTTAACTACCATGAACACAAACTTAAAATTAAGTCTCTACTGAAGTGCTTCCTGAATAGAGGGCCTTAGGACCCAATCCTGCAATTCATACTCAAACAGTTTGGCTTATGAACCTTGATGGAGCAGTTCACCTGAAGGAATAGGCAAACATCCAAATGTCATAAAATATTGCCTTGTATATGTTTCTACTGAATGATCATGGCACAGAAATAGAATACATTCAAATAGACCCCTAAATATAAATGATTAAATATGAAACCTAAATGCTTGTTTTATATGGTATGTACATAAAGAAGTGTGTTTAAAGCATATTCTATTTTTGGAAATGAAATGTTAATGTTGGAGAAATTCAATACATTATGTTTCCTTGGTCTTGTTCATGTTTTATATTCACTGTGGAGGAACAAAGAAGCTGTTCCATAATCCTATTAATGAACCTTCTATCACCATCTTAACCCATTTCACATGCAATTAAAACTTTCTGGTATTCTCTTAATTTATTCCATTAAAAGAAAAATAATTATTCTGGATAGAAAACAGGGTTCAGGCTGAATATTACTGCTTAATGCAAACTGTGGTTTCACGTTTGCTACTTCACAGATTACAGAAATTAACCACCAGAATCATTATATTTTAGCTGCCTACATGCATTATTTGCATGTATAGAATTCTTACTTACCTCTGAAAAAGTCTATTATTATATTTTTGCTTTAAATATATAACTACAGAGGAGCCTACTTTCCTGAGTGCATATGGCTGCTTCGTTTTTATGCATTCCTTAAAGAGGAAGAGCTTGAAAAGACAAAGTTAAGATTAGGCAAAGTGTCAAGATCCAGAATGCATCCAGAGCATCATTCATTTATACACGGATAAGATTAACATATATTCAATAAAAAATGAACAGTTTTCCTTATGCTGATATCAGCCACCAATATTAACCTGCAGTGTTTCTGTCAATATGGACTTGAAAGAAGAAAAAAACCACAATCCAATAAGCCAAAATCTGGCTGAATGAAAGGATGCTTCAAGCACTTGACCACTGGCCCTTGCTTAATATACAACATATTAATGACACTATACAGCACAAAACACAAGCGGTGAACCATTCCTCTTTCCTTTCTTTTCTTTTACTCAGTCAAGCTTCCAGAAGATTTGGAAATGGATAGAGCTAGGAGAGAAGTAATTGGGAAAACATTGATATTTCTCTGCATAAATAATTCCTGCTAGCTCTGAATTTTATTCCCCATGCAGGAAGATAAGTTTTATATTGCTTTGTTATGTACTGGATTGTAGATGGGTAACACTACCTTCTGTATGGATGGAATCCATCATACTTGCTAATACATAAACAGGTGGCCACTGCTCGGTTAACTATTCAGTCTTTGTTATTTAATACATATGTAAATTTAAAGAACATTTGAAGCATAGACAGCCCTACTTAGTCACGAAATGGAGAGTTATTATATGAACAGGATTATTGGGGGTTAATGGGAGATTTTAGCAGCTAAAAAGTAAATCTCTACTGAGTGTGCTCAAACGATTAATATAAATTGGCCAATTTGGAGCCGATTTTAATGGGGATAGTCAAGAACATATTGCTGATACAAATGGCTACTATGTGCTCATGTCAATTTTCAAGTCCCTGCTCCAAAAATACAGGGATGCTATAACTTTTTCAGAGGCCTTCTTTATTTCAAATGGGCAAAACAACAATGTTTAACCCAAACCTCATATTTAGAAATAACTAGATTTATTCCAATCTTTAAAAAAAGAAAAGAAAAAAAAAAAGAATTCAGCATGATACATGGAAAATTACAGCCCCAGCCCAAACAGTTACAGGGTGCATATGGGCTGTGTTACTGTGCAGTAGACTAATCTACTATGCAGTAAAGCATCATTATGTAACTGTATGCTGAACTACTGCACAGTAAAATAGGCTAATGTGCAGTAAATCTACTACCTGTAAATACTGTATAGGTAGTAGATTAATTAATTGCACTACCTCCTCCAGAGGTGGTGCAATTGCCTACCCTGGAAATCTTCAAGAGGAGACTGGATGGTCACCTTGCTGGGGTCACCTGACCCCAGCTGTCTTTCCTGCTTGGTGCAGGGGGCTGGACCCAATGATCTTCCGAGGTCCCTTCCAGCCTCACAGTCTGTGAATCTGAATAGTGTGCTGTAGTGCATGTGTAAATGCTGACTGGGAGCAAATTTGGTCCTTGTTAGCCAGACCAGCAAGGGGCTAGTCTCCTGCCAGGGGCAGAGCAAAGTAGCGAGGCAGAGCAAAGTATCCTTCAGCCACAGGGCAGTGATGCCTCTTTACCAGTCCCTACCTGGTCTTTAGACCCCTGGCTTGAACCCTGGGCCAGTTGCAGCCTGCCTATAGCCACTGTGTGCTGGTATGGTGGGCATGTGCTGGCTGCAACAGCCCTGCAGAGCTCTGGCCTGACCCCCAGGCATCTGCTGGCTGCTCCCTGGCCCTGGGCACTGTACCCTTGCACTGCAGGCATATGCCAGCTCCAGCAGTCCTGCAGGCCACTGGCCCGACCTTCAGGACCTGTGCCTGCAGCTGCCTGGCCTCTGACTACCATGCCCTTCTACTGTGGGTACATGGTTGGACTCAATAGCACCCAGAGTCCCTGTCAGAGGCAGCACTAGCAATGGCAGCATCACCAGCCCTGTGGAGAACTGCTCAGGGCCCAAACTGGGCAGCAGAGGAGGCTGCCAATTTCACTGCAGTCCGGGGTGAGGCTGAGGTCCAAAGACAGTTTGGCCCAGGGCACCAGGGAGAATGACTACATTTAAGTGGAGATGGCATACGGAAGCAAGACTATCACTTACCGCTATTGCATCTGGGTGGCAGTGCACATCAAGGTGAAGGTTGTGCCAGGCTCAATGACTCAGCATGACAGTCCATAATTTCCAGTCTGCGATTGCCTGCAGGACAATGTCCTGCATGTGGAAGCTGGATTACATCCTGGATATCATCCTGGTGATTTCCTAACTTGAATGATATGGTATGTATGTGTGTGTTTGGGGTACATGGGATACCTGGGGGAAGGTTAAGGTGAGGGGAGGAAAGAGTGAAAGTTGCCGAAACTGGGATCAGAACTGGTAGACTAGAGAGAAGCTGGCTGAGGAACTGAGACTTGAGGTTACTTAAGATCAAGTGACCCTGTGGTTACTTGGGGTCATCTGGTGCCAGGGTGGAAGCAAGGGAAAAAGACCAGTGATAAGAAGGAAACAGCCAGGAGACAGAGGCAGAAAGCTGGAAGATCAGGGGAAAAGGCAGCGAGGCTAAGATAATAGCAGTAGCAGAGATCAGGGGAAAAGGCAGTGGGGATGAGACAATGGCAAAGAAACATGGGTTTGCAGGCAGAGAGGAGCTCAGGACAGCTGAAGGCACAAGAGCATGGGACATGGGTGTTGGAGGTGGTGGTGAGCCAGAAGCAGTAGAGGGAGAAACGAGACAGAAGTTAGAGAGGAGAGGAGCAGAGATTGGAGCAGGGCCAAACCGTAGTAAAGTAAACCCAACTTAAGGGTCCAAATATCAGTTTTAGTTACCTTCCAGGTAGGGAAGAGAAACAGAGTCCAAATCAGACAGAGTTGAAGAGAGGATGGGGGTGATAGCTACCTATCTAGGCTGGAAGGGGGGTCCCTCAATGGCCAGTCAGGGTCTTTCTCCAGTAGGTGTTGTCCAGAGGGGTTGCCAGCAGGGACTCTGGGTTGATAGGCAGCGTGACATGGAGCAGGCCTGGTCCAGGTGAAGATGCTCATAGCATGGGGAATAAGCAGGAGGAACTCGCCCTCTAGATAGCTAGCCCAAACCCAGACATAGTAGGGCTCACAGAAACCTGGTGGGATTCATCCCATGACTGTGCAGTAAACATTAAGGGCTACAGACTATATAGGCAGGAGAGAATGGGGAGGAAAGGGAATATGTGGCGCACTATGTCAAAGAGCAATACACGTCCTCAACTAAAAGGATGGGGTCAGAGGAGGAGCAGGCTGAAGTACTCTGGGTCAGCATACAGGGGGGTCATGGTGGGGGTCTACTACAGACCACCCAACCA
Source organism: Caiman crocodilus (assembly GCA_030014935.1). Taxonomy (NCBI): domain Eukaryota; kingdom Metazoa; phylum Chordata; order Crocodylia; family Alligatoridae; genus Caiman; species Caiman crocodilus. Next base: position 60,081,249 of record JAGPOW010003316.1, read on the forward strand.
AGGGGAAGAGCTGGATAGCGAATTCTTGGGTCAGCTCATGAAGGCAGACATCTGCTGGGAGGAGCCATCATCCAGGTCTCACCACTCATGAAGGTTCCTTGCTGAGATACAGGACCTCCATTTAACCCAGGAGGTGCACAGTCCCAACAGGGGGAATGCCCTGCTGGACCTGGTCCTGGCCACAGGCAATGGATGACCTGGTGAAGGGACTCCAAGTTCTTGACCACCTAGGCAACAGTGATCATCACCTCCTGGAATTCACCATCCAGCGCAGGGTGTCAAGGGCCTGCAGCAAGGCAGTAGCCCTTGACTTCAAAAGGGCCAACTTCAATGAGTTAAGGAGATTGGTAGGAGTGGCACTGGGGTCCTGGAGGGTAGGGGAACTGGGTGTCCAACACAAGTGGTTGTTCCTTAAGGAGACGATCCTCCAAGCCCAAGGGGTGACAGTCCCAATGGGAATCAAAGCGGGCAAGAGTGCTCAAAAGCCCCCCTGGCTCATCAAAGTCATTCAGGAATGCCTGAAAGTCAAAAAGGAGGCATACACCCAGTGGATGGGAGGGACTATCACCAAAGAGGAGTATACATCCATCGCTTGGGTCTATAGGGGGGCTGTTAGGAAAGCTAAGGCAGATACGGAACTAGGGATAGCATCAAGAACAACAACAAGTCCTTTTTTAAATACATAGTATGAAGAAGACACCAGGTAACGTGGGGTGCTTGCAGGATATGTTTGGCAATCTGGTAGTTGCACCAGAGGAAAAGGCAGACCTTTAAAAAATTACTTTGCCTCCATTTTTTTGTGCAGGGACTGGGACTCCCCCACTGAGATTCAGGACAGACTCAAGAGAGACTTTGCCAGGCCTAGGGTCAGGGAGGACTGAGTTAGGGAACTTCTGGAGGGGCTGGACATGTTCAAATCAGCAGGTCCTGATGCTCTCCACCCCAGGGTGCTGAGGGAATTGGCAGGGGTTATCAAGGAACCCCTAGCATGGCCTTACGAGCACTCATGGTGCTCTGGCTGGGTGCCAGAAGACTGGAAGAAGGCCAATGTGGTCCCCATTTTCAAAAAAGGGAGGAAGGAGGACCTGGGCAAATATAGGCCCATTAGACTTACTTCCATCCTGGGGAAGCTCTTTGAGAAAACGATCCAGGAGCAATCTGTGAAGGACCAGCAGGGGGGATGATGCTCTGGGGCAACTGGCATGGGTTCATTAGGGGCAGGTCCTGTCAGACCAACCTTACTGCCTTCTATGATCAGATCACAAAACCATTGGATGCAGGTGTTGCAGTGGATGTAGTCTTTCTGGACTTCAGGAAGGCCTTTGACACTCTCCCACCCCATCCTCAGTAAAAAGCTAGGTGACTGTGGCATTGATGCTTACACAGTCAGATGGATTGCAAATTGGGTGAGTGGCTGCACCCAGAGAGTGGTGGTGGACAGGTCATATTTGACCTGAACAGATGTGGGCAGTGGGGTCCCCCAGGGCTCGGTCCTAAGGCCTGCTGTTCAATTTCTTTATTAGTGACTTGCACAAGGGGATGAAAAGCACCCTGTTCAAATTCACTGACAACACTAAGATTTGGGGCAAGGTAGGCACTCTAGAAGGAAGGGATAGGATAAACTAGATCTGGAAAGATTACAGGGGTGGGCGAATGAGAATAGGATGGGATTCAATATTGACAGGTGCAGGGTACTGTACTTGGGCAGGAAGAAAAAGCAGCATATCTACAGGCTGGGGAACTCACTTCTTGAAAGCACAGAGGCAGAAAGAGATCTTGGAGTCATTATTAATTCCAAAATGAACATGGGCCCCCAATGTGAGGACGCAGTCAGTAAGGCTAACTGCATCTTGTCATGCATCCACAGATGCATCATAAGCAGGTCCAAGGAGGTGATCCTCCTCCTCTATGTGACACTGGTCAGGCCCCAGTTGGAGTACTGCATCCGGTTCTGGGCACTGCACTTTAGGAATGATGTGGCCAACATTGAGAGGGACAGCAGGGCAGACCCTACAAGGAGAGGCTATGGGACCTAAACCTGTTCAGCCTCCACAAAAGAAGGCTGAGAGAGGACCTGATGGCCATCTATAAACTTTCCAGGGGGGACCAGAGGGGAATGGGAGAGACTCTGTTCCCCCAAGCACTTCAGCCTGGACATTAGAAGACACTATTTCACAGTCAGGGCAGCTGGGATCTGGAACCAACTTTCAAGGGAAGTGGTGCTGGCTCCTACCTTGGGGGTCTTTAAGAGGAGGCTTGATAATTACCTAGCTGAGGTCATATAAGCCCAGTATTTTCTCCTGCCCAGGGCAGAGGATCGGACTTGATGATCTACTTAGGTCCCTTCTGAACCCATCTATGAATCTATGGTATCCCAAGGAGTCAGTCTTTACTACCCCTTTTTATGGGGCAGACTACTTATGATCTCTTATGGGGAGGGCCTGTCCAGGCAATGTCAGTCCTATTCCAGATGTTCATACTGAGCATGTGCAGCCTTGACACAATGGTGGCTGCCTCCTCTTTTGTTTTTTGAATGTGGAGGGTGGTTCCAATGGCTGGGTCGTTGGTCCAGGTATTGGTTTTGATGGGGTGATTTAATAGGGGGGTCCTGCTATCATTGTGTTTCACTCATCCTTTCACTCTTTTGTTTCAGGCATTGAAGGAAAACCAATTTACATGGGGGAAGTTACAGAATTGCAACATACTTACACAACAGGGCAATGGGACAAGATGGGAACAAGATGAAAATGGATACTTAACATCACTTTACAGACAGACTTAAACCATACAATATTAATATGAAACAATAAAAAAATCAATCCACAAATATTAGGAATACAATATAAAACAATAAAAATTAATACAAACATAACAGAACACTGCTTACAATATATAAAAAAGGGGCTTATTACAATAATAGGATACAAGAACTTAGCTTATCTAGTACTACTTGTAATCACTTATAAGGGATAGAGAAGGCAGAGAGAAAGTCAGAAATGTCTGGGGAAGGAAAGAGAATGTATTTTTAAATTAAAAAAAAAGGTAAAATGGGGGTTTTGCTATACCTCCAGCCTACTGCTCCCCCTGACACTGCAGCAACATCCCTCTTGTAAATAGTTGCAAGGGGAAAAGGGTTTATTGGTGGTAGGCACTGAGGTTTGGGTGTAAGGCTATTGGTGGCAAGGAGGGAGGGTGTTTTTGTGGAGGAAAATAAAGATTGTTGTTTGGAAACTGACCAGGATGCATGTAGTCTTGAGGGATGTGCTGTGGGCTTGAGGTTTGCAGGCAGCCGTCCAGGCACCCTACTGTGGAAGACTGGGGAGGAGGTGGTTTGGAAGTGCCTTGTGGACATGGTACACTGGCCAGGGGGAGGTCAGGGAGCATCCATGGTGCGCTCACCACAGTTTCCTGGGACAGTGTCCCTGGCCAGGCTGAGCATGTCCCCCCTAGACACCCCTGTCAACCTGAGCTTGCCCCCACTGGAGACCCCTGGCACCTGGGCAGCTTCATCCAGAGCCTGCAGCATCCCCTGGCTGTTGCAGGAGGGCAGAGGAGGGCAGGAGCAGGTCTGTATCTGTTTAATCCTATAGGGTGTGTCTACACATGCAAGCATGTGCACTTGCAGCAGCTCAAATAGAAGTGGTGCAAATTTGAGCAGGGGCTTTTTGGCTCAGAGTGCATGTGGTCAGACATGCACTTTGTTGTGGAGACAATTGTGCCACTTTTTGGGGGCAAAATAACCCTGCCTGGCTCCTCCTAGATCTGCAGCCAGGGGGAATTAGAGCCTGGGGACAGCACCTGTGCTATCCCCAGCAGTATAAAAGGCTGCCCTGGCAAGTAGCTCAGGGCTACTAGCTCTTAGGAGCTTTTCAGGCCCAGCCAATTGGTACCTGGGGACACTACCCCTTGTGCCAGCCAGACTCCTGAAACAGCCCTGAGAGTTCCCTACACCCTTTACCCAGTGCAGCAGTCTGGCAGTGGGGGCTGCTGCCTGCCTGTGACCTGTTGTGCACCTGCCAGACCCCGATGGAGACTGCAGAGCCAGCAGAGGCCTCTGCCTCTCTGGACCAGTGGGCTGTGGCTGCAGGGTTGACCTCTGTGCAGCACTACTGCCACGTGTGCCCCCTGCCCAGCCATCTGGGCAGCTACCGCCCGAAAGATGCTCTGGGTATGGTGGCCTGCTTTGAACTGTCAAAGCCTGTCCTCCTGGCCAGTTGGGGCCACAGCCACAGCCAGCTGGGTCCAGGGTGCCAGCTCTGAGCAGGCAGGGTCCTAGCAGAAATTCTGGTGCTCCCTATTGGAAAACTGAAAAATCCCTGATAAAAAAATCCTGAAGTCACTCTGTAAAATAGCCCAAAATCCATGTTCCTCCACAATTAAAACAAAAGACCACTATAAAGAGAGAGAGAGAGAGAGATAGTGAGACAGACACAGTAATATGTTGGACAATGTTTTATTGATATATCTACAGTGTTAAAGTATGTCTCTTATCATAATAATAAAATGAATTCTAAATACATTTCATGAATTCATGAATATATATTTTGCTGTCCTCCCACAGGGGCGATGGCCCCCACACAAGAGGTATGGCCCCCCCAACAGGGGCCAAATGGCCTCTCCAGGGGCTACCACCTCCCCTGCAAGGCCCACATGTCCCACCCCAGTCCCCCAATTGCTGCCCCACCTGGCCCCATCCCCTGCCAGCTGCTGCAGCCCTACCCAACCCCATCCCCTGCTCCCCTAGACCCTCCAATGGCTGTCCTACCCAGTTTCACCCCCCAACTTGCACCCCCAGGCCTCCATGGCTACCCCCACAATCCCAGGCACCATAACTTAAAAAAAACAAACAGAAAAAAAACAGAAAAAATGGGAAAAAAGCCTCTACTTACCTTAGAAGCAAGGGGGGGTGGTGCTCCAGGGCCCCCTGGGCAGCACAGGGCAGGAGGGCCTGAGCTGGGGCTGTCCCTCTGGTCAGCAATGTGCAGGCAGGGCCCCAGTCAGCTAGACAGCAGCTCCAGCTGCCAGTAAGTGCCAAGGTTTTTTTTCAGTTGTTTTAAACTATGGGGTGAGGGGGCAGGGATCGGGGGGGAGTTGGGAAGCTGGGGCCAGGCAGAGAAGTGATCGATGGGGTTGGGGGGAAGGTGAGGGAGGGGCCAGGCAGGGCAGGGTTTGTGGGGTCTGGGAAGTCTCCTAATGTAGGCAGGGGGAGGGACCAGGCAGGGAAGTGATAGGGGGTGTTAGGGGGGAAGGTGGGGTGCAGGGCTGGGCAGAACAGGGATCAGGGGGAACAGTCCCCTCCCCGCTCCTCCAGTCCCCCCAACCCCTTACTCACTGGCACTGGAGCCCTGGTGCTGAACATGTGGCCTGGTCAGCCACGCGGTTCAGCACCAGGGTGAGGGTCCAACCACAGAGATTGCTCTGGTGGCCAGAGTGTTGCCGTGGAGGACCCAGCCTCCGGTTGCCTCAAGGCACAGTCTGGAACCATGCTGTGCTCTGCTTTTTTAAACTTCAATTTTTTAGATCCCTGGATATCCAAGTTTGCAGCACAGGGAACAGTTTTTCGTTCCCGCATGTGCCTTGAGGCGGGGCAAGAGGCATGTGCGCACTTGTCTGGATGCGCCCAAATTTGCTTCCAACAGGATACACATGGAGATGCCTTCCCAGAGCTGGCTTACTGCGCAGTAAGTCTATGTAGCATTAACTGCACATGTAGACACACCCACAGTATGGTAAAGTTATAAGTAAATCCAGTCTTATAATAAGAAATGTGAAGCAACCTTTGTGATAGCTAGTGCTATGCCACTTACTTTTGGTTATCCGGCATCCACAGTATCCTAGGTAGTATATTCCAAACTCCCTGACTGTTACACATTCACTCTTCATTGAAGTGGTATTATATGACTGTGCACAGGTAGTGAAGCTAGAGGCATTTCAAATGATTCTATTGCACTCCTTTAACCTCTAGCAAAATGAGAACCAAACATTAGTTAACCATGTTGGGTGAAAGGAAACAAAACACTTAAACATGCAGCTCGCCTACTGAGAAACATGCTAAATAAAGCTTACTAGTTAGATTTCATTTTTTTATCCTTACGTTTTGCCCTTAGCTCAATAGTGGAGAGATGGAGACTAGGAGAGTATTACATTGTTGTCACTGAGCTCAGTATGCAGGACAGAGGAAGAATTCCCTTGGCTACCTTTCTACCGAGCACTAGGCTCTGTGGTTTCTTGCCAATAATAAAAGAAGGGCTCAGTTAATCTAGGCTGTGTGTGTTTTCCAAATAAGTTATTGGGCTACATGATGTTCCCTTAGGAAATTAAGAGTAGTCATAGTGTTTTGCCTGAAGCAAGGGATTCAGTTTAATGAGCCTCCAAGACCTAATGCAGGCTGGAGGAGGCTTTTTATCTTTGGCCATTGTACAAAATATGTTGTAATGATTATTCAGATAATCCATATAGAAGCACCAAACATCTACTGTTTGTAGGGTCTATAGATAAAACTAATTTGCCTTATGCTAGTAATGATTGGTCTATTACATTTAAGACAATAATTCTGACAAGTCTCTTTACAGTCCGTGTCCATGAAGAGGCTGAATACACATCAGTTGATTTGATGGCATCCTGATGATTTCATCTTGGGAAAACACATTTTAAATAGTCCTGGAATACAGTATATTACAAAGTATAATTGAATCCAGACTAAGTTATTTTTTCATAAAGGGCCAGACCCTCAACATAGTTCTGAGCATGGGCGAAGTCTGCATTTGTACCAGTTCAGCATCTACCACAGCCCTTAATTGCCCAATTCTTACTTCCCTTCAAAAACATCCAGGAATTTAGTTTAACCATTGAACCACTGACGTACTATGTCACTGAAGCCTAACAACTCAATAGACTTGGGTTTCTTTTAATAGGGATGGAACAGCTACATATGACATTTTAGCTTTTACCACGGTGTTGTTTTTATTTGTATTATAATAACACACAGCAGCCAAAGCATCATACTGTGAGCCTTTCTATAAGCATATAAAAAACCAGAGATGCCACATGCCTGGAAGAACTATCAGTCTTGAGGTGACAGACAACACATGAATATAAACAGGGAGTGCGAGGAGAGAATGAGAGAGAGCATGGTCTCATGGCTGGAGTTCTGTGGGTCAGAATATAGGAAACACCACGGTACCCCACTGCAAGCTTTCCACTTTGGGAGGTGTTGGAAGTCCTAACGTAACACAACAGAACAATTCCATGGACTTCAGCAGTTTTACTGAGAACTTCAGTCAATGAGATTGCCTCAGCAATGAAGCTGGCTCTTTATCCTGTAGCTTTTTCCCATGGCATGGTGGCATTAAATTATGACTGGAAATATGCCCAAAAGTGACATATTCTGGAAAATGTGCAGAGAAGGAAAAAAACTGTCCCAACAAACTTTGGGGAAAAACACTTCTGTGTCAGAGTAAGTTGCAAAGGAAAAGCCATTTTATTTTTGGTAAGGACTGTAGGGCCAAATATTGAAGTAGTTTTGTGCTGCATCTGTGATTAAATCCCCTAGATTTTTAATATGTGAGCATTTCATTTAAGGGTGTGTCAGCTTTTGCAATGAAGCAGAATTAGTCCTTCCCTTAGCAAAAAACCCAGCTTCAGTACATGAGTTCTTAGGGCTGCCTAGTACTACTAATATCCTAATAAGTTAGAAGGGAAATTTCCATGAATGTTAAATGGGAGAAGACTACATTAGGATGCCTGGGAACACACTGTAATATTGTCCTTTGGTTTATGTGAGATGCCCGAGATAAACAGAACTTTAGAGAAAAATAAAGAAGAGCTGGAAATAGGCCCAGTAAACCTAGACAGAATTCAGTTTCCTCCATTTCGGTAGGAGCCTGAAACCTTTTAGAAAACAAACAGAGCTCTTCAGATGTTCTGCTCACCTCCCACTATGCTGCTACTTAGGAACTACTTAGGCAAACATTTCCCAAGACACCCTAGAGCAGCTGTATGACTAGCTACAAATCATGTACTCAGCAGTGCAATAGTAAGAACTTTAAAATGACAATATTTTGTCTATGATAGGAACTGAAGAATTCATATTCCCAGATCACTAGTAAACCACACTTGGTTCATTACAGCCAACATAGCTTTTTTCAGGATGTTGTAGTTTGAAAGGCAACACAATTTTCTGTATTGTAGTGAAACATGATATTGGAACTTGAATTTTTTACTGAATTTCAAAAGCAGCAGTATATTTTAAAATTATTTTTTAAATCGTGTTTTTGTTTTTCTCTTTTGAACAATGGTGAATACATTAATGTGTGCATAACTTTCAATTCTGGTTGTAACCACACTAAAACACAACTCAAGTATGTAGGGTTGAATGGGTTTAGCTGTGTTTTAAGTGGATGAGTAAAATGGGGAAATTAATGAAAGAAAAAAAAGTGGGGGTTACTGGCTTTACTGTCTGGAAAAAAGAGTTCACTTGTAACAAACTGCAGATCCCAATACTTACTAAGTATCAAACCTCAGGCTTCAATCAGCCAATGGGAGTCTCATGTTGTAAGTCTTTGATATTGTGTTTTCCTTGGTGGACTGACTTTATCACAGAGGTCTAGTGATATCAAAACTGTTCTGCTGCACTTAGTTCATTTAAATTTATAATCTCTGTTATCAAAGTTTGGCTAATTAGAGGCTGATTTCAGTAAAACTTTAAACACAATGGGGGCATTCTTGGATGACTGATAATTGTCCTAGACAATTCCTTGCAAGATGAAAATGGGCCTGCAATGTCTACATTTCAGCTGATAGGAAATCAATATAACTTCTGCCTATAAACACAACCTAGTTGAATATGTGTGTTAATATAGCACAGTGACATTTTTTTATGGTCTTATCTCAAACAAAATATTGACTACATTTAGTATCAGAGGGTCTGGCTTAATATAGAACACAGTCAAAATGAGTTAAATTCTGCAGTGCCCAAGCTGGCACACAACATTGCAAAGTATCAGCATATTAAAAGTGCCACAATAAACTTTGTTGTATGAAACATACAAGTCTAGCTCCCTGTGACAAGGAAGTGCCAGTAAAGCAAAGGCCCTTGTTTACAAAGAGCTTTAAAACCCCAATAATTTTGATATAAGTTTTAGTACAAATCTCACACTTTCTTGAAGGCACATCTTTTTTTTAATTGAAGGGATAAATTATCACCCCCCCAAATCCATTTTCTGCAGCTAGCTTACATCTAGCAGATAATCTCATTTGAGGTCACCTAACTCTTCTAAATGTCACACAGGCATGTGATCTGGAAGCCTTTGCAGACTCCTTGTGTGCCCAAATGACATGCCAGTGACTCAGTCACTAAAGTGGTTGAGAGAGTATCTGTCTTCCCAATGTTGACTGTTTTCCAAAGTAAAATGCAGACACCCGGTTCAATAGTTTACAGGAGAGCAAACAGGATAGACTGAGGGGTAGTTTTGTGGAGGCCAGTGATGGGCTGATAGAATCAGAGTCTGTATTGGATTCACTTTTTTTTTTTATAACACCAATGGGCATTTGACACTGAAATGCTCTTGTCAAGAATTTAACAGAAGAGAAGATTTAGAATTTTAAATGAAGAAATTGTGTGCATAGGATTTAGCGAGCTACCATTTGGTATGGTAAGCCATGTGTTATCTTAAAGCAGGAGGGCCAGGTCCTTTTCCCTCCCAGTCACTGCATCAATGCTGATTTGCAGCACTTGGGAGCCTTTAAACCCCTATTAGAAAGATACAGTCAGAACAGTTTGTATGGTTTGAGAATGGCTTACTGAAAAAGAGAGAGCCTCATTTTCTGTATTTATGCCTCAGCTACAATACATAGATTAATGGAGCTCATGAGTACAAGTTATAAGTGTCATCATTTTTCTTGTTGCCACCAGGTGACATTTTGTGTGAGTTTGTACAGGTTACTTATTTTTACACACTTTAGTTTGGTTTCCCCTGAAGTTATAAGAACAGCGACCTGCCTCAACAGAACAGAGGATTACCTTTAAAAAGTCTTTTCAGATTGTCAGAAAGGGAGTTGACCCTTCAAAAATCCTGAGTCACTCTAAGAAGTGTTGAGCACTCCCAAGTCCCAATCTCACCCAAGTCATAAATAGGAGAAGGTCACTGAGATCAAAGTGGCTCAATGATCTTTCAGACCCAAGAAGACAGACTGAGGCTACTGAACTACAGGCTACTGAATTGTCTAGTTGATCAGTATTGTGTCACATGAGCCTTCAGGCAGCAGCCACAACAGCAAAATGAAATGGCTGAGCCCTGGACATGACACAGGAAGTAATAATGGACTTACAGCAGTCCATTGCACCACTGATGTCATAAATGAGACCTACAGATCCATGCAGCAGCACAGGACACATTATGGACTCATTTAAGATTATATGATGTGTGTTCAAAATTTCATATTATGTTAATGTTAGTTTTTAATTGTTATATTCTATTGTTTTTGTTACTGCATTTAATATTCAAGATAATGCAGAGCAGTACTTTGCATAGAAAACTCCTCATTGATTGGAGTTCGTATGCAATGGCTGCCTATACGTGTGCTTGGGTGTGGGAGGGGAGTTTTATTAGAGTAGCTACTGGAGCCACCCTAATTAAAATGCCACAGTGTCACATGTATTAAGCCCCTATGTGTTTAAAAATGGCCACAGGATGCTTTAACTAAGTTCATTTGATGAGCTTCAGTGAAAGTGCTCCAGCAGTCATTTTTAAACCTGTGGGGGCTTATACACATAATGCTGGGGCAATGCTAGAGCATTCTAATTAGAACACAGAGCAAACTTGATGCATTCTAATTAGAACACATTGGATCATATGTATAGGCACCCAATCAGGGGAGTCACTATTTTCTGCTAGGTCACTCCAGCCAAACCGAAAGGCTCACTATTAGGTTCCTCATTTCTAAGCTAGGTCTTATAGAGTATGCCTTTGGCTTGTTTTAGAGGTAGGACACTCCATCCACACCCTAAAGGGAAGAGTGGTTAAAAGCACAAAGACTTTTGGCCCCTTTGTATTTTTTTCGGTCATAGAGGAGAGATAATTAGACATCAACTTATTTGTCAGAAGATCTTTTTTAACTAACAATTTTTAACATTGCTTTCCACTGCACAGACATGGTTGGACCATGATGAGACATGTTTCTCAGCATGAGATGGGCAAAGCTTGTAGGTTGGAAGGTAAAAAATATGTAGCTTTTCAAGATGGTTCAATAAAACATCCTTGTTAGTTAGCATCAGTAAATTGCTTCTGCATGGGAAAAACCCTTTTACATCAATGATATTGCAGAGATCCAGAATTGGCTCAGCATTTCGACATTTCCAACCCTGAACTTCATCAGGCTCATTAGCAGTGCAATACAAACCTTTACAAGAAACGACTTATACCCTTGGGAATGGATTCTCTTACACTGACATCCACTTAGCTCAGAAAAAAAGTGGGTCATCACAAAGCCAGGTATGATTCCCTCACTGACAAGTTGTAGTAACACTGGTCCTAGCATAGGCTAGAGTACCTAGGGACTAAACCCCAGCTGAGAATTGAAGTGGACATATATTCCATTCAGCTACAACCCTACTTCCACCTGGGCCTTCTTGTGGTATATGGTATATGGACAGTTGATGAAGGAGATGGTTCTCTTAGATTTACATGGAAAACTATTTTCCCCACTGAAGACCATTTTTAGTTGGTGAAGCACAATGGGGTCCCAGAGGTGACTGACACCCCTTGATAGCTCTGCAACCATGCCCTGCTCTGTCCCTAGGGTGCCTTCCCTTCTTGCCTATCATGCCTTGATGGAATAATAATATTGTTAATAGGGAGGCTGCCAACAGGCTTTTGCATGGCCCTTGCACCCTACTGGCCTCTTCTGCTCCCAGACCCCTCACTGGGCCTCTCTGGTTAACTGTGCCTTGCAGGGCACCTAAAGCCTTAGAGGTAAGTGCATAGCTCCAGTCCTTCCCTACACCATGCCCAAAGTCTTGCTGGCGTTTCAGTATTGTTTTTCTCTTGTTGGGGCTTTGGCCTTGTCGGCCTTCAGCCCTTTACTATAAACTAGGCCTTCTAGCCTGGGCCACCTGTATTGGACATGGCTTTGAAGCTCTAGCTCTGATTTAGCTCTTTTGGGCACCAGGCCCTTGGCCTCTGTCTGGTCATGCCCCCCTTAAGCACTGGCCCCCTGGACCCTGTCTGGTTCTGTGGCCTCACCCTCTGCCGACTCCAGGCTCAACCCTTGGCAGGGCTCAAGGCAATTGTGCACCCCTCAGGCACTAACAGAACCTGTGTATACTGACCCTACAGTCCCAAACCACGAATGTAAAACTGTAACTCAAACTGTAAGCCCCTGGGCTATACCAAACACCAAAAAGGGAAGAAGCCCTCTGCCCCTTTAAGAGGGAAAACCATCCCTTACCCCTCATACCTCCCAGCCTGGGCTCCTTGTGAGCTCCCTGGGCCTTACTGCTCCTTCAGGCAGCATAGCAGTCAGTCTAGCATCTCTGGGGAGCTCTTCTGGGCAGGAGTTCCTGACCTTGCAGCTGGCAGGATTAGGCTAGCTTGACAGGCCAAGCCCCAGGTTTATATCCTCCCAGGGCCCTGCCCCTTCCTGTCAGCAGAGTGCCTGGGCTACAGCAGATGCTTGATCATTGGTCCAATTTCCATGTTGGGCCCTAGGCTCTCTGTTACAGTTGGAAAGCTGTGCACCAGAGTCCCTTTTAGGGGTTTGCCAAGGATTAAAATTGGAGTGGTAGGGAGAAATCTGGCCCCTGAAATCCTGCTTAATGTATACTGGATTCCCCATGATTTTTATGTGCCTTCTTCCTCTTACACAGAAAATAAATTAACTTTCAGGAATGAAAACTACAAAACTCCAAGAAAAGGAATTTTTGTATTAATATTTCAATGCAGATAGGAAAAAAAAAGACCCACTTAATTGGCTTTCTTCATGTGCAGGTAGCAAGAGAAATTTGACCACAACACTCTTGGAATATATTTTTATATTCTGGCCAAGAATTGTTAACTGTGAGTTCATACATATTGATCTCAGAAGAAATGATGAAGCTCTGATATCCCCCAGGGAGCCACTTTTTTAAACCAGCAATGCTGTTTTGAAATGAATTTTCAATTGCTCATCTGTGAACAGAGGCGATACATTTCATGCACACACAGACACATACCAACAAATGACCTTTGTTCTGTTCTTTTGAAAATTACTGACATGCTGGGTAAATGTTTAAAACAGGGCAATTGTATTGTCTCCAAAAGACCACATCTCTGTAGGCACACCAAGTTTTCTTATTTAAAGCCTCAAATCAGGAAAGAATCCCTATGTAGGAAAGCATTTAAGAAAGTCAATGGGACTTAAGTATATATTTAAGAGCTTTCCTGATTCAAGGCTTATAACCTTATTATAATTGTATGCATAAATGACTACTTTTTAGTCCAAGAGCTATATTGGGAGTATAGGGCCCATAAAAGAAAAATAACTGCATCATCCTCACAACTTCTACCTCATATTTGTTCTGAAGAAAATCTTGAAAAGGCCTTTTTTTTAGATGAATGTTTAGTTCATGCACGGAGGTAATATAATACAGGGCTCTTTGCCCAGGTTAAGACTGGCAATTCTGGGATAAAGAACAGCTGGCTCAAGCTGAACCCAGGCATGAGCAAAATGATGCTGGTCAAAAAAGAGAACTGGCTGCGACTTTGTCTTCACGTTTTCTATATCAGGGACCACATACAGCTTCATATTTCAAAATAGTGTGAAGTGTCAGCGTCCTGTTTGACTTTTAACCTGGGATGATCAGCTGGCATAAGTATCCAACCGTTTCTAGGAAACGGAGTGGCACATTCCTTTTGGAAAGGCCCTTCCATCATAAGAATGATACTCAATCATATGCTGGCAACCTCCTTATTCCCTGAAATCTATGCTAATAAAGAAAAAGAAAATAAGGAAGTAAGTAAATAAATAAATAAAAACCCAAAACTCTCTCAAGAAGAGGTTTTACTTCTAGGGAGAAATGCCAGAGACCCCAGGGCATCTTCTGAGTGATTCACTATTGCTATTGCTTTTATGTAGAAAGAGACCTGAAATTATATTGATGGGACAATATTCCCAGTCAAAGAATAACCTTTCATAAATGGAAAAACTGACTGGGGAGAAAATGGTGAAATTTATTGACCAGTGGGATGAAAGCATAGAAAGTAACTCAGCTCACTTAACCTCTGTGGTGGTTCCAGTTTCCCAATGCAAGCACAATTTTTGGACCCCCTCCAAATTTTTGGAGCTACTCCAGAGTGGAGCCTCTGTCTGTCTACAACCTGTGCTCTATCCAGTTCTTCTATGTATGCTTAAAGAGATCAGAACTAATCCACCTGAAGTCAGACTGAGGGTCTGGTCTGATATCAGGAAACTGAGTTGGCACATTCTTTACAAGAAACCAAATGGGAATCAAATGGAAATAGACCAATTCAAAGAAAGGGCTGACAGAAGGGCCGTTGTGCAAATTCTTGGCTGAGATTTCTGTCTATGGATGAAACCCAGAGTATGAACAAGAAATGGCTGTCAGAAAGCATTTCTTATCTCTGTGATCTTAGACATAGAAATAAGGCAGGTAGCTGAGGGGAGCAGGAAAGATCTTTTGTAAAACCTGAAAATGGTTTTCAAAGTATCAACTTGTGCCATTGATGCAGGATATCTATGATCTCCTATGTTCATCATGTCCAGATTCCTTGCACCCAAACATAATATTAACATAATTAAAGACCCGTCTTGGTTCAAGCCAGCTTCCAGTTGACACCCATTTTTATCACTCTCAGAACTGGAGTGATCCTTTCTGTTACAAACGTTTTTAAAATAACATTTTAAAATAACAAGACTATGCTACTGTTGATTGGGGGAGAAGAGTTCTCTCTCTCTTATTTCTACATTTTTCCACAGTAACTTTTAATTTTACTGTACTCTTGGCTTCTATAGGATGCTAGTTTTTTACATTTCATAGATCAGCATTTTTACTATTGGGATCTGTGACAACAGGAAGTGACATGATCCAGAACATTGTGGAAAGTTCTAGCTGTTGCTAGAAGAACTCTATGTAATTACATCTGAGCAGGACTTTCTAAATGATAAACTCAAAAACTAGATTCATGAAAATTATTGCCTAAAGTTATACCAGTTAATAAGAGTGCACTGTATAAGGAAGTTTACTAGACTGATTTTTTTATGGTTGATCACTAGAGCATCCGAGCTCCTAAACATCTGAGCTCCTTCAGTTGTGGAGTGAATGGAAGCTAAGAGCATACACCATTTCATGGGATTGCTTTAGCATGAACCACCTGGAATGTTGCTTAAAAGTTTAAACTGGACAGACAGTTTGATCAAAAAATGCCTTTCTATGACCCAAATTAAAATTCATTAATGATGAGAGACTGAGAATTCAAAATTCTTCTCTTTCTTTGCATTATACAAATCCATTATGCAATCTTTGCATTATAAATCCAGTCACAGGGAACTGGTCACTATTAGTTACTACTATTACAGGCTGTGAAGCTAGAAGATTGAAAAAAAACCTAGTATCCTCTCTAAGTAACAATATCGATTAGGTATCTGTATCTATAGTATATTTATAGATACAGATACATAACTTTTTTATGTTAAAACTGCATCTTGAGATGTCTACTATATACATATATGTATTTATATCTATATAGATATATAGCAGAAGTCTCAAGATGCAGACAACACAAATCATGTAAATTCATGACCTTT
Organism: Caiman crocodilus; assembly: GCA_030014935.1. Classification (NCBI taxonomy): domain Eukaryota; kingdom Metazoa; phylum Chordata; order Crocodylia; family Alligatoridae; genus Caiman; species Caiman crocodilus. Next base: position 60,097,050 of record JAGPOW010003316.1, read on the forward strand.
TTGTCGACACCAGTGTTTTATCTGGGCACATCTACACAAAATGTTTACAGCAGTTGTCTAATTAGCTCTGCAGTAAATATCTCAGAATCTACACGTTTAGAGCTATTAGGCCACAGGAAACTAATCAACCCTGCTGCAGGTTAGTACTTATAAATACAAGTACTAACATCCAGTGGAGTTCTTTATTCCGCAGCAATGCACATGTAAATGCTGACAGGGCTGGCTGGGGCATGAGGGTGCTTCTGTGTTGGGACTGCCTGCCATCTAGCCCCACGCTAGAGCACCTTCATGCCCCAGCCAGCACCTTCACAGTGTATTGAGCTGGGACAGAGAAGCCCCATGCTGGCAAGCTGATCCCAGGATCCCCTGCCAGCCAGGGCTGCTCTGGCCCAGCTCAATGTACTGTGGTCCCAGGTGCATGTGTAACCGTGGCACCCAGAATCAATAAACTCTGGTGCTACAAGTACCAGAGTTTATTGGAACATATTAATATACACATATAGACACACCCCCTGTCTCCTAATTTATCAATGGTACTAGCTTTTTAATTCAGATTAGATGCTATTTGTGGCAGAGACATTAGGTTAAATGCAGATTTACCTTATTGGCTCCATTTTGGCTCGATTCTTCAGCTAGCTCTAGTTCTCTCATGTTACAGGGACATATAGGGAAAATAATTGAAGCAGAAATAGCTCCCAAGGACTAGAACCTGCATCAGGGGCTCCTGGACATCATAACATCAGTAGAGTGATGCTAGGTTGCCTCCCAGGGAAGGAGGTTGAGGAGTTAGGCTTGGCTGACCTTTCAGCGGGCATTCTGAAATGCGTATGGAGTTTTGCTGACAAATACTAGTCTACTTTCTTCATGCCCAAAAATCATTCAACTGCTCCAAGGGTAATTCTTGCCAACTCATACTATGATGGAACAAGACTTACCTTTGGTCAACCTTGATCACTTGAAATTTCATATACTTATGGCAGCAGCACTGGTTGGCAGCTGGGATGGGGATAGAGTAGGTTAGTATGTCCAAAGCTAGAAGCTTAGTACAGAATAAGTCAGTTACTCTGCTGATGGTGGGATGGAGCACCCAAGAGATAGATCTGCTGGAAAGTCAGGAACAGATAAACTTTAACAGTATTTAAAAGGGACCTACACTTTCCTTGGTCAAGTGTAGCAGGAAGGAACACATCTGCATATTTAGGCTTTGACATGGGGTTTAAACTTAAAGACACCTAAGACACTTACACGTTACATTTTTCATGCAATTGAAAATGCTCTACAGCCATGACATAATGAATATGTACAACTGCAGAATATTTTTAAAATAGCCGATTGTGCGAAAAATGAATCCTTGTCAAAGCTATTAGCTGAAGGTGCTATAAAATGGAGCACCTTAGGAAACTTGTATTCCCTTGAGGGTTAATTTGTAGTGCTTTTGCTGGGCTGGGCTGGTGCTCATGCTGGGAAGCACTAGCCCAGCCTCATCCACTGAGCTCTGAGGGAAAAGTCGAAAGGGAGGGAGCAGCAGTCAGCTACTGACTGGGCTTTGCCAAGCAGGAGCTGGAGGAGGGGCAGGGTCAAACGGAATTTCCTTGCCTCATGAGCCCAGGCTGGCTCCCCACAATACCTCAGCCGGGGTAGCGGGGGTGGAGGCACGAGGTGAGGGGGCTCTGTTTCATCACACCTAGCCCCCACTCCAGCATCGTCCAGGCAAAACTCAGCCAGCAGTGGCCTACTTCTCCTTCCCTTCCCCCTCCCTCTCCTGATAGCGCCAGAGCTATCAGGGATGGGGCAGGGGAGAAGGCAGTTTGGCAGCTTCCTTGGAGGCTGCTGGAGCACCCCTGCCTGCTGGCCAAGGCCAGTGTGGGCATGCTCAAGCCCCCTCAACCCAATAGGTAAATGTTTTATGTAATGTGCCACGCCTAGAGACAGACATTACACATAAACCAGTTTAAGTGATCAGAAACTGGTTTAAACCTGTAACAGAACAGATATTCAGTGTACATAAACCAGTTTCAAAATAGCCAAAATTGGTTTGAGATAAACCTAGTTGAATGTAGTATCAGAATTAACTGATTTGTGTCAAACCAGTTTATGCAATGTCTGTCCCAGACCCCTTGCTGGTTTAAGACAAATCAGACTCCCCCAGCATCTAGGCATGCACTCTGGGCTGGGCGGGGGGCTGTCTGCTCCACAGCAGGCCTGCCCCCTCCCCTTTGCTCCCTGGCCAGAACTCTGGCATACTTGCAGGCACAGCAGGGTCTGCTGGCTTCCCTGTGCCCCCCTTGCCCCCCCTCACTGCTTAAGCAGAGATCCTTTCCTCCTCTCTGCCATAGCACAGACCATAGCCAGCACATGCAGTATGCTAGTTAATGCTGTATAAGGCTCCAGCAGAGACTACAGACACAGCAGGGTCTGCCTAGCTTCTCCCTGCCCCCCTCACTGCTCAAGCAGGAAAGCCCCCTGCTCCCATCTCCCACAGCATGGGCCGCAGCCCCATAGACCTTAGGCATGTGGTGTGCTAGCTAATGCTGAGAGATGTGTGTGTGTGCGCCTCCAATTTTGCTAAGGCAGGCAGAAAGAACAGTGACTGGTTAGGGTTATTTGGAGCTAATCAACAGGACAGTGTTAAGCTGTTTAAGAAGTTTGTGGAGAGAGGCCATTGTTTTGCTAATTGAGTGATAAAGACTGTTATTACTATTAGCCTCCAGCTGGCTTGCTTGCCTATCAGTTTGCTGCAGACAGTGCAACTAAGCAGGGAGGGAGATTGAAAAGCTTCATATCATCAACAAATGCATGCACTGTACCCTCCTGTTCCCGCCACCTCCTCTTGCCTTAGAGTGTTAACCTGGGGCTGGTGGGTGGCAACACTCCTGCCCCTTGAGCAGCCAGTGGGGAAAAGCCTGGGACCATGCAGGCAGATCTCCCTAATGAAAGAGTCCTGCTGTGGCCTGGCCATAACCCCCCAGCTCAGCTCCCTGCAGAAGGGAAGAGAGGGCTGCTTTAGCACCCCCTGGCTTCTAGCTTGAGCCACTGCAGTCATGTGTCTGAATTTCCTCAGTCCAGAGACAATGTCTGTCGAATTTCAAACCAGTTCAGCCTAGCCAGATTAGACTAATCTGAAAGTGTTGAATCAATTCAGGCTCAGGATTTTTTCATGTCTATTCCTAGCCCATGAGTTATAGTCTAACCCCTAAATGTCTGCAGGCATCTATAGTTAAACCAGTTTAAGAATGGCTTAAGTCAATCATACCCAACTGATGTTAAACCCAAACAATCCTCTTTAAACTGAACTAGGTCTGTAGGCAGCCATTAGAATTTGTTTAAATAAACTATTCTACTTTTTTTGTAGACAAAGCCTTATTCTTTGATGAACAAGCTAATATTTGGGCAGTTGCTGGCACCAGAGCTGGTGAAGAATAACGAATGCTAGGAGATTAAAATGAATTCATAACACATCAAGACTCCTAGTAATTTCTCAGGGATAGATCCAGTTCCCACTGAAGAGAAAGAGGGTTGGTTCACCTTCATTAGTAGCATGTGCATATCTAAATGTCTGGACTCTGATGTTTGCACTGAGACTCTCTCCCAGACTCTCTCTCTTGTATATGGGTGAATAACTAGAAACTCGCAGTCTGATCTCCCTAGCCAGAACAGATTTTAATAAGAAGGAATGGGGTAGGTGGTATTGAGGGATTGTAGGGAAGCAAATTAAAAACAAACTTTCTTCCAAGATGTAGAGCTAGTGGCTGTTTCTGGTATGGAGGCAAACTATCTAACTCCCTGTTAGGTGAATGGGATCTCCTACACCTAGCCTCTAACTCACTTTTCTGTACAGACTGTCTCTAATCTATGCCTGGACTATCAGTGAGGATTACTAGCCATGAATACAGTTGAGAAACTCATGTACATTGGGTGTGTGAGTAATGCCCATCACATCAGTGTCTTTGCCGCACTCCAGCACAATTTTATCACTATACAGTATTTGAAAAAAAAGCATCTCTTCAACTGGGTGGATTGTCTTACCTTTGCTCATTTTTCAGTGCAAATTTGTGCATATCTTGTCTTGTATGGGTTTTGCCCAGTGTATTAAATTATATGTTCCTTTCTTACTGATGACATCAATGTCTTCATTATCCAAATCGGAGAATGTGTGTGAGAATTAAATACACACAGCACAGATGTGCACTCTTCCCCTACCCTTGTCTCTCAGGGACAATCTTGTAAGAGAAGGAATTAGAGGAAACTAAGCCTTTCATTTGGGGATTAATAAGCAACCTGCAGATGATGATGTATACAACTTGAGGAATATTTAAAAACTCCAGATCCCAAAGTGTCAGCTGAGAATTCAGATAAGGCTCAGGGGTAATAAATTCAGTTTAACAATGTTGTATTAGATCACTGCCTTAGTTCTATTACAAAGGAAAAAATTCCATGCCTTGGAGTGGGTTGCAAGGAGTCTGAATGAAATGAAACAGACTGAAGAGTTAAATTCTAACCAGCTTATATCACGCACTGCTGGACTCAGAGACGTGTAGCTTGCAGTATACTCTGCTGAGACTCTTAGTACTTCTTGATCCTTGCGCTGTTTTAATAGAGGAAGTAATCATTTGTGTTCTTTCCTCTGCGGTCTCAGAGCATCAATGGTCCCTAACACTCCCTTTCCTGCACACAGAAAAACAAATAATGAAGTTAATTTGGAAGCAACCTCATTAAAGAGACCACCCCAGAATTGTGAGTCATTGTTTTGCCTTGTTATACTTACTTCCATACATGCATCCCCACAGCCTGCTGATGTTGCACTCAGAACAGGAAAGACCACCAGGGAGCAGGCTTCTTCAGCTTAGCCATAAGAAATATTATGTATTTCTTGTTGCCTGGGGTTCCAGCTGATAAATTAGATGGACTGAACAAGGGCCCAGACTTGTTTCCGCTAAGCAAATAGAAAAGCTTTCTGCATGATTAAACCCTGGTGCTCACCCTCAAATATTCATGCACCCAGTGTTCTGCACCATCTGGAATCCACAAGTCCCACTGATAGAACCGAGGAGTGGAGGGGACGTGCTGATTCAGAGCATCTCCTGAAGGATCTGCTGGGGAGGCTGCTCTGCAAAGCAGGCCACAGATCAAAATCCTCATTGAATCCTTTGAAGAGAGTAAACACATCTTCATGTCCTAGTATAATCCAAATGGGACATTTTGTGCAATTGTATACATGCACATACCGATTCACACTGTTCATGGAGGCAAATCGAGACTATTTGACTTCAGTAGGAACTGATCTGTCCTTAGCGGATTATCCCCACAGCCTTTATCTAATGTACTATGAATATTGATGTACTATGAATTATTAAAGCACTATGAATTATGTTTTTTTAATCTTTTCCCCTCACTATTCTTCAATAAACTTGTTTTAACAACAGACCAAATATTGACTTGCCCATCATAGAGCAATCACTCTGATACAGGAACTCAATCTAGAGACTTTCCCAACTTTGTTATTTTTTATATTCATCAAGAAACACACGTTTAATCCATTGGGAGAACAATAAAAACACTAATTAAATCTATCTTCAGACACGGGAAAGCATGAAAAGGAGATGGTAGGGTGGAACTAGACTGGTAATTGAAAATGAGTTGTTCAAAGTGATACTTCCAGGGCTGAGCAGTTCACAATTTGATACATTTTTCTTGGCAGAGTCAGTGTAAACTCTTATTTTTCCCACCCAATAAATATACATTGTGAAAGAAAACAAAACAAAAAGAAAAAATGTTTCCTTCAACAGGTTAGCCTTTAGAACTTTACATTTAGAAGGCAGCCTTTTGGTTTTCAAATATACTTATCCCCTTTTCACACCATTGGTGGCAGAAGCAGGCCCCAAAGTAGGCAAAATCACAACCCCCATCACCCCTGCCACCAGCTTAAAGGTCCTTCCTGGTTGGTTTGAGGGTAGTGCAATCTCCTGCTCTTACCAGATTGAGAATTTGTAAAGTTAGTCCTGGAATGCACTAAATTACATTTATTCTCTGCTTCTCAGGGCCTATAAGGGGGTCATGAATCAGAGAATGTAAGGTAAGCAACTTTAAGGCTGCTCTAATTTAAATGGCACCCTGGGCACATCTACATGAGATGCTTAATGCAGAGTAGACTAATTCTAATGCACATTAGCATGCATGGAAAAAACTGTGCTAATACATTAATGCTCAGTAGCATCAGTCTACTGCACATTAAGCATTGCATACAACGTGTGCAATTGCGCTAATGCACAGAGTGGCAGTCTATCGCATATTTATTTACAAATACTAAATTTGGTTATACAAATACTAAATTTAATGTGCATTAGGCACTGCATATTAATGAATCTGTAGACGCACCCCCTGTATGCTAGAATAATGGCAGCTCAAAAAATGGTTTATAATAGAAGTGCACTGATACATCAGTCCAATATTGGTTCAGCACCAATATAAAGAAAATTGACTGTATTGGAAAGTGACCTGATGTGGCCAATAATTTGGCTGGTAAATGCCCGGTGCATGAGTACAGCCATAGCGCAGCACGTAGGTAGCAAGGAGCACAGCTCAGCAGCTTGGAGAGCTGTGTGCAGCTGGTAAGTCTCTTGTGGTGGAAGAGGCAGGGGGGAGGGGGAAGGGAAGGGATGTGGGAGAGCAGATCAAGGTCCCCATGGTGAGGAAGGGAATGGGGCTGAGGCAGGAGCTGCCCAGCTGAGGTGGGGTGTGTGAGAGATGGAGCCATCTGGGGGTGTAGGGGGGGGACAGGCTCCTGCCACTGTGTGCACCCCAGGACACAGTGCTGGGAGGGGTGGTTTGGGGGGGGCTACAGCAAATTTTGGCATCACTGCAGCCCTCTCATAGCCCCCTCCCAGCACTGCTACCACCTGCCATTGTGCAGTCTGGCCCAGCCCCCCGCTGGCAAGAGCCTGGCACAGCTCTGGCCCCAGCCCAGTGGCAGCCAGCCTACCCTATAGAGATCCAGGGGGCACATGCCACTCCATGTTCTCCCGGGGTGCATGTAGCGGTTGGAACTACCCCTCCCAGACAAGCTGTGTACAGCTGTCCCCATGCCCTACCCTGCTCCAGCTGGGCAGTGCCTGCTCCAACCCTAGCCCCAGCCCCACTCCCTCCCTCACTGCAGGGGCCTCAATCTGCACCCCCATGCCTCTTCCCTTCCCCCCCTTCAACCACAACAGACTTACTGCTGAACATGGCTTTTCAAGATGCTGGGCTGGTACTGGAAATCAGATTGGTATCAACTGATACGTCTCCTTAAAAATTGGCTATCGGTGTCAGCCACAAAAATCTCTATCAGTGCACCATTAGTTTATAGTACTTTCTGTTCCAGTCCACCCACCACTGCTGCCACAAGTGCAGGAACCAAACAAGAGAGAATAAAGTCCTGAATTTACCACAGAAAGCCTTGCACTGACTTTGTATTCAGTTACCTACTACTAGATAAGTTGTCCTTTAGCTTTTTCACTGCAGAAGCTATCCAAAACTGTTCTCAGGCCAAACTTACATTCATTTAAACAGAAGTTTGGATTAAAGTGAGAGAAGTTAAACCTGTCCCAACTACACTTCATAGGTGTAACTGATGACATAGGATGCATCATCTTATGCATCTAATTCATTTTTTTAAAGAAAAGCCTAAAATCAGTTCAATTTGTCTCATTAGTCTTGTCCAAATGAAGCTAGATTTTAGGGAATCCTTACCACATTTATTATCTGGCTCTATTTATGCCACATGTTTGTTGAAAGAGCATGTGCACTGTGTAGACAACAACAAAAAAATCATGCTGTTGTCTTTTGCTGTGTGTTGATTTCTGGAAACCTGCTCCTTGCACCTCTTGGAAATGTTTATTTTACTGTGAACCACTCATCACAGTTACTCCTCATTTTAATTAGGTGAAACTTTTTATTGTATTTTCTATGCCTTTTCCTCTAAAAGACAGGAAAACATGTTAATTGAAATGTGTTTTCCAGATGGCCTGTTTAGGAACCTGGACACAGCCCTGCAATTTCTGATATTTCCTAGCTTTTCCAGTAAAATAATGGCTCAGTTTAAACCAGTGCTTTTGCATAACCTACTGTTATGTGCCATTCTCTCTGTATGATAAGGTTTTGAGTATTTGTGGATTATTATTGCAGGTCATTTACAATTGTAAAACAATTATTTAGCTAGGCAAATGGGGGAGCAGCTTTTGTCAGTTAGTCTTTCTAAATCTAAGAGATGCATGAAGGTAAAAAAGTTCACTTTCCCAACTAATTAACATACCAATTTTTACTTAATGTGTAAATTATATCTAATGATTCAGGCAAAAACATAGCGCTTTATTTTTAAACCTGTGGGTGATGAAGGTAGAATCAAATTCCCTATTTAAATTAAAATAGTATAATCTGGGCACATGTATATGGGATGTTCACCGTGGAGTTGACTAATTAGCTGCAAAGTAAACATCTCTGCATCTACATGTGTGCTCCTTTAGGCTGGAATAAACTAATTTACTCTGCAGCGGGATAGTACTTGTATTTACAGTACTACTCTGCAGCAGCGCACGTGTACACACTGAAGGGGGTGGCTGGGGCATGAGGGTGCTTCAGTGAGTGCTTCCTACTGGCTAGCCCCACACTGAAGCACCCTCATGTCCCAGCCAGCCCCTCCATAGCATGTTGAGCCAGGAGAAGCAGCCCCAGGCTGGCAGGCTGACCTCCCAGTTCCTCTGCCAGTCAGGGCTGCTCCGACTGCACTCTATGTGCTGCGCACGAATACATTCCAGAGCTTATTGCTCCAGAGTGCACATTCAAATGAGGAGCCCAGGAGAAATAAACTCTGAAGAAATAAGCTTTGTTTATTCATGTGCAGTATTAGCATGTGTAGATGTGCCCCCTTTATCATATTCAGTCACAGACATATTTGCAACTGAACTTAAGGTTGTTGCTTTTACAGTGCCATATCCCAGAATATGGGCCTAGAAAGGATTATTCAAAGACAACTGAATAGTGTTATTTCAAATACTATTGAAAATAATCCCAGGATTTAGGACCTTCTGTTGTTAACTAAATGGTCTATGACTATCAAAGATCCCTTCAATTGCAATTGTTCTTGATTGGCTGTTAAGGTGAAGCAAATGTTGTTCTCATTCTTTCTAGACTTCTATGGTCATAAGTAAAGGTTGATCTATATGTAACAGTTTAAAAATATATTAGTAAAGTATTAAATCAGACTAGTTAAATTGCTGCAAAAAAATTGCACTGACATTTCAATCAACTTCTCTCAGTTGACCTTATGTGTAAAGAGCTCGTCTAATCGCACACAGAGCAGCATTAGTTACTTAATTTACTTAAATCAAAGCAACTTTTGTGTATTATATGAGTTTAGTTTGCCCATGTACATTGGGATACTTACTTTCTGCCAGTACTATACCTATAATTCCCAAGTGCAAAGTAAACCTATGTAAGGAAAGTTTAAATTGATACAAAAGCATCTATATTCACACCTTTTGCTGTTTAACATTATGCCTTTAATTAAACACTTCTTTGTCGAGTCCAACCTTCAGTTACCTATATTAGTTAAAACAATACAGCTGTATTGAAACATAGTCCTACTAAGACTACAACCTGGTTCAGTTTGTTCACCTGGATTCACGCTCTTCTCCTTATTAAAATAACACAGTGGATCAGTTCCTAGGGATTTGTTAAATTTTAGTTTTAAGGTTGAGTCCAGTTGCACCCATTTGTCATTCAGTTTGTACAAAATGAGGGAAAAGCAAGTGAAGTTTACTAGTGTACTTGTACCTTTTAACACCCACTCTAACACCCCTGTTGTCTTAGAAATGGTATTTAAAGGTTTGCTTTTGGGGAATTGGCTTATAGACATAGATATATACATTATAAGGGTTCACGATGGGCAGCAGGAGCTAAATGATTTCTAAAAAGCTTAGGTCTCGCACACAAAGTTTCTCACAGCCTTGGAAGCAGACACTGTCTAACACAAGAGATGAACACATAGCCTGGGAACGAAGAAGATATGTACCATACTGTTCCATAACATGAGATAAAGTAACACCAGCAACAAGGCCCCAGAGCCGGGGCGGGGGGCGAGTCCCTGTTTTGAGTGAACAGACCAAATCAGGAGAAGGCCTGGAAGGCTATGTGAACGTATGACCGCAGAGACAACCAACCAGACATAGCTATGGATGAAGATGCATCAGGAGGGAAGGAGAATACAAAAGCAAAAACTTGAGAGTAACAAAATGTTCCTCCCTTTGTCCTGTCCCTCCTCATCAGTCTCTCCCCTTGTCTCATCCTTCCCTCCCTTCTCCCCAAGTGGGGTCCCCATCCCCATCTCCTGGGAAGGGTCCCTGAGGCTGCTATGGACAGAGGGCATAACAGCAGCCTGTCTCATACCAGCATACCAGAGGGCATACCAGCACCCTACTGGAGGGGTGGAGGAGTGTGGGCTTTGACATCCCACCTCCAGCTGCTGACACCTAAGAGAGAGCCTCAGAGTGGAGACTGCGTCCTGGCCAGAGGTACTTTGGCTCTACTGACAGCCCTAGGATTTGGTAGATATATAGAATTGCTTGATTGTTTGTATTGTTTATTTTCTGTTATCACTGTGTGTCAATAAACTTGCCTATTATTGAACAGAAGAGTCATGGTTGGTTTGAGGGTGGGTCCCCCTAGGACAAGGCCTCTGGGTCCTAATTCCAGAGCCAACAACTCCCAAGTGGAAATGACTGCGCAAGACAGGAGGAGAGATATGATGTGCTTTTTTTTTTTTTTTTTTTTTTTAAGTGGTGCAAAAAGAAAAGCAACCATTCAGAAGGCTTGAGCTGGATGCATCTCAAACTTAAAAGTTTTAAAGTTTTCCCATCCGTGGACACAGGAAACATATGCAAAATAGAGTTCCTTGTCCATCCCATCCCAAATGTCCTCTAGTTAGCAGTGGAGATCATTATTTTAACAAGATCCTCATTTTCTCTCTTGAATATGATGGCCAGTTCAAGCAGGTAAACAGCATCTATGGTAAAGAAAAAACTACATTTAACAAGTCAGAGTGCAGCACACCCTATAATTTTAGTGCATAATCAACTCACTTAAATCTATTTGTCAAGGTAGCTTTTAATTACTGGTAGTAGAACACTGTGAAAACAAATCCTTCCCAGGAAACACTCCAATCCGCTGGGAAATTCTACTAGGGAATGAATGAATATTATGTTATGAAACAAACAAAACAACTATCAAATAAATACCAGTAAACATTGTTTGTGAAGCCTGTAAAGGAAGAAACTTACCTCTGGGATGACCTTTCTCTTATCCCAAAGTCTCTTGGCCACAAGGCTGCAGAATGTTCTAGCATTTAACCAGCTTTCTCATTTTGCAAACCTTGAGTGTTCGATTTGGAAGGAAAGGTGTCAAAAGGCAATTCCTTATTGATGCCAGAAGGATATGTGATAGCCTTTACCTGGAGCCACTCAAGAAAAAGCTAAATGAGTGATCAAGGTGTGTAGCCCATCCACAGCTCCCATTCTTGGTAGAACTCAGATCCTGCAAGACCCAGGTGAAAAACAGAGATAATCCCTGTTAACTGGTACCTAACTGGGACAAACTCAAAGTGGAAAAGCTATTAGGGTCAGCTACTGACTATCCACAGAGGCTCAGGGATATGTTTCTAGCTGGTAACCGAGAACGCAATTATGCAAAGCCTCTTCTATAAACAGATTTTAGTTTATTATGACATAACTCAGGATCTATTTTTGTCACCACTTTGTACAAATGCATTACCCTTGTGATTTCTAATCAGGTCATGCAATGTCAGACACTTTTGGCTCAGGCTGCTCAGAAAACTTCCAGATTCTCCTCTTCCTAACTTACCCCCATGCTGCCCCCCCCCCCCCCCAGTTTTTGGACAGTAAGGACAAGGGGGCTTGTGTCTGCATTCTATTCTGGTAGCTGTGAGATATGATGATATCATGTAAACCAAAGGGCTCAGAAATGCATGTCAAATTAAACCAGTGACTAATCATGGTATTTTAGTTGTCTTTCTGCCCCTGGGAAAAAGATTTATATGTTCAGAAAGTCTTCTTGCTCTAATCCCTGTATGCTGATTTGCTCTGCAGTGGAGACTTCCTAACAGAGTGATGAAAGATCACCAAAAGTGGTTTGTTGTCCCAGGAGCTGTGAGGTCTAAACTTATCTAAGTCTGAAATACAAACGAGGCTCAAGCTGCAGCAAAAGTGCTCCTCCGGGTTGTCCCTCATCTGTTTCTACTCAGAGCCATGATCCGTCAGCCACAGAGGATCTATTTGGTCAGCATGCAGAGAAAGCAGGGCCGAGAAAGACATCTGAGCAGACACAAAGTTCCATTTGTTGAGATTGTCATCTAGCTCCCACATCTGTCACCTGGTGGCCAGCCACGCAATGGCTCCCCACAGCCGTGGACCATCCAGCCTCATGGAAAATGGAAGCAAGAAAAGTAAGCACCTCAAGGCTGTTATGAGACTCAGCTGTTTTCTCTTTGAAATAAGGCATTTACTTCACTGCAAGTGTATTAACTAGCCCTTCAGCTGGAGAAAGCATCTGTTTTCTGACTTAGGCTTTTCTTTGACAGCTGGAGAATCTATAAGGCGTTCTTACAAGGAAACCTAGGTGCTGATTCATGTAGCTGTTTTGATACCTTTGCGCTTTAATAATTTGGGTAAAAGCACTGTATTATGCACAATGAGCTACTTCCTGTCCTATTGCAAATCGCATTGCAGTACTGTGCTCTCCCGTTACCAAACCCTCAGATCAGAAGGTTTGATGTGTGATATTTTACTGAAGGTGAAGGAAAATGAGTTCCCTGCACACAAGTCCCTGCTGGCCTGCTCCAGCGATTATTTCCGGGCTATGTTCAAAAGCTACACCACAGAATCCAAAGCCAGTGTAATTCACCTGCAAGTGATCTCGTCTGTGGGTCTCCAGCATATTCTAGATTTCATCTACACCTCCTGGCTACCCCTTTCCTTTGAGAGCCTGGAGGATACTTTGGAAGCTGCCAGTTATCTACAAGTGACTGAGGCTATTGGCCTGTGCAACCAGTACATAGTTAACAATCTCACCCTGGAAAACTGCTGTTTTTCTGCCAATGTTGCTACAAAGTTCTACCTTCCGGATGCTTTAGCAGCAACAGAAAAATACATCATCAGTAATCTGTGGAGGCTGCTGGACCTGGATTTCATAGGGCTGCTTGAGCTGAACTTCAGATCTTTGATGGCAGTGGTAGAATCTGATGTCCCTACGGTGAATGAATCCTGCCTGTTGAATCTGGTGATGATGTGGCTGAAGCATGATAAGTCCAGGTTGACTCTCAGAAGCAGCCTCTTGGAACAGATACGATATGGTCTTATCCCTGTAGAAGATTTGCGAAAGGTCTACACTCAGTCAGAAGTGCCTCTCCCAGCGAGTGTTAAATGCTTGATCATAAAAGCAATAAATTATCACTCATTTGTTTTCAAGCAACCCCTCCTGCAGGACAAGTCCACCACCCTGAGGAACCAAAAAACTCAGATCATCCTCCTAGGTGGAGGAACCACAAATGAAGGGCTTGTAAGTGATGTAGTGGCCTTTGATGTTTATAATCACAAATGGAGAACTCTAACACAGGTGCAGGACAGACTACAGCATCATAACATGTGCGTGATCGGGAACTTCCTGTATGTGCTGGGTGGGGAAATAGAAAGTTCACAAAGTGAAACTAAAACTGACCCCAGCTTGTCTGTTACCAGTGGGGTCCACCGTTACGATCCAAGATTTAATAAATGGACACAAATCACAGGAATGCTGGAAAAAAGATGTCAGTTTTCTTGCTGTGTCTTAGGCAACAACATCTTTGCCATTGGTGGAAGAGGTGAGAATGGATCACTACATTCCTCTGTGGAGGTCTACAATATCCCCAGGGACAGATGGACAAAGGTTGTAGCATTGCCGTGCAAGATACATGGGCATGCTAGCACAGTCTGCAAGAACACCATATACCTCTCAGGTGGCAAATCCATGGAACAAACAAACACAAGTAAAGATGTCTACTCTCTTAGCACTGTAGAAGGGCAGTGGATGAAGCAAGCTCCTATGAGCATTGCCCGGTTTGGACATCAGATGGCAACAATCAGAGATGCCATCTTCACATTTTTAGGACTATATGAACCATTCTCCGAAATAGAAAGGTATGATCCTAGCCAAAACCAGTGGACTCGGTTAAGGCCTTTGGTCTATGATCGCTTTTGTTATGGCCTAGCAGTGGTAGAGGAGACCGCCCTTCTTATTGGGGGGAAAAAATGGCAGGACTCACAGGAAGTCCCAACCCAAGATGTGGTGGGTTATGATATTGACAATGATTGCTGGGAAGAAATTTGCAAACTTCCCTTGCCTTGGTATGGACTGCAATGTGCAGTGCTGCAACTCTCAGAATCAGCAGCAACTAAGGGGGACACCAAACAGCAAAGAAGCCAAACTGCTGAGTTAATGCTTCATTGAATTATCATCCTTGAAAATAAGACAAAAGAGCAGCCCTGGAGAAAAAAAGAAAATTGCAGTGGCACTAAATGCAACAGAGTTGAACTTTTGCTTTAATAAGCAACACATACAATGGATATAGACAGGGAAATCTGTCATTAGCATGGGAAAATGTGCTATAATTTATACAGTGAAAAACAAGATTTGCTGAGGACAGATGTGGGAAGTAGCACCTTCTGAAAAGAAGAGGCAAAGGAATTCCTAATGCTGTATTTCCTTGGATGACTATTACCTAGATAGCAGTTAAAAGCTGCCTAAAGTCAGATTTTTCAAAGGTTAAAAATATAATCCTTCTTTTTTAATTAAAGGTAATTTTCCCAGCTGGTAAGTGGTATTGTGTTTTATGCTATAGCTAAGCAAAATGTAGTGAACTGAAAGTGAACTGTATAAAGACCAGAAAATTGTTGCCTACAAGAGCTATAATAAGTAGCACATAGAGGATGGTATTATTTGAGTTTCTAGCTAGGTGAGTGGGCCTTAGCTAAACAGCATGAAATTACTGTATGGAGAGTAGGGATTGTGCAAAATGGAGCCTTAATTATGGTTACACACTAAAACATTGATTGTTTGATATAAGTACTGAACTGAGAGGGGAAGCAACCTCTCTGTGAAATAGTTTTTGTTGTGGCATGTGCTTCAGGTGGGTTTTTTAAAGCATACTCTATACTGGCACAGTACATATTTGTTGTATCAAAAACCTGTGTTAGCTTAGGCAGCCAGTGCTGAATAGGTATAATTACTATAAAAGTTTCAGTGGAAAATGCAATAATAGCTGCTATATCCAGCTACCTAAATAAGTACATTCTGTGTACCATGTTCTATAAAATCATGATCATGCTGGTAAAATTGTTTTAAATGTTGAACCAGTATATAAAAGTAACGCAGTAATAAAAGCTTTGCTTTTATCCAGAAGTACAAAGGAAAGAAAGTTAATATGAATCTTTTGAAATTCTAAATGAAATGCCTGGCTACACTCAAGACAATAACAGCTCTGCTTCTTGTTTGCAATGATGAGATTTATAAGGGATAGCCTGTGAGGTGATTTTTAAGGCATAATGACTTGTGATCTGCAGTTATGCAGCTAGATACCCAAGTATGAAATCCGAATTGAGTAAATTAATATGTAATCATACATATTTGTTTAAAAGCTAAATTTATTTTGCTTCATTTTACAGTGTTCCCTTTCTAGGCTGAAAGTTGATACAGTAAAAATATACATATAGAAGAACATTTTATGTTCTTGTAAAAGAACAATGTAAAAGCACAATGAAGGGGACAAATGTTCTCTGTCATGCCAGACTATCTTAAAAACCTGTAATGTTTAATTTTCACCTTTAAAGCAATCAAGCTGACTTTACTAAAGTAAAGTGCAGGCAGAATAGCTGTTGCATAGCAACAGATCTAAGTCTTTTCAACTGCCTTGGTTTTGACAAGGAATCAACTCCACAATGTGCATATACATCCATCAGATATAAAGAATTTTTATACGAATATATTTACTTTTGGTCCAGTAAAACGACAATGAGGGAGTCTAAATGCTTGGAACAATCAGCACAATTCATTTAGGTCAAGCATTTTCTTTTGTATGAGAAATACAAAAAAACCTCACCAATTTAATATACAAGTCAGTATCCATGCAGTAAATAAATGTCCAGTTTATACAAAGATTCGTCTAAATGATACAAATATTACACTGGCTCAAGAATTCTATACAAATGTTAATATGCGATTCATTGTCCATATTGACTAGAATATAGGGTTATTTAAAATGGGCTGCAGAAAGGCCACTCTGCTGTACAATTGTGCAAAATCTGCAAAATAGTTGCAATCCAAAATGCAAAATAAAACAAAACAGAAGAAAACAAATAACCAAAGACACACCCCTGCAGTTTTCCCTTTATTCCTACAGCAAAGATAACCATCAGTAAATATCAGAGCTGTTAAATACATTCACTGAGCTGTACATACAATAGTCTAAAGTTGGTTAGGAGTACAACTCATAGTAAAGAGCAGTAAACAAGGCTTTTCCCTTTCTCCAAATCATGCCATGGCTCCTAACTTATGCAGCAAAACACTAAAAGAAGCAGCACAAATATTTTGCCATGCTCTGATCACTTTTCAAAAACAAGCCAATGAAGGATAAATACGTGATTTACCTCCTACCTTCCCTTTTCCAGTTGCATGCATGAGCCCAGCTAACCACTCCACTCCTGTTCCCTGTGTCTCAAGTCTTGTAAGTTGTAAATTTAAAATATATGTAGTGGTTTGTGAGCTTAGAGAACCTGAAGATATCTTTTCCCAATCAAAAGCGAAAATAAAGTTCTTTAGTTCTCACTATTTTTTCAAATTATGCATTTGACCTTGCTGACTCTATGATTTTTTCCTACACTGAAAATGGCCAAATTTCACATTAGAAAATAAATATTAAGCTAGTTGAAAAATGTGATTATTTTTTCTTTCAAAGTTAACAGAACATCTCAGATTCAAATCATTAAGTTGGAATCCCCTTCTTTAGCTGCTTAATTGGGTGACTAAAACATCTCTATCAAAAATAATCCACATTTAATTTCTTGTTTCTAAAAATTGCACTTAATCCTGATACCATGATCCTGCATATGTTTCTGATACAATAATAAAAAAATAATACTTATATTAATGGGAGAATATCACATAACAAGGTCTTAATTAAAATATAAATAACCTGCTTTGCAGTGGTTGTAAACCTGTACCTATGCATAGGTCTCTTGTAACCTAGGTTTTAGATCCATGAACTGGTGTCAATGGTTTGTCTATTCTTCCCCCTTTATCTGATACTTACTTGTCTTCTCCAAAACTCAGATACAATGACCATGTTACATTTCTTCCTGTCACTTAATAAAAACTCCTAGAGTTTTTCACGGAATATAAAAAAGTTATTTTTCTACAACCAAAAGCAATACCCGCACTCCAAAATTGTAATGCAATACTGCAATTCTATAGTATAAAATTAAATTACATTTTAAAAGTGATCAAATGACATTCAGTAGCAAAACCTTGACCCTGTATAACTTTCTCCTTGAAGGTCACCAGCTTCCAAAATGTATTTTTTTTAAATAAATTTTTTCATTATTAAAGACTATCTTTCTTTATTTTGCACAAGGTAAACACAAGCTGAGCATTGGTAGCATATAAAATATACAAATTCTCATTAAGGACAATGGTATCATGGACCATATTGGGTTTACTTCACACAGCTGAGTAACATTAAAATATAATCTACTAGACCTCCCACACATTGATATAAAAACTACTTTATACACATAAGTAAAAGTGTAAGGTATCAGATAGACAAAGAAAGAACACCCTTACACATGCGTTTCAATGTATGAATGAGTGTGTGCTAAAGAGGCTATGAATGCATTGACTTCAGAAGAGCCATTTACAGGGTCCTGTGGATTACTGCTTTGACAGATATCCAAGAACAGATCAAGGTACATTTGTTTCCATTCCTGAAAGTCTTTAGATGTCAAATCTGGATTATCCAGAACTTTATCTATAATGGCTACCTCTCCTTCTCTGGCCTGAAAAAGAAGGGGAAAAAAAAAGAAACAAGAGAGGGATAAATCGTTACCAAAAGCAGCTTGTAAAAATGATGGTAAATGTAAGAAAAGGGGATGAAAAATTCAGACATAAAGACACTAGGGGTACCTGTAGACGTGTGGGACATCTGCTCTGACACTTTAATTACAGTGCGTCAGAGCAGACTCGATTAATCTAATTAGCATGCTCCAGGAGCCCTGCACTTCAAAATGGCAGCGGTGGTTGTTTTAACTAATGTTTGTTAAAACTAAAGCTCGTTCAACAAACTTTAGTTAAAGTACCCCAGCTGTCATTCTGAAGTGCGGGACGCTGAATACACATCATGCAGTGGGAGCTTTAATTAGAATGACTCCCAAGACCCACTCGAATTAAAGCATTCCTCAACCCCTAGAGTATGTGTAAAGATGCCCTTGAAGAACAGCACGTTGTGCCACTAGTTTTTGTGCACAAGTGTTACAGAGGAATTCAAGTTAAAACAATGATATTTTACATGGCTCAAGATACGTGACATCTTCTGGTTTGCAGGGCTTCTTATACTAATAATTCCTGTTACCCCTTGTTCTGTCATGTAAAACAAACCTTCTGCTGTTTACTATTAGTTGCTTGAGTTTTTCAGGATGGGTTTCATGCTGAAAAGGACCATCTGTTTGCTCCTTTAATCATCAGAAGAAATACTGTGTTAGTGTGTGGCATGCAAACAGATGGACTATCACCACCCAGCGTACCTAAGCATTTCTACACATCTATTCTCCTATGAACACCTCATATGGAGAACTAAGCAAGGAGATTTTAACCTCATAACTGATATTTTTTCAAGATCAGAGATAGGATGAAACCAAGGATGCAGAGAGAAGTGTAGCTCCCCGCTGTAACTGAGAAGGCTTTGCAGGAAGTGCTCTGAGTCACAACAACCCCCCAGACCAAACAGAAGTTCACTGTTGATTCTGGGAGGGAAGGTGGGGGAATCTACCTGCTGGGTGGGAGCCTGTAGCCAATTTCCCCTAGCGATGGCACCTCCTCCCTCCCAGTCTGTTCCTGTTTTCAGAATGGGAGAGGGGCAAGAGAAAGAGGGAGCTTGTTCTTGGGGTTACCCAGCCAGCATTGCAAGATAGAGTGGGTAAATTGGAGCCCCCCACCTTGGGGGGGACTCCCAATACTCCCTCCCCACTCTCCAGCAGGGGCTGAAAACCCCCCAGATCTAACTCCCTCTGCTCCCTTTCCTCCATCCCATTCTGAAAACAGCAACAGGATCTTCATCTGCCCCCTCATGCATTGAAGGTTCAGATTTTTGCCTGATCTGCCATTTTTAAACAGTCTACAGCCATGCACTTGTGTTTGGTTATGACTACAGACGGCTTTCTTTGGCCAGATTAGGGGAAAATTGTCACTTCTGTCTGCACCCAAGACTCTGGTTCAGTGGAATTTCTTCAAGTCACTGTAGTTGAACAAAAGGGATGAAACCATATAGTTGTTCCTATGAAGTTTAGAGCCAAACTAGCCTGCTTGTACCCCATTTACCTGCTGTCAAAGGCATGCACAGGAGCGTGGCTAGGGTATGCTGTGCTTTCTGGCTGGTGGATGGCTTTCTGGGGGAATACAGTTACCTGGCAAAGCAAATCCCAGTCTCATTTGGGCACATTTATACTACTTCTGTAGTGCTCCCTGGAACGCTGCTATAAAGCATGTCATCCACAGTTCTTGCTCCATGTATGCTGATCCTGAATATAAGGCATTAAAGCCATCCTGATGGCAATCTTGTGGCAGAGAGCTCAAGAGTTGGAGCAGGGGCTGGGACTATCATAGAAGCAGTATAGATATAGACATATCCTTTGTGGCCACTAGACTCTGATAGACTCGAGTTGTGGAAATAGAATTAGCATCCAGGTTCCTAGCATTAGGACACACTTAGTCACAGTAATGACCCTGTTAATCAACAACTTCTTCTTTACAGCTCACTTGAGAGAAATGTTATGATAAATAATACTTCTCATGTGTTTTCAATGTGGGTGATGCCTGTAATTAAGAGAGATAGTTACACTGTATCAATTTGCTTTGTCTTCAACATGATTAATTTTGAAGATCTAGTCATGTTACAAATAAGGAGCACATTTAAAATATGTTTAAAATATCTAACACTTAAAGTGATTTTCATGTTTAGAGTGTCTGGCAAATATTAACACTCCCCAAAGTAGTAGTATACACACTCTGGAGACAGGAACACTGACGTAAAGGTTACAGAAATAGTAAAAAATGCCAGAGCTGAGATTAAAATGCAGTAACATCTGGTACCGGAACTAGTACATCTGTATTATACATAGTGGTACTGTGTTAGTGAGACTGTTTATATACTATGGGTATGTTTGTGTGTCCATATTATTAGCCGTTAAGTTTATACTATCCTGGAGCAAGGATTATCTTGTAACAGGAAAAAAGGTAGGGAAATCTTTTCATTAGTGGCTTTGAGTATGGTATAAAGCAGAGTTTGGCAACTGGGCTTTATCTGGCCTACTAAATGGTTGGATCTGGCTGCTAAGGTCTGACCCAGCCTGGAGTGGCATGGGACAGCAGGCAGAATGTGGCTTCACCAAGCATCCCAGCCTCTGCATCCCCCTCTGCTGCTTTTTTGTGCCTGTGCTTCCCTTGCTGTAGAATGGCCACATATCTGTAGTGTGGTTAGAAGCACAGACACCTTGGGTGCCCTGTGGGGCAGAGATATTTCAGCCTTTAGCAGGGGGCCAGGTTGCAGGATTCAGCCTGCAGCAGCAAAATATTACCAACCTCTGGTATTGATAAATTTGTAGTTAAGAGGGCTGCAAGCACTTTAGAGGAGAAGATTAAAATTCAAAGTGATTTAAAAAAAACAACAACAAAGAAATTATTTAAAATCAACAAAGTGAAAGCTGACAAAAGGAAAATGTAACATGCTAGACTTAGGAAGCAAAAATCAAATGTACAAGTACATAATGAAAAATGTCTGGATAAGCAGCAGGTTGGTAGGAAAAAATCTGAGAAATGTGGTGGACCACAAACTGAACATGACATAGTAGTGTGCAGCTGGTATAAAGAATTCTGGGTTATATTAATAGGAATATTGCATGTAAAACCTGGGAAGTAATTATTCTAGGAATTCACTATACTCAGCAGGAGGACTGAATCCAGTTTTGTGTACCATTCTTTAAGTAAGATGTAGACGATAGGACAAAGCCCAAAAGAGAATGAAAAGATTGTTTAGAAAACATGACCTATGAAGAAATGTTGAATGAACTAGGGTTGTTTAACCAAGGAAAGAGAAATAAAAGTCTTCCTATATGAGAAAAGTTATAAAGAGGATATTGGCTGATGGTTTTCCAAGACCACTGAGGGCAGAACAAGAAGAAATCAATTTAAATTTGCCACAAAATTGATTTAGGTTAGTTATAAGGAAAAAAATCTAAGAAAATGATCACTGCAAAAAGCTACATGGAGGTACTGTGACTCTCCTTCACTGAAAGTGTTTGAAAATCTCTGGTTTTTAAAGTCAGTTGGACAAACATCTGTCAAGGATGGTTTGTATATACTTGGACTTGCTTCAGAGCAGCAAAACAGATTAGATAGTCTGTTGAAATCCTTTCCAGCCCAATATTTTTATGTTCTTGGTCTATTTCTGGATTTGTTTCAGATTTCTAGCATGAGACTTTAGGAAAGCCACTTAATTCCATGCATTTTTTTCCTATCTAGTTCTCACATCTGTAAAAGAGCTCCATACGTGCTTAACTGTATGTGCTGTAGACAGCATAAATCACGTCAATGGGACAACACTTACTGAGTGATATCTTTGCAGGATTGGGGCCATATGTAGGTAATGCTGTTCATGTACTACCCAGGACATTGAAAAATGAAATACATTAATGTCGGTAAAGTGCCTACATAATCCAACTATTTAGTCAGTCTAATAAAAGATATCACATCTACCCAAAGAACCCTGTCTACATAATCCTATGCATTGTTACTTAATGATATAAAATAGTGTTTAAAAAGTTAAATTTGACAGTTAATAGGGTCTATTTGCTGCATTTTAAAGAAACCTCCCTGCTGAATCTCTAATACACATGCCATGATACTTTTACAACAAAACAAAGAGGTGGACCAGGATGTTAAATGCTCTGTTCATCATCAAGGGTAATTATTCCCTATTTGGTTTTCTCACTACAGTGCATTTCATTTCTAGACAGGCACAGTAAACATATAGCTATAACGTTTTTAAAAGAATTTTCAAACTCCAAAAGAATGACTTCATTTTGGCTTAATCTCTGGTAATTATATGGCATGTTTATCTTGGTAAATGAAAATATTCAGGGACAAACACAGAGGCATGGTCTCTTCTGACAGCATGGACTTTAATTGTATTAAATTAGGCAGAGGAGGAGCTCAGTGAGATATTTATCTATAGAAAAATACGAATGGATTTTGTCATCCACTCAAGACACTTTTTCTCACTGGTGAGAATGGCATTTGCCTATATTTCTCTTTTGTCCATTTTGAACACAAGATCCCGACAGGACTGCAGCTGTATGCAATTAATCTACTGAATATAATACCAGAAGACTTGCCTCTTTGGAGGAATTCTCTTCCCTCTATTATCTCACCTTTAAGGTGCTTTTCAGAATTCGCAATTGGTGCAGTTTTTCATTGACTACAGGATCACTACACCTTTTTATAAAAGACTTCTTGAACTCCAGCTTAGTGGAAATTCGACGTTCTCCTAATGGTGACAGGCTGGCTTGCTCCAAAGCTCTATACAAATCTTGCAGTGAGTCTGCTGGCTTTTCTTCTACAGATTCAGCTACAACAAAGAGAGCAGAGAGAGAGAGAGATGGAGAACAGTGTATAATTAAGAAGTTTATAAAATTATTTAAACCTCCCTAAAAATGGTATTTTTAATAAGACTAGAATGGGATTATTTCATATGTAGGCAATGTGTCTAAATCTCCCAAACTCCAGAAAAAAGACTGTAAATCAAACATTCCCCAAAACTACTTTTCTTTTTAATTATTGCCTAAGTTAGTCACATCTGGATTAACAGGGACATTTCATGAGAAACAGAAGCAAAACTTTTGACAACACAAAGCCATACACAATGCAAAAAAAAGAAAGATTAAAGAAAGGCTCTAAGTACTGTCACAACAGACACTCTAATTACAATTAAACATAATAGTAAATTCATAAACTATTGTGAAAAATGGAAGTAATAGGAGCAACCTACCAAATGGAAAGGGATTTTAGAGAGGCAAGGATTTTTGTGGGTGATATTGTTTATTAGACCAACTTTTACAATTGGTTCAGTAAAATATATCACCCACAGAAATGTCATGCTCCTCACATTTTTCCTGAACCATCATGGCTACAATATCACCCCAACATTATCAAGGAAATGTAGGTCATTTAAGAGGGTGCCAAAAAGTATTGCAGGGCCATTTTCCTTACTGAAAGTGTAGGAACTCTTTCTAGTTCACTTTTTCCACTGACTTAATTTTTTCTCTTTTTTTGTCTGATTGTACCTGATAGTTATTTATCTATGATCACTTGTGGTATCACCTATGAGATTTTTTGTGCAATAGTAACACCTAGGAGTTCAACTAAAATCAGACCACACTGTATTAGACAGCATAGAACATATAGTAAGAAATGACCGAAGACTGAAATGATACAAGGTTAGATAGGCAAGATGAGAGCTCCTTGAATAGTTTATATTTTGTTTACTTTCTGAATGAAAAAATGAATGAAATGAATGAAAGGAAAGATTATTTTGGACTGAATAAAATGAATTAGTCTTTAACCTGCTATTATTTTAAAAATGAAATCAAACTTAATAATGAAACATCCCTTTTGAATGTGTTGAAAAATTTCTACTTTCTAAATTCCTTCTTTGAAAATGTTTGTCAAACTCAGCACACATTCAGAAAAAGTTTTGAACTGTCTGGATCTGCCTTTTTGCTGAATAGAAAACATTTCACTCAGCTCTAGACATGACAAGCAATTGCTGGGAGAAAGGGCAAACTTCATTTTGTCACACTATTACATCTCTATATATGTATTTTAAATATAGTGCTGCTAAAAAAATTGAAACCTGTGACAACCCTGGAGAGACCAACATCCCTTACATTTTTTTCCCCTAGTAGCTCATATTTTTCCATTCTAACTTGCCAATGTCCTAAGCCTACTTCTGGCAAAACCATTTGTAGGAATGAGATGGCTCTTTAGTTGACTTTAAACAAGTGAGTAATCCCATCACATGAAATGGATATACTCACCTGCTTAAAGTTCAGCACATGCCACTGAAGTAGGGCTTTGGATTCCAAATTACCTAGGTTAAATACAGACAGTCAAAAAACCTGAGGCTGAATTGATTCAATCTTCTAAGCTGTGTAGACTGAACCGATAAGCAAGTGAACAGATATTCACTTTTGATGCCAGAAATGCAGTCACATGTCTGTAGTGGCTCAGGCCAGAAGCCAGGGTGTGCTAGAGGATGCCTCCTTGGTCAGCTGAAGCAGACACCTTGGGCCAAGGCTAGCCCACTCACTTTGTGAGGGGGGAGGGGGTTTACACAGGAGGTGCAAAGCATCCTGGGATGCTGGAGGACCGTGAGTTAACTTCAATCTGGAGGGGATCTGGGACAGAAATTCAGTAAACCAATTTAACCTAAATCAGTTAAGTCTGATACTATACCCATCCAAGTTTAAACCAGTTTTGGCCATTTTGAAAGCGGTTTGAGTGCACTGAATGTTTGTTGTGTTACAGATTTGAACCGGTTTCTGATCACTTATACTAGTTTATGTTTAATTTCTGTCCCTAGTCCTAGACAACAGTTTTTCTACTAACACTACTAACAAGGACACTAACTGATGTTAATGGTGACTGCAATATTTTGTGATGAATACACATGACCTGGACTGAGACCGACAATTCATTTCACAGAGGCCAAACAGATGCATACTGCATAGCAACTACTCACCCGAGTCATTTTCAAAGAAGAAAGCTAAAGAGAAAAAACTCAGTATTCCATAGTGATACTTAGATTTACATAGTTTTAATTGGTCAAAGACTTTTACAATCATGAACTAATTCGTCTTCTTAAAATGATATATGTCCTTGGACTCTTCTACACATTTTTTCAATGTCTTAGTAATATTTAAAGTGTACATTCATTTTTTAAAATAATTTATAAGTGAGTGAGGACTATAGGCTTTTTACTGATGATGAGGTTGTGGCTTTGTAAAGAGCTTTTTGGTTACATTAGGCAGTTACACGGTCTTTGTATACATGACAAATAAATAAAGATGAGATGAACATCAGTTTTTATAATTCTTATTTATTATAAAAAATTGCTATCGTCACAACACAAGAGAAAGAGAAAAGACTATATAGTTGCATACTATCAGGCCAGCTTTATGTTCTTAATTCTTTTGTTTTTAAAAGTTTTTAAAAGTTCCACTTGCATTTTTAGAATTTCCCTGAGCTACTAAGTATATTCAGTTCGTTCACATTTGCTCATATCTCACAACGTATAATTCCAGTGACTTGGGTGCTATCTCCATACTATTTGAGAGATTCACAAAAGGGCAGGAGACAAGCTACCTAATTCTGACAGTAGGTTATTTTATATTTGGATCTCTCATCCTCTTACTGCCTGTTATAAAAAGAGGTCTTCTTTTTAGTTCCTATTAAAAGAAATACCACCAATTTTTAGTTTAGTGTGACTGAGCTTTCTACTCAAGAGATTAGAAGTTATGGGAAAACTGTGTGGAAGAGACACATTTTATAATTTGAACGTGTCATGATTCAAAGTCACTTCAATCTCTTACTTCAGTGTGTTCTACCTTGGACCAATCACCAGAAATGCAATGAAGCCCATGTCCATTCTTAGCCCTGTTTGTGAACACCCCTATGTTGCCAATGAGCAAACTGTCATGGAAGGTCATACTGTTATAGTGAGAAAAGGAGGAGAATAAGCTTTGAAATAGTTTAAGCTCAACCCTCTAGAGCTTTGAGTAACACTTAATTTAAATTAAACTAATTTATAACTCTGATGTGTATATCAATACAGATAAAAAAGGGTTACGGTGATATGAATATTAACTTGTATGACTAAGTAGTTAGCCTGCTACACTAATCATTAGCTGGAGTTAGTCAGGACTTTCAAATTAATTTTTAAACACAGAGTGTTGTAATAATGGATCCTGGAAATCATCAGTGAGTCTGTTGGGAGTATGAGAGGGAATGTGGGTAAAATACCTCATCTTATCTATTTAGTAATTCAATAATTTAAGATGGTTGAGCACTACTGGTAGTAGCTGCTTATCAAGGTATCTAGCACACTGAAGAGACCAGTCTGTACACTATTGAGCTGAATGAAAAAGAAATGCCTTCTAAAGGTAATGACTTGGCTATTCTTCTCTATTCAGGGTCCTAACCTCAATCTTGCTGGGGTTAACCTTACCAAGGCAGCAATCCCAATTGTGATAGTCAAAATTGCATTTGGAAGGAGGGCCAGGTTTTGGTGTGAAGAAATGAAGAGTGAGGAAAAGAGAGCCAGTATCTAGGATACCATTTTTATTGAGGCCATGTCATTCAAAATGCCAGACACGTCTGCAGAAGGAAAGACACCGTTGTGTTCCAGAGCACTACTGCCATTTTGGGGAAAGAGAATAGTGCTAATGAATCTAGACTCTTTAAACAACGGGGAAGGATCAAGATGACAGTACTTCCTATAGTGTCTGGCATAGATGACACACAAATGTTGACCATGGGGTGGGGGGCACAACTTTGTGCTGCTGCTGTCACTGCTGCTGGGTGCTGGTTGCAGCTGGGGTGGAGCCAGCACCCCACTGTCAGCGTGTAAATCTGGGGTGACACATCCTCCCCGCCCCCGCCATGCATCGTCTATAGTGTCTGGAGTTGTCCCAAAA
This sequence comes from Caiman crocodilus, assembly GCA_030014935.1. NCBI lineage: Eukaryota > Metazoa > Chordata > Crocodylia > Alligatoridae > Caiman > Caiman crocodilus. The sequence goes on from JAGPOW010003316.1 coordinate 60,124,148, forward strand.
TAAGCTGCTGTGAGGAACCAAGATTATAAATTGAAAAGCTTTTTTCCCCACCCTTCTCTTCAAATAAGTCAATTATATTTTGGTAAGTGTTGGTCAAGCACTTAACTAACTGTTCAGTGATCAGGGGTCTAAAGATTAAGTGAGAATCATTTGTTTATTTTTCTTTAAAAGATGGAAGACTTCCAATGAGGATTTGCATGTGTGTAGTAAGTTGTACTAACATTAGTGTTTCTTTAAAGAAGAATCAGGCCTGCTGAACCACAGACTGCATTTTTCCAGCTTTTTGGGTTCTCTGAACATGCAGGATTAAGTGGCGATGTTTTCATACAGATAAGGTGCTCTAATTTGCAATGCTGGTTTTGATCTTTCATCCATTCCCTGAACACTTATATCACTCTGGCATAAAAAGGCCCGCATCTAAATTCTGTACCAAGGCTAACTGCTAGAGTACAGTGGTATCAAATTGCATGACAATGCAATTTCTGTTGCAGCTTCAGCTTACTTCAAAACCCATTTTTTTAACTTGAAGTCAATAGGCAACTGGGTAACACATCAGTATGATGATACTGTGTTATTTATTTTGCTCTTCAGCTTTCCACTCTGGAAGGTTTTTTAAATTATTTTATATTGCCCCAGAATTTTCAATAGTTCATATACATTTGAAAAACTGAGCATATATTTTTCTCAGGGTATGGAGGCTGGAGAACGCTGCATATTAAGGGACAGGTTAAGAAGTGATTTGGATTGAGAACAAGCAGAGGAAATTTGAAATTTGGACACATTAATTCTATCTGTATCTAAGAATGATGGGGATCTGAATTTTATGGCATGGTAAGATTTAATTATTTCCCTGCCCAAGGGACTCTTCTCAGCAATCCTTCAGTTTGCCTGAGGTGGGGAGGCTCCCCCCACATGGGCTGACACCAGCGTGGGGGCCAGCACCTGAATGGGGGCTCCTTCTCCCCCTGTGGGGTGCCAGCAGGGGGTTAGGGGCTTGGCTGGGCTCAGCCCTGGCTGATAGGTTTGGCCTGGGCCAGTGCAGGCATCTGGTTGCCTTTCATGGCAGAAAAGTGAACATCAGTTTATTTCATTATCAGTGCAATCTGCACAGCTAAGAGAATCCTGCAAAGATTGAACTAATTCTGCCTTGGGCTTTTTGACCGTCTGTTCTTAGCCCAAGAGTCCAGCTCACCATAGGTTGGACTCCAGTTAAATAAGGTCTTGCCAATGCCTTTATCCATCTGTGCAAAGACAGCCACCATTAGCTACAGCATTGTCACTAGGGTGGCCATCATAGAGGACAGTCCGGTTGTCCTCTGTCCCTTATTGATATAAAACCGGACACGTTTTTGTCCTCTATTTTTCTCTTCAAGAGGAAAATAGAGGACAAAAAAAGCATTGTTTCATATCAATAGAGGACAGAATAGCAGACAACCGGAATGTCCTCTATGATGGCCACCCTAAATGTCACCCATCAGGACAGCAGTGCAGGTATATCATGGTCCTGTGGTTCTTCTTTGAGGCTTACTTAGAATATGTCAGTTGCTTTTCCCAGTCCCATTCAGATCACTGTCCTGTCCCAATTTCCCTTCTTTCTGCATTGCCAACCATCTTGGATTAGCTTTAATACTGGGGACAGATGATTCCTGTAGGTGATGAGGTCCCCAAGGGAGTTATCCCTTCTCATTTCCTTATTCAAGAGTTTTCCTGTTTTGCAACTTTCTACCATCTTTCCTTTCTCATCCAGTCCCTCTATTTTGGCCTTTCTTCTTCTTGCTGTTTGCTAACTTTACTGTTTAGTTATATGTTGTATCCAGATATTCAGCACCTCACATGCACAAGCCACTGCTTAATTGTAATTAGCACTGCATTTGAACAAAATTACCACCTTCTGAAAATCCTGAGAAAACAGTGCTATAATGCCCCTGGTTTCTGTGCCAGAAAGCAAGCAACATGAAAAGTATCAAACTGCAATTCTCAAGCTCTGCTGAAATCTAAACTTCTATTTTCAATCTTTTTGATGAGGTCATCCTCCCTGGCAGAGAAACCAACCCAGCTCAGCTTTCTCAGGATTTCAGGGAGGCAATTTTGTTAGAACAGAACACTAATTACATTATTAAAGAGCTGACACATGCTATTTTCCCCTCTGGAAATCTCACAAGACTTGACTTAAACGATTTAGAAAAGCCTTTACAATTCACCTTTAGCACTTGGGAATTGACTAGCTGATTCTTCCAGAGCTTTTCAGTGCAGGCTGGTGAATGCCAGTCAGGAAGAAAGGTGTTCTAGCTGCTGAGAAATGGGGCAGCTTCCTGCACAGCTCTCCCTGATGCAAAACTCTCCTGTATCTGTTTGCCACGTAACAGTTAATGCATGGGAACAACTGGTGCATGGTAAAACCCTATTGCCAATAAGACATATTTTGCACTTTTCATGTAAGTTAGGCTGAATTAAAGAAGAGTCTTGGTTTTACCTCATTTAGCTAACAGACTTAATAACTATCCTGTTGTCCTCTGAATTTTACCATTTGGTAAGTAACATGTGGTCAACAAACCTGTATTTTTTTCCTAGAGAAGACAAGGCCAAGAAATGACCTGTTCCTCTTGCTGGAAGTCTTCAAGTCCTTGTTCAAGCTGTCAATCAGCAGCAGCTCAGAATGCAGGGAAGACTCAGTATAGAGGCAATGGAAGCAAGCAGGCGGGCAGAGGCTGCAGTCTATTGGGGAATATCTTCAGGTGCTCATTAAAAAGAAGGTTTAATAGAAGACAGGCAGGGAGGAGGGATCTTATTATGTACAGGGATATGTGTACAAAAGGGCAGGAGAGAGGAAGTAGGCTTCATATAGGTTGGATGGAAGGACAGAAGAGAAGTAAAATCTTAGTGCAACATGCCTAAGAACCAAACATTCTTTTTCATCACTCTAAAATCTTATATTGTTAAAGGAAAAATTAAATGCTTATAACAGAAAGAACTAGGAATGAGACTAATTTCTACACCTGTTTAGACAGGGACCAGAGAGACAAAGCTGGCTACTTTTTCATTCTCCCTCATCTAAGCTTTAAGCTAAAAGAAGAGCAGCACAAGGTAAATTTACAGGGAGACGGCATTTGTAAAGATGTGCATTCCGCGTCAAACCACCTCCGGGGAGTGCATTTATGTAGGAAACCACAGTAAGGTGGAAAATCGGCTCATATTAAGAAAGCAGTGTGAGTCATGTTGCTGATTACTGAGAAAAAGAACAAGTGGCACAGTGTTTAAGCATGGCACAGAGCTGCCAAGAAGGAGGTTAAATGAAATGCCATTCTGGTGTACATGAAAACCAAAAGCTAATCAGCTGGCCTGGATGACGGAGGACAGAGTCTTAATGTTAGAGGTGTAAAATAAAACCTTTAGCACTTTTAACCACCTCCTCCTCCTTCACACTTGTATTAAAATAAAGGTCTGAATGGTTTTTTTTAAATGAGCCCCTTTTCACAGCTTAATCAATCTCTGGGATTCTTAAACAGCTCTATGCTTCTCACTGATTTTTTTCTTTCTACCCTTCTTTTTACCTGTTTTTTTTTTTCTTACACTCCACTTTTCTGGCAGCAAGCAGTTCAACAATGTAGAGGTGGTAGAAAGCAAGCCTTATCTACTAGAAAGCAAGGGAGTTCCTGCAGTACCAATTCTCAAGGAGTTGAGGGGGTACACCAAGCTCTGATGCATATTTTACAAAAGGTGTCAGCAGCTAGTGAATCATAGACACAAATTCTGCTGGCAATACTGTCGCCTCCTATAATGAGGATGTGTTTCATGGCTGTCAGGAGATCTGTATTCATTTTTTATTCTCTCCTATTACATAACCTTCCAGGAAAACAGTATATTCTCAAGACAGTTTCTTCACTCATAGCCCTGCACATCAGAGCTCTGTGATACATTTATCATTGGAGACTTCGGGCTTGATTTTCCAGTTCTCTGAAAGAAAAGAAGCTCTCCTGGTGTATGCGAGGAAAGGCTCAGATAGCACCTAAAAAGCTTTAAAAATTTGATGCTTGCCTTTGCAGGGCCTGAGCTACGTGGAGGTGCAAACTGCAACAAATTAGTCAGATTGCACTAGACATTGTACAAACATTACAAAAATACAATTCTTGCTTTCAAGAACTTAAAAATATAAGCATATTCCACTTCTAGTGTTCATGTAGTGTGCCCACTAATGTTCCTGAAAGTTACTCGCTGCAAGGGGAAGAACACATCTTTAATTCTTCTCTTCACTTTGCTATATCAACAGGTTATTACTGCATGGCAACACTGCTGCTAAATTCCATCACCGTGAGAAAACTGACCCATTTGTATGGCACTCTCAGGAATTCTCCCTTCACTGCATTTTCCAGTGTCAAAACATTTTCAGCATCAGCTCAGCAGTGAACTACAGTTGTCACCAGTGGGTTAATTTACTAGTGAAAGGGGGTTTAACACTGTGGAAGATCCTCACATTGCTCCTTTCACATACCATCTGTGGAGGCCCGTGAAGAAGAAAAACCCACGACAAGAGCATTCTTATTTACTCTGTGACCTGAAGGTTAACTGCACCCTAAGGATAGATATTGACTCTACCAATGCATAGGGAAAATAATACAAATGAAAGACAAATAATTCCTAAAGTACATAAAATCTTCCAAAACGTTACATAGGAAACTCTAATCATTAACTCTGGAACTTGACAGCATTGGCAAACATGTATAACAATACCCTTGAATAGCTGGCTCAAGTATTTTACTTCTATAATCTTGCACACAGAAATGCCAATTTAATCTCTAATAATATTTAGTAACTCTCAGCGAAAAATTTACCATAACATGCACTTTCATGTCAATTTTCTGTTTTTCTGTGTCACCTAATAAAACAAGTGTTATGCAGTTTTACTCTGCACTAGTAAAGTAAATTAAACATTGGAATCACTGTTACACTTTAACCATAAGCTCTCTTCCATAGTCTTCAGTTCAAAAGACAAAGTAAAACCCAGCCACTTTTATATATAAGAAAGGTATTCTGGGGATAGTGCAACTGGACAGACAGGTTGATGTCACTGTACAACTGGGAATGTGGTGACTTTTAACAGATGATGTCCCTGTGGATCAGTCCAGCTGGACCCAACTTCTTTAGCATTCTTTTCATAAACCTAAACTGTTACCATAGATGAGGTTGCAAAAGGTTAAATGACAAATGGTCCTGATGGCTGTACATAGCTACATTACTCATGAGTCAAATTCAAGTGGCACGTGCCTTGTACAACAGCAATGTCTCTCAGGCTAAGTACAAATAATCAAAAAGCCCGAAGTGGAACCCATTCAATCTTTGCAGGGTAGCCTAAGCTATGTAGATCAAACTGAGAAGCAAGTGAACAGACATTCACTTTTGATTCCAGAAATGCAGCCACATGCCTGCAGTGGCCCAGGCCGGAAGCTGGGCAGAGGGAGTGGGGGGGTTGCTACAGCATACCTCCCTACTCAGCAGTCAGCTTGGGCTCAGGCTAGCCCACCTACTCTGTGGGGGTGGGGAGATGGGGGGTTGCTGGGGAGGTGCAAAGCCTTCTGAGATGCCGGGCGACTGAATTAACCTGAATCTGGAAGGGATCTGGGGCAGAAGTTCAATAAAGTGATTTAATCTAAATCAGTTAAGACTGATACTACATCCATCCAGTTTTTATCTTAAACTGTTTTCAGCCATTTTGAAAGTAATGTGACCTGAACTTCTGTTGTGTTACAGACTTGAATCAGTTTCCAATCATTTAGATCAGTTTACGTGTAATTTCAATCCCTAGCCTAAGGTTTTATCAGCTTGATACCTATCTGAATAAAGGCAGTACATAGTCTTAGTGCATAGCTGTCTTGGAGAACAGAGCTAACAAAATTTCATGGGCCATGAATGCCATACTCATTTTGCTCTATTTATCTAAGTGTACACTACACAGGAGGGAAAGTTTTGAAAGGACTCAAGTGACTTGGAAGCCTAAATTTCATTTTCAATATGAGCAAAGAAAGTTTAAATTAGTTCACACTGAGGCCCATGCTGACATGGCCAGCCTGCTACCAGTACCTAAGGTAGCTCACCTGCAGCTAGTTCCAGTTAATCTGCAATGTAGACATGTCTCTAGGCATTTATAAAAATAGTACTTGGGCATTTTTTATTATGTTATCCATAGGTTTAACTTAGAAGGCATCATGTATTTCTTTTGACATTTAGATTTATTATTGAAGGTTTCATGATAGATTAGTTTCCAGGGTATTTAATCTACACTCATATGTACAGTTTGTGTGTTTATGACATAACACTGCAAGATATGAAGCACAGACTGTCAGATGCTGAGTCCTGTCAGGTGCCTTCAGCACCACTGGAATTTGTTCTTCTATGAGCACTATATATGATCATGTACCTGAACAACACTTTTACTAACAAAATCTTTAAAAAATGACAACAGAAATTTAACACCATAGTACTCTTTACTGTGGATTACTTATGTCATTAAATGTCATAGTGCCAAGATAACTTGTAAGCATGTAGCTTGTGTACATAACAAAGTTTTCTCCCAGAACTGATACATAAACATCATGGAAGAGATGTCAGTTCCACATCCACATTAGGAAGAGTATTTTTGTGTGTGTTCTCACAAGGAAAGAAGCAACAGTCCTTACAGACAATGCCTTTGCAGAAGCAAATCTGGGAAATTCCAGTCAGTCTGGATTTTTTTTATTATAATAAACACAAAATAATACCATAAAAAAAAATCCCTGACTAATAAATCACCTGTCTTCATTAAAGAAATCCCTGACTAATAAATCACCTGTCTTCATTAAAGAAATGGTAACTGCCTTTTTCCAAACTTTAAGACGTACAGAAAAATATTTGACAAGTGCGTATGCAATTACTGTCATGGGCTGCTAATTACAGCCCTTGTGAATCCCTCTGTAAAATGGTAATACTCACTCAGTACTGTCTGTAAGACAGAAAAAAAAAAGTGAAAGCTGAAGATCTAATGTTTGGTGGTGCAGATACATTAGCTTCTTCTGGCCTTTGGCACAGAACAGTAAATGAGCCACCAGTAGAACCCAAACTGGCAGCCAAAGGATAGTTCAGAATCTTATCTTTGCTTCTGGCCCTCTAATTCATTCCCAAAACATTTCACTTGTAACTAATTATGGAGTTTAATGACAGAATGTAAAGGACCAGTTCAGGTTTGAGGCCATTCCAGAAAGATTTTAATGATAAATCTTTCAGGTTGTAGAGTCTTTTTGTACTTAGCAGTGATTTATCAACCCTGGCAGAGGAAAGCACTTCAAAGGCAACCTTATATAAAATGTGAATTCTGCCTTTGCCAAGTGCTGGAAAGAGCAGTAAATTACATTTTAAAAAATCAATTTTTAAGGACGCGAGATTGATACAAACTTGGTGAATTGGTCTGTTTGGCCAACAGGCAAAAACTTATGAAGGTACAATTTTATAACCAATAAGAAGCAGTATTTTACCAAAATAGGCAAATTATATTTCTTGATTGGAGAAAAATAAAGAGAGGCCAAAATAAAATTGTAAAATATCTAGACTGATTTGCAACAGGCCCATTAAGGGTAAATGGAAACACAAGGTGCATTTTGATTAATTTCCAACTAGCATATGCCATACTGTATAGCTTTTTTGTTTTCTCTAAAAAAGGCATATTAAAACTATTATAACTTTCTCACTGCTGTAAGGCAGCAAGATGCAATTTTATTTACTGCACAATTCTTGTTTGTGAGGAAAAAAGCATATAACTTCTCTACAAAAGGGAAATATATATAAACTATATATATATATATATGTATATATATATAATTTTATTGGTATTAACATAATGCTATACCATACATTGAGCGGACAGAAAGAAAACATTTCAAAATACATATTTAAAATTATCTCTTCATAATATAGTATGAAATATCAAGTAATTAGCATTGACATTATTACAGTACACCCTCAGCCAAATATATAAAGGAAAATCCACATTCTAACCACAGAGATAGAGGCAAACATCAACCCATAAGGGACCCAGAACATAATGATAAATAACAATATCTGAATCTACTTTGAGAGACATTCAGACAAATACTGGCCCCAAAAACAGCCCATGGAGACTGAATGTTATACAGAGAATACTTTATGCCTGGTCTGTGAGGTGGCATTGCTCACAGGTCAGTCTTAGAAGATAAAAAGGAATTGAAGATTTTATCTGCAGAGTCTAATAAATCTCAACGTGAGGTATCTTCTCCATCAGTATCCAGATCTGTTTCAGCACACCCTCTGATAATTCATTATAAATCAGAAGCAGAGACAAGTCTCTGAATAGTGTTTGAACACCTTGACTTGGTAGAATATTCTTAATTTAGTATGATATAGCAAGTTAACTTCCTGCACTAATGCAAGGAAAATGAAATGATATTACTCTCGCCGTGTTGCCTGAGTGAAGTCACTGGAGTCCATAAAAAAACCCAACATAATGTATAACATGGCTGATCCCTCTTTAATTCCTTGAAGTCTGCAGAACAAAACTGAATGTCATCAGAGCCCTTCCCTTGCCATGACCCTCTTCCCCTTCAGTTCTCCTATGCAGGGGTGGGGCAAGTGTGCTCCATGTAGACTGGATCTGATTTTGTGCCTAGTCCCATTGTGGAAAGAGTGCATTCTTCAAAACAGGTAATAGGTCTGCCCCTTTAACACCTTCCCGGAAGCCCCACATCCAGGCATTTGGTTCTCTATGCTTTAAAAAGTCTGTTCTTTTTTTATAAACATCAAAGTTATTCAAGAAGGATTAACTTTCTGAACGGAGGCCTTTAGGTTGCTTGCAAGAGGCTGAAGTTGAGTCTCCGTCGTGCCAATTCTCTCCGATCTAAATTCTCTAATCAATAGTTTATCAATCTTTGAGTCCAATCGGTTCAGTGCCAAGAGAAGTGGATCCGATTTGGCATGGAGAGGTTCTATCAACTCTCGCAGTGCATTAGCCTAATATAATAAAGCAGTGATACAATATGATGAAAGAACTGTGATGTGCCATTATTTCCATATCACATCAGAATAAGAGAAATACTAACATGCAATCCTGGTACAAGAGAAAATAGCAGATATGGCAAGGTTTTCATAAAGTTTAGTACCACTGTGCTTTCTTTTGTCTGCATGCATGTGTGCTCCTAAGCACAAAAACATGGCACTGTTTTGATGTTATATTCTGATTCTTTTAAAATTTCAGTCTCTGGTGCATTATTTAGGAGTATGCAGTTATTTCTTTACACTTTACACATACACCTTTTATTACATCACAGTGAAAACCAATTAAAAAGAAACCAAGTAAACTAAATACATACTAACTAATTCATATGCATTTCTTTCTTGTAGTCAGAAGGGATTATCCCACTTAAAAAGCAGTAGGAAGTTTCATGGGATTGAGAAGAAAAGAAAGCAAGTCATCTACCCCAAAGCCACTCAATGGCATATGGAAACACGTCCCACCAGCAGCTAATCTATGCCATAGAAAAATTGCTGTCACAAAGAGATCTGCCTCATTTCAATATTTCACATGACCAGTCAGTATTGTGAACGTATGAACAGAGGGTAAGATACAGGGATAGACCACCTTATATTACCTAATATTAAATGCTTAGTAGCACCATATATTCAAAGTATCATCATAAAGCTGAACCTTAAGGAGTCAGTGGTCTTAGCAGAGGAAGGAGAAAGAAGGGATAGGAAAAATATATATTACAATTATACAGCTATAGTGTGTGTGTAAAAGTGTGAGTACATGTGTGTGTATACATACACATATATACAGTAGCCTAGCATTAAGTATATACAGTGTTTCTTTTACTATATGTGTATGTATTTTACAATATATAATTATTCATATTACTTGAAAAATCCTGTGCATTTTATGCATGTATAATTATGAATAGTTTTACTTAAAAAAAAATTGAATTCTCTGTAAGAAAGTGCCTTGGGGTTAAACTATATAGAATAAAAAGGTTTGCAGATAGAAATTAATTGGTGAGGTTCATGTATTCACTCTCAGAAATGGAAAAAAAAATTTCAGTAGAAAGCATCTATAATAGATCTTTCCTGTAAGAGAAAGAATCAGGGATTTCTGCTTTCATCATTGAGCATGTAGCAGGTCGCAGTGGCCGAGGAAGCAGTAAAGAGATACCATCACAATAACAGAAAAGATTAACATTTTCTGGATAGAAAGAACAATATTACGTAAAGAAATAAAATTATACTATCACCTGTGCGATGGTAAGAAAGAAGGGTTTCCAAATACATAAACTGCTCAAATTCTAAACAGGTTAATCCTGCCTTTAAATTTGTGGGTATTACCATTTTGCAAGTAGCAATTCTACAAACTATTCAACATGTCAAAAGAGAACAGGAAGGGACCGGGGGAGGAAAACAGCTTATATAACTAAAATGTAAGTATAGAAAGTCTACAGAAGGTCTTATATAAACAGATTTCCTAAAATAGGGGATACTTATCCTTCAACAACTGTACATAATACAAGAGGCAGATCTCAGGGAAAAAAACAGATTACCCATTTTGATTAAGGATATTAGCTCAAAATCCTCTTAATTTACTATAGGTTTTTTTGTGTGGGTTTCGAGGTTTTTTTCTCTTGCGAGGGGAGGGTTGATGTGGAAACATAACTATGTATTTTTCACTCTCAGTCAGTGTGAAAACTAATACCACAAACATTTAGAATAAGGCTCACAGGATCTTAGGGTCATTTAGAAGATGATATTAGGGTGTGCAATTACAAGTCTAAGGAGTTTGCTGTGTCTGTATGATATTGTATTACCATAAATAGAGCTTCATCTCTGAAATCTCAGAAAAGACGGTTTAGAAGGTCAGGTGGAATATCTCAGGAGAACATTTCATTCTTCTGACATTTTTTGGAAAAAGATGACTATGAAAATCAGAAGGTACACTTACATTACAGCAAGGCAGCCATAATTAGTGAACATCTAAAACTAGTTCTTTTACATGTGTTAAACAGGATGGCTGGGAAATCCAATCTGTTGTTATAGGAAAATGTTCCATATTGCCTTCAGTGGATGCTTTTTGGCTGACAGACTGCATATGGACTTCTCTGACTATTGCCACAGAGCATATCTATGTAGCTGAAATCTAGTTATGGTCTGGTTTGAAAGGTGACACTTCTCAAAGATTTTTTGATGAGATATTCTGTGAAGAGACAATTTAGTAATTTTAAAAATAAACATTATAGTACTATCATGATTCCTTTTTTCATGAATTTGTGCTATTATTGGAGTTTTTGGTAACGGTCATCGATCCTAATTGTAGAGACACGTATTAATATACTGCAGTCCTATTTGTTTGGTTGCTTGAAGGTGATTTAATCAAGCATGTTGGAGAATTTTTTAACTTAATATTATTATTTTACTACTTTATATTAATTGCCATTAAAAAGACAATAGGTGTCACAGCTTATTCCCATATTAATAAGAAGTATCACTAAGCTTACAGTAAATATTGATAAATATTTGCTTTTTAATTGTAAATGCTGTACTGGATTATCTGATCACTAGCTTTTCTTTTTGCAAAGCGATCATGATCTGACAAGCTTTTTATAGCATTTGTCAAATAACTTATATAAAGAAATTCCAGCTGATGGGTTATTTGTGAACTACTGATTTTGGCAACCTGGTAAATCAGTGATATTGCTTATGCTCTCTCACTAGCTACTAGCTTTTAAAGATTATTTAGGCAAACAGATGGGAAGTAGTGAAAAAGCAATGTACAGTCTCAGATGAACAGTCGTTTGTGTTACATTTGATGAAAATTATGACAGTTGCAAACATTTTGACAAAAAAACTAGCTGTGGTTCACATACAATTAGTATGACCCTATGAGATACAGTGAAATGATCATATCACATTTAGGTCAGGTACAGACATTATACATAAACTGGTATACATGACCGAAAACTGGTCTAAATCCATAATAGTACAGGAAGTTTGGCATATATAGACTGGATTAAAAATGGCAGAACCCAGTCTAATAGGCCTGGATGTAGTATCAGACTTAAGGGATTTAGGTTAAACCAGTCTATCTTCTGTACTAGATCCTCTCTCAAGTCAAGTCACGGTCCCCCGACACCTCAGCCTGCTTTGTGGACCCCCACTAATCCCCACTCACCAGGTGACGTGCTAGACTTGGTTGTGCTTACCTACTCCAGCTGATCAGGTTCTCCCAGAGTCAGCTGTAAGCAGGAAGTGGAGCCAGGTCAGCTGTTAATGGTGACTGGGTGTGGGGAGGAGGTGCAGTCCCAGCTGTGTCCTGAGCCAATACAGTTCCTCTTCCCAGCCCTGCTCCCCTGCCAGCACCTGGTTGTCACCAGAAGGGGGCAAGGGGTAATGACACCAGAGGCCCCCGCTCTGGCCGCAGTCCCCCCAGACTCAAGCCAGCAGAAAGTTCATCTGAGACTGTACATGGCCTTTGCTCCCTCCCCTGCTGCCCAGCCCAGGTGACAGCCTCAAGCAGGAGGTGGGGCTGGGGACCATGCTGGCCAGCTAGGTCGATGTGGGGAGCTGTGCTAGCTCGGGTCTACAAGGGCCATTTTGGGGTGGGGGTCTCTGTTCCCCCCTCACTGCTCACAACCAGCAGCTGGTGGGCAGGGAGGGCTAGGGAGAGGGGCCATGCTGCCCAATCAGGAATGGCCAGTTGTTTGGCTGGGCTTGGCATTCTGCAGCAGCCTGCTGAGAGGTGTGCGGGAGTGCTACCTACCTACTGCTCCCAGCCAGTGCAGGCAGCCTGTATGTTACCCCCACCAAAGGGCAAACATCTGTTCTGCTCACTCCCAACCAAACCTAGGACACTTAAAGTAAAGCACAAAACATAGACTGCTCCCACCTCGGGCTTTTTGAATGTCTGTACTTAGCCCTAGTCATCAATTGATTCCTGTGTTATTAAAATGGTTCTGAGGGCAAATGACTTCCCTACGGGGATTACATAACCAAAAGTGCCTGCTAGAAATCTTTGATTATGCCAAGAGCTAATGCAATCATTTAAGAAATTTGTGGTTCCTAAGAGGAAGCATTTGGGCAAGCCATCAGTGGCAGGTACTCAGAGCTGTCCCTAGGGGTGTGCGGGCCCCAGGGCATGTCATCCCATGCAGGACCGGCAAGGGGTGGTGAGTGGCCACAGCATGAAGTGAGAGGAGAGGGGTGGCATGGGGCCAGTGGTGCATGGTGGCTGGGCCTGTACAGCACGGTCTGTGGGCACCCCCAAAGTGCAGGGCCTGGGTGGTCACCCCAATTCACGCCCCCTTAGGGACAGCCCTGCAGGTACTTATCAAGTGGCTGTGACAGAATACAGAGGGTTTGTGCTGAGACATCAGACCTTGAAGAGACTGGCATACACAGTGTTTTAAACAAAAGGAGGAGTATGTAAGGTTAAACACTGCATATCTTTCCCCCTGAGAATGATATACAGATAAAGAGTGCATATCAGCAGTCATAAATGAGCAGCTAACTTGACTAAGATTTTTGCCTTTGATCTGATTTTTAACAAAATGCATAATGCTTTAGTGCAGTCACCTGGGAACATACCTTCTTAAAAATGCACATATTATGTATTTTAATTTCTAAACAGATTACAATATGCCTGATGGATACAAAGACCATGTTTCCAACATATTTTCTCATTAATAAAAAGTACAAGAATGCCAAGGTAGTAGAATTTATTCTTGGAATAAATACTGAATTTACAGAAAAATAAATCTCTGCATTCATACTTCATAGCAACATGCAATGAAATCCTAATGAATTCCTGTTATTTGTTTTCTCTTTTTTGATTTGTATACCAGTACTTCTATGTCAACCTATATACTAAAGCTTAGAATGAATTCCGAGCAGCAGATCCTCTTTATCAGCCATTCCAGTAATTTAATCATCTTTCTAGTGCTGCATTTACACAAAGGGCCAGATTTTGTTGATTGGATTCTCAGTCTAGGAATGGCTATGTAAGCTGGGGAAAGGAAATGAATACTCCTTACAAAATGCAAAGGAACCACATGACTGTTTCCAGATCTTGAGGGCTGCTGTAACTCCTGTGGCTGCCACACTTCCTGTTCTATCATGGAAAAGGCCAATGTATCTGAGTGTTTTTAAACACTATTTGACAAATAAAGAGTCCTATGCTGACAGATTTATAACTATCCCTCTTTAAAGAAAGGGAAGCCACCACAATCTTCAGGATAGTGCACATCATATAGGAACCCTGCAGAAACAAGGGAGAACTGCAATGGTTCTTGCACTAAAGGGCATTGAAGAAGGTCAGTGTTGTCTCTCAAAACTCAACGTCACTTGCTAGCCTGGGTAAGAGATGTAAACGCATCTAAGGTAATACACGCGATGTAGCAACAGGGAGTTATTTTGGAAAAAGACGGTTTAAATGAGAGGGAGCCACTGGATCACAGGTGTCACACAGCTCCAGATAATGATTTACAGACAGATGCCATTACAGTAAATGGTAAGTGATTGAACATCACAGATAATACACTGGAGCAAGGAATATGGACCATCCACCACTTTGTACCACATCAAAACAGCAAGTCCCATTCTTTCTCTCTCATATTCTTCAGAGCTTTCCATGTCTAATTAATATCCTAAAAGCTCCTTTTCAGTCTTATTCCAGGCAGCGGACACAGACTTCTGCCTTTAGATCAAGGAATTACAACTATAGTGTAGCTCATTTTGTCTGAGGGCACTTTGATAGGATTTGAAGCTTCCAGCCCACCATGAAAACTCATGATGAGGTCTGATGCTCTTGCCAGCAATTTTTAAAGACAAAGTAAGTTCGCTAGGAAAGCTCTGAAGAATATGAGAGAGAAAGAATGGGGGCTGGTGATGTTAACAACAGTAGATGCCATCTACGAGGTATGAGCTGTGGTGTAGGGAAGGTACAGAGCTGCAGATAGCGCCCCTGGCATCACGGCAAGAAATGGACAGCCTCCCACCTAATTAAGATAGTTAAATAATTAACAACAAGGTATGGCATGCAAGAAGGTGGGTGGTTGGCCCAGAAACAGGTGGGCAGGCCAAAGGTAAAATCGGCCTTGAGAAGGCTCCCTATTACACTCCCATAATGGTTTGATATCCATCTCTATTAAATACCCAAGACCTCTATTTAAAGAATAATGGTGCTGCAAAGCAAAACATAAGAAAATCTGGAAATGCCAAAATTAATTTTGTCTCTCTCAATTTAACTGCACATCTTTGAGCATACACACCCTACAAAATAGTAAACTGCTTTTTCCAAATAACATACAACTTTTACTACCAAGTATAGTTTTTTTGCAGGACCAGAGTATTAAGTAGCCACCCTGAGCTACCACAGGTGATTATTTGTAGATTCAATCAGTTTGCAAAACATATAGTAGGATAACCATAAGAATTTTCCAGACCAATAAGTATAATGCTGTGTAAGTGAAGTAACACACTTTATCCTTTCCAGTAAGAATGGAAGCACAGGTAATAAAATAAATATCAAGGAGGGTATGTGGGGGGGAGGGTAAATAAGCAGCATGTAGCCATGCAACTAGGCAGAATACAGAGCACCATTTGGATTTTAGTGGTCCAATCTTAGTAATTTATCAATTCTGAGAGTGATTATTGACCTTTCTGTATATTTGCACTCCAGATTATTCACAAAAGAAGAGTGCATTTATTGTGGATAGGTTTTGTTCAATGCCTGTTCTTATAACATGAAATTAAATTAAATTAGTCAAATTATCTGTGATTACCTAAAGTTCAACCTAATTTGTCAAAACCATTCTAGCTTATACAGTAGATGGATCAAACAGATAAAATAATCTACAATGCCAGTATTATTGCCCCTGTAATAAATACAGTGTTGTTCCAAGATGAGCTATTTCCTAATTTTGCCTTGGATTTGATGCAGGGAAATCCTAATACTATTTACTCCATTTCATTCTTTTTTACTAAAGAAACTTTTCTTCATTGTGTATTCTCCATTTAAAAAAAAAAAAAAAAAAGATATGGAACATAAAAAGGCATTAGTGTTATCATCATTAACAAAAACTGTTTTGTACATCAGCCTCATTGCTTTTCTGGGAATATGTCTTGTTAATCAACTTTGGGATAATGAAAGGAAGACCAAAATACTGATTTTTGTGATTCCATAATATTTTTAAATATTTTATCAATGAACTAACTATTCACAGGTATTTTCCCTATTTTTAAATTGGTATGAGGATGATGATACTTGGGATACAACTTGTTCAGCTTCTGCAGAAGTGGTCACCAACCAGTGGCTTTTGATTCACTGGTAGATCTCTAAGCCTCTTGAAGCCAATCTGAGGTGCGGGGGGAGGATGGCTGCATGCATGCACACGTGTTCTCTACCCCAGCAGGTCAGCCCATGGGGGAGGGAAGGGGTGGGAGCTAGATTGAGGCTCCTGCAGTGAGGGACAGTGCTCAGTGCTGCAGAGGCAGGAGCGGGGTAAGTTGAGTGGGGCCCCAGCTGGGTGGGACTTACCTGCTGGAGAGGTGCACCACCAAATCATTTTTTCTCCCTTGGCCTCGATCTGCCCCCCTTTTCTCCTCACAGACTTGGTTGCTGGGCTGGGGCAGGGGGGAGGCTGGCGGTGGTGCAGGATAGATCTTGAGCCGTTTTTAATTGCCAAAAGTGATTTCCTACTTAATAAGGTTGGAGACCACTGCTCTAGACTCTTCCTTTTTGTCTGGAACATTGATTCTCAACCAGGGTGCCATGGCACCCTGGGATGCCTTGAGATCCTTTTAAGGGTGCCATGAGGGGCCACACAATGTTAGGCTTCCAAACATGATTCTCAAGATAAAACCAGAGATTTCACAAAGAAATCCATAGCTGTGGTCTTTCTAAGTTCTTTGCAACAGTAAAAACACTTTATTTATTTATTTATTTATTTTTAACCAATAGAAAATAAAAAGAGTGACAACTAAGAGCTGGCATTTTCTGAAGGGTGCCCTGAGTCTATCCATGGTTGCTGTGAGCCTAAAAAGGTTGAGAACCAGTGGTTTAGAGGGGCAGAATGGTGTAACAGGGTTTCAAAAGAATTAACCCTGGTCCCTCAAACAGCTCAGGGATGGGAAGTCACTAGAGGCGAAAGATGCATGAACAAGTTAATTTGTGGTAAATCAACGTGTTCAGATTTTAAGAAGCTGTAAATACACAACACAACCCCTAAAAGCAGTTTAGAAAAGTTACCCTGGATACATAAGGGGTTTCAATTTATTGCACATTCAAGTGCATGCCTCTCAATGCACAGCTTCCTCAGGGCTCAGAGTTTCAAAAGCACAGCCTGCTCACTTATGTGAAGCTGCCACAATACAATATGCTCCAGTATTATGCCTTGAGCTTTGCCTCGATCCCTTCTAGCTTCCTCCTACCCTGAGCTGAGAGCTCCATGCTCTGCCAGAAGCAGAATCTCACCCGGGATAGCTTTGCACCTTGTGTCATTACTTTTGGCAAAGGCATTGTTTCACACTGTTTTACACCCACTTTGCCAAACTGCAAATGCCCCCATGGCTGCATCCAGACGAGTACAGCTGTGAGGTATGTGGTGCCACAGACGTGTCTGCAGCGCCACATACCACAAGTTCAGCTGTTCTCCATGCTGCAAGGGAGCAGTGCGAGGAGAGGGAGGGTTTGACTCCTGGATATCCAGGGGCCAAAAAATCCCGCCCACACAAAAAAGCAACAAAAACTGGAGCGGCGCATGTCGGTACAGTGTGTGCCATGCAAGACTGGAGCCTGGCTGGCTGAAGCCATGCTCCAGCTGCTGGGCAGGCTCTGAGAAGCAGGATCGCAACTGCTGCAGCCTTGGGAAACCCCACCATTTACAGGGCCCCATGTAAGGCTGCTAGGGCTGACCCAGTGCTGGCCCCAGCCTCCCCTACCTCACCTGGGGTAACCTGCCACTCTCCAGAGGGTGCCTGGCACAGGCATTCCTTGGGGATAACACAAGGTGCACCACTGCTAGCTGTCCCCAGGGAACCAAACTTCCATGCTTGCCTGGATGTGGCCCATAAGGTCAGACTGTGGAGCATCAGACCCAAGAATGACAGAGATCGATATAGCTATAAACCTTTAGACAGAGGCATATACATCTGACAGACCAAACAAATACAATATTCTGTATTTTTCCTTCCTTGTCAGCTATTTCCTGTCTCCACCTACCGCTCTGCTTTCCCCTTGTTTTCACGTTTCACTGTTCCATTTAGCACTGGCAACACTCACACCATATAGCTATGAACAGAGCAACAGAGGAAGTTTAACAAACTGCTGGTATAGAGGGTTTTAGAGCTTAACAGTGACTTGGTGCCTGACCTGTATATATTTAATTTTAAAAGCTAATATAAAAGGCATTAAGTTTGAAAGATGAAGAGTTCCGAAGTGTGGCAATGTCAATGTTAAATTAACACAAATAACCCAGGACCTATATTGTTGGACATTAACCTAATTACCTAAAAAATTCAAACATCATGCATTAAACCTCAAAAACAGAACAGCCTCAAAACCACAAGGATTCTTTAAAATTAGTTTTTGCTTTCTCCTGACTTGCCTTCTGATTTCTGAGCCTTAACGACACATTAGCATTAACTAAAACTATAAGGTCAACAATGTTAATAAAAAAGTAAACAGGTTCTCGTAAGGACTTAAAAAATGAATCAAAATTGCAAGTTGGCAACACCTTTACATTCTATAATTACAAAATTAATCTGTTTCCAAGGCCCATGCCTCATTTCAGTTCACTAAAGTGATTATTAGGTATTATACTGTTTGTCTATACAGTGGTAAGATTTAAATGAATGATTTAACTATCACTTCCCTCTTTGGTTATCACCTGACCTCATATCAATGCAGTGCACAATAGCTAACAATCATACTGAATGGAGGTGATTGATGCCTCCCTCAGTCGCTTTCCAACCTTCAGCTGTAACAGCCTGTTGAGGGAATACAAATAAGGGATGGGAAAAAATTTAAGAAGGTTTATTATATACAATGATAATGCTACTTTATTCCATTAGGTCCTAAAATCAGCACAGAAACTGGAGCATCATGCTTAAACAAACAAAGCTTAGTGCTGGAAATGTTTTTGTCTTTACTCCAATCACAACATTTTTTAAAAGGATCCCTATGACTGTGTGATATTGTTACTTTGGATGCCTAGCTGCCTTCTATATTAAAAACACACTGAGGAAAATGTACATGCATACATGCAAGTGCTAATATTCACTTTTTCTAGTGATGTAATCTTGTAATATTTTACAGTGTACAGATAATCCATTAAAGCTTGGAATCCCTTTGTACAGTTGAAGGGCGAAGACAGGAAGAGCAGAGGGGATAAAGTACAGGAGATAGATTAATATAAATGTAGAGGAAAGGCTGAGCAAGACCAGAAGTAGTCATGAAAATTAAGACAGCAATTCTAAGTTGAATTTGGATATGTAAGCCAATCAATTCCTGCTGTAACTCATGACAATTTATAGAAAGCACCATGAGTTACAGCAAACCCCTGGATCTCAATCCAACAGACATTCACTGTTTGGTTGGGGGGGGAGGATTGAGCTCCACTTCAGAGCTGATCCAGGAGAGAGAGGTTGTGTGTCTGCAGCCTCTCTCCTCTAGCCTCCCCACCCAGCTCTGGCACTATCTCCAGAACGGGAGGGACCTCCAGCCTGGGGTGTGCCCAGCCTGCACTGGAGTAGGGAGGCTAGGGGAGAGAGGCTGCAGACACACCACCTCTCTCCTGGATCAGCTCTGAAGTGGAGCTCAGTCCTCCCTCCCCCCCAACCAAACAGTGAATGTCTGTTGGATTGAGATCCAGGGGTTTGCTGTAACTCATGGTGCTTTCTATAAATTGTCATGAGTTATAGCAGGAAGCTGCATGTCTGTCAGCACCCTGAGCTTCTTTATATTATAGAACCCTAGTATCTCTAACTTGATTGGCTTACATATCCAAATTCAACTTAG
>JAGPOW010003316.1:60144300-60162096 GCA_030014935.1 Caiman crocodilus
TTGATTGGCTTACATATCCAAATTCAACTTAGAATTGCTGTCTTAATTTTCATGACTACTTCTGGTCTTGCTCAGCCTTTCCTCTACATTTATATTAATTTGTCTCCTGTACTTTATACCCTCTGCCTCCAATTCACCTGCCTCCCACTCCAGTGAGGGCTGGGCAAACTCTTGATCAGAGCTCCCTCCCCTTCCCTGCTCTCATCATGCAGACAGCACCAGGGTTGGGGCTGGGTTGCATCAGCCCACCCCTGCTTGCACACAGAGACAAACAGAAGTTAATGAAGGCACTCCGCTTTGGAGAGCTTCCAAGGGACTGACAGCATGACAAATATCACTTCTGTCAGCACCCTCAGTTTATCTTTACAACTCATTTTGGATATAGACAACGATATCCAACAAGTTTTGTCTTTTTTCTAACAAATTTAACTCCAAACATGGTGCCTATCAACTTGAAATAACTCGCATGCATAAAAGTTTACTGGCATAGGCAGATCTCAGATTCTGAAAATGGTGGGTGCAGGTGGTGTAGTGCGCATCATTGCATAATACATTATGCATTTTTTCTCCAATTTAAAACAAGATAGTAGCTGTACTAATATGCCAAGGGCTAAGGGTTATATCATTATGTTAAAGATCTAAGCAAAACCATATATAACTGAGTTTGGGGGCATCTGACTGCCAGCACAAGAGTAGGGCAGACACCTGGTGCCAGGAGGTATAGCTGTTACCTCCCCAACTCAGCCTGACCATGGACAGACTTTCTCCTTGCACCTCAACATATGGGTTACTCAGACACTCCACTATGCCCCTCACCTTAAGATTTGCCCTGCCACCTCAAATACCTCCTGGCTCCACTGTCCCCTGTTGTCCCACATATCCCCATGTTAAGCCCAACCCCATTGTGCCCCAAGCTTTACCAGATCCCATCATCCCCCCTCATTCCCCACTGAGTCCTACTCTGCCCCCTCAATGCCCCATGAACTCATCGTATCCTGCACAGACCTGTGTCCATTATGCCCTAAGCTTCCTGACCTCTGACCATCTCCCTCACACGTCCCTTGTCCCTTTGAACATACAAACCTCACTACAGTCCCTCACAGAAACAGGAACCACCTCATCCACAATCCCTTTTGTCCCAACACCTCCTCACACCCATCGTAGGGCCCAAGCCCCTCACCACACCCCTCAGTGCCATCTGTCCCTCACCCCTGACTCCCATAATGTTCTACCCACATGCTGCCCTGGTTGCACTGATTCAGCCTCCCACCTCCTCTGTCATCTGTTGCAATGAATAACTCAAGAATGGGTCACTGTGGTAACTTTGCAATTTCCTTCCGTCTCTGACCACTATGCTGTGCCATGGACACCCTGGGGGGCCGACCAGAGAAATATTACTAGGACAACTGAAAGGATAGCTTGATTAGTGGAAGATCAAGGATTGTTAATACCCATGAAGTGAAGAGATTATCAAAAATCAAGTAGATAATACAGAGCCATGAAGTCAGCTGACTCCACCAGGTCCACCTGAAAAGAAATGAAGCCCTGGCAGCCAGTTTGTTTTAAACTTTGAGAGAAGGAATGAATCACCCTCCCCTTGTGATCCGGCTCTGTTTATCAATCAGCTATAGCCTTTGAGTACCGGATCTGGACCTTTCTTGTCTCTCTTATACCCATAATGGGAACAAAGAAGCTGCATTTGCCACAACTAGCTAGAACATCATTGACTTGATATTGTGGACCAGCATCCATGAACAATATGGTCAACAGAAAGCCTCCAAACCTATTCCATTCCATATTCTTGAGGATCACCTAACTCAAAATCCAAATCAACCTATGCGATTAAGATAAAGCAATTGGGTATGGTCAAAAAAAAAAATCCATTTTTTTTGTCACTATGTTTGTTGAACCAAAATAAGGAATCTATGGGTAGGGATCCAGGTACGAATCATTGAACTGGAAGATTATTATTTAATATTTATATTCTGCAAATGTCCAGAGTTTTCAGCCAGGTTTGAAACTAATTGGATTAGGTACCATACCCATAACAACTAAAAAAAAAATAAACATTATTCTTTGTGCAATATATTGGTTATACTTTTGCTTTTTTGATAAAGCCTACATTATTAAATTTTCAATTTATATGATATTTTTAATTGACATGTTGTTAATTCCTTTTCTGTGGCCTGTGCTCCCTATATTACAGGTATCTAGTGATCTTTCCTGATGTATTTGATCAAAAAATTCAATGCGACTGACTAGTCCTGGGCAATTCACAATGTGTTACTTCAAATCTGTTTTGTTTTCATCAGAAAACCATGTTAGCTCACATGCTATGAACATTCATAGCAACATAAACATTACTGGCGTCTAAGAAAACCAACAAGCCATCACCTAAAATATGCTACATAAAGTGAGTTAAACAAGATTCTGCTATTAGAAATCTAAAATTATTTTGCTTCACATAAATATAGGGCAGAAATTCTCTTTCCTGATCATAAAACAAAAAAGCAATTACTCTCTCAGATACCTCCAGCATCCTAAAAGCCCCTCTCTGCTATACCATAGTTGCCTATTCTTTTTGAAGCAGGGAACTCCTTATTCAATTGGGGATATAAAATGGAGAATTAATGATAACGCTGCACACCTGGTAGGTATTAAAAATACAGATTATAATCCGATGAATTTTGCTTTCACTTTTTAATGGCAATCATTTTATTTGAACTCTCACTCTTACATAAAAGCTTGGACATAAAATATACTTCCAGTAAGCCATGTATTCCAACATTTTACCACTGTTCAGGTAAAAAGAATACCCTACCTGATTCTAGCTGGGCTATTTTTCCTATACTGAGGATACTGTATACCAAATATTGTATTGCAACTTTAAAGATAGCAACAAACAACCAATTTCAAATCAGTTCAGTCGCTGCAGGACTGAATGAAAGTGAATACACTGGATAATATCTTTTCCAGCTTGCTAAGCAACGAAATTTACATATGATTGAACAGAAAAAAGCAAGGTAACAAAAACCTTATTATGTTATATTGTGGATTAGTTGTTCTCTTGCTTAAATTGTTTCATTCAAGATTGCAAAACCACCCCTTAATTAAAAGACAAAAAGCAAAAATATTTGAATAAATCAGTACTATATTGCAGAGGAGTCTTGGAAATGGACTTCCAAGGGAGGTGGTGCTCTCCCTTATCTTGGGAGTCTTTAAGAGGAGGCTACATATGTAACTGGCTGGCATAATCTAACCCCAGCACTCTTTCCTGCCCGGAGCAGGGGGTCGGACTCGGTCACCTACTGAGGTCCCTTCCGACCCAAACATCTATGAATCTATAAGATGTCAAAACCACACCGTGGCATTTAAGAAAAAGAGACTTCTGCTCCAGAGTCCAAGCTGAGACCAAGTTATGCTTCTGATAAACACTTTCTTGTGAGGGAATGGCTTCTCCCTACATACAGCACTCAAAATGTTTAAAATGAAGATCCTGACTAAATTCCTCACAAACTAGGAGACAACAGGAAAGGGGATGCTTACACATTTTGCTGTTCCAATGAGCTCTGTGCTCAGGGCCTTTAAATACAGGTACATGGCTATCAGAGACCAAACTGCAGGTCTCAGTTTGAGCCCTTGAAGGCTGCTCTCTCCAGTCCTATCTCAGTGTTTATTAACTTCAGAATATCTTCTTGATATTTCAGCTGTAAGGAAGTGCTCCCCTTACTCTGCCTTACTTTTCTATAGGCCATAAATAATTTAATCAAAGAATTTGGGGATGTTCTAAACAGAGTGGGGACAATATAAACTGAAAAGTCCCATTTTCACATCTTTTCTAGCATTTCTGAACATTGCAGTAACGAGGTTTGACCTTGGTCATCTTCTTTGCAGCTTAGCAAAGTATAAAAGTGATCCAGAATCAAATGAAAGTTCCAGGTGCTGAGTTCAGTGGCTGTATAAAATTACAGTCATTATTCAGGAGATCATGGAAACAATTCTGAGCCCTGACTGTTACAGGTATGAAGAATAAGGTACTCACCATGAGCTAGGTAACCGGGTCCTGACAAGGAGAGAAAGGGCTCTCACCTATTATCAGCCCCTGTGAAAAAAGATAAGGGTTTGCCCCCCACTTCCTCCTCGGTCTCCAGGGCTCATCACTCAAACTCCTCCTCCCCTTTCCTAACTAGAGCATCAGAAGTCCCAGTTATGCCTCAGCACTTGGGTCTGAAGGACCAAGGATAAAAGAGAGCAGTTGACTTTCCCTATCTGTGAAAATATTTAGAGATCTACAAATTGTCCTTGTTTCATGACAATAGATGTCGTGGTGATGCACAGGGGTGAGGACGGAGGTGTTGCTAAGGGTTTTAATGAAAAACAAGTGATGACATATGTAACCTGACAGTTAATGTAGTCACTTGGGAGGTGGGTATCCAAGATACAACTTCTGCCTGATTTGGATCAGGAATTTAAGTCTGGGCCCCTACATCTTCAGTGAGTGCCCTGACATGGAGTTACTGGTTATTCCACTGAGTCTTTTCTTACACGGCTGCCACCACTCTACTCCTCAAGCTCATTCTTTTTCTTTGTAGCTACAAATAGTTCCACGAACCTGCAAAACTTTTCCTAGTAAAAATGTTGTCAAAACTGATATATTCCCCATGAAAAAAAAGAGAGTTTAAATTCTTGGGTGGAGAACTAAAATATTTTTAAATATATGGGAATTTTGGGAAGAAAAATATTTTGTTGAAAAGTTCTTCACCAGCTCTAATTATGATATTGATTTGTAAACCCCTGCCTGAATTTTAAACCCTCTATAGTTTATTTGCAAATATCTAGTTGGTTTAATAAAAAATATCACCTCTTTCATAAGTTTTGAGTCCTTAATATCCTGCCTACTTCACTTTTAGACAACATTTGGAATATTTAATCAGAATATTTACTTCACACAGGTTTTTACAGTGAATAGTTTAAATTTCACATAGAAACTCCTGTGCACTGCCATTCAAATATCTCTTGAATAAGAACAAATTAGCAGAAAAATGGTGTTTAATATGTTCTGTTAAAGAATATAATACTAAGGAATACCAGTAAAGAGTCTAATTATCCAAAGTTTTCTAAGGAATTATATTATTATTTTTTTTTTTTACTAGAATGCTGTCATTCTCATGTCGAGTGACTGCTGACAAATGTTTACAAAAATTGTGTTGTTCAGAAGCAGGCAAAACAACATGATTCTTGAAATTTTATGCAGGTATTTGGGCTCAGCCTTATAACATTTCTGCGTATGTAGAAAGGTACTCCTTTTTTCAAAGTGGACTGTAAATAGAAACATAAAAGCTCCTTAGAGACAGAGAAGGGCATAAAGCTGCCAATCCCCTTATTGAACTGTTATAGCCTAGGCTGCAAGAGACCTGAGGTTAGGCTATGGTACTGCTGGTTTCAAATCTCAATTGTGTGGGCAGAGTTGATCTCCTTGGAGTTGATCTCCTTGGTGATGGGGTAGTCAGCTGATAAGTCCAGAAGGGAAGCAAGAATTACATTACATAGCCCCCTGCAGAAACTCAAGGCTGGAGTCAAGTGCAGCAGCTGAATTCAGGAGAGATAAAAGCCTGCAGCTCTTCAGCTGCTACCATACTGTAAGTGTTGCCATAGCAATCTGCTAGGAAACAGGATAGACTTCTCAATACAATTGGCTTTTAAAAACCCTCAAACCAAGTAGCACTATTACACACCAATGAAAGGCTCAGCACCATCACTATGCTCTTCCCTAAAGCTGGTCTCTACTTCTCCAGCTCAGCCAGGGCTAGAGGTGACAGGGAGGTACTAATCTGAGCCTGAGGATAAAGATAAGCATCATGTTGTTCTGCAGAGTCTTCTGCTTAACAGACTAATAGTCACAGGCTCAGGAAAAGAAACCACTTATTCTGCTATAATCAGAAGCTGATGGATGCAGTATGCTCCTATTCCACAAAAGGGCTTTAAAGAAAGTGAAAAAATCCCAGTGGTGGTGGTGTGACACTTCTGAAAGGGACATATCTATAAAAGACAGCAGTGTTCAGAAGTTGCCAGGGAACAGAGTCGTGCCCTCAGACTGAGGCTAGCCAATGAAAGTTTGTTCTGATGATGTAATGTTTCCTGAGCATCTTGTACGTGCATTGTCTCGCTCTGTGTGGGTAAGTTCTGGAGTAAACCAGAATTTTCTGGCTTTCTGTAATTTATGTATTCCCACACAAAAAGCTGCTTGTTCACAGTTAAATTGGTTCAAGTACATTTCACATCAACACAATCACGCAAGATCTCAGAAATCATTAGGAGAAAACAGCCTCCAGTCCACCCTCCTAAACCACACTATGCATCTAAATGCCATTGCAACATACTGTCTGTCTTCTACAAATCTATATCCCCAAACAACACCCACAACCAATTACTCACAAATTTCCCCAACCACTTAATATTTCCTTTAATAATTATATGTTGTCTGAGTAGTTACCTTCACCTCTCATAGTCTTCAGTCTTTCGTATAAACAAGTATTACACTTCTTTTTCACTTATTGATAAACTTTAGCTGTTTCTAACAATCAAACAGAGCTTATTCATCGTCTATTCTAAACACTCCCCATTGGTTCTCTCCTTTGTACCAACTAGTCATATTGTAGACATTTTACTTCCTCAAAACCCATGTAGTTTGATGTACTCAAAGACAAACCACTTCCATTGAATTAAGTTATTAGATGCGTGGAATATACTTTTGTGTATATCCTTCCCTCTTGTGAATTTCTAACTATCATGACTACAACTACACCCTGATGAAAAAGAAGGTAAAGTCTAACTTTTATAATGGAGTCCTTTTTCACACATGCTAACAAATTAAGATTTGCTTACTTACACTGTCTCATAAATTGTCTTCTTTAAGAAAGATTGACGGTCCTCTCATACTTAGGGCCCATCTATATGTGCAGGTAAAGGCATGATGGGATCTAATGCAGAATCCATACAATTGTGCTTCCTGCCTTGCATGGCAGGAGGCATGATAATGGGATTGCACATTAGATTCCATTGTGCCTTATCACCAGTGCAGGGGGAGCCTGGGATCATGATCCTAGGTACCTCCTGCATCAGCTTCCACGGCTGTGACACCGTAGTTGATGGGGCTCAGTCAGACTTGCAGTGGGGGCACTGTAATCTGTGGTGTCCCTACTGCAAACCCTGCAGTCCATGTTGCAGTGGGGGCAGTGCCAGGAATGCTGCCCCAGATGTGAGTATGGCTTACAGACAGCCACAGGAAGAATGCTGCTGCCACTGAGAGTCTCCTGAGGTGCAAGGGCAGCATAGGGGAATGCTGCCTCCACTGTGAGCCCTGCATCTCAGGAGGCTCCCAGCAGCAGTAGTGTTTTTCTCACTACCCCCGCTGCAAGATCTGCAGCTGAAGAAAACCTTCACCTTAAGGGAGGTTTGAAAGAGGATGGAGCTAGACTTTTCTCAGTGGTGGCAGATGACAGAATAGGGAGTAACGGTCTGAAATTGCAGCAAAGAAAGCTTAGATTAGATATTAGGAAGGATTTGCTTACTAGGAGGGGAGTAAAACACTGGAACAGGTTACCCAGAGAGGTGGTAAAATCTCCATCTTTGGAGGTTTTTATGACCCAGCTAGACCAAGCTTTGGCTGAGATGATCTTGTGGGGGATGGTCCTGCCTTGAGCAGAGGGCTGGACTAGATGACGTCCTGAGGTCCCATCCAACCCTCATTTTTTATGATTCTATAAAGATGCTGCTACCACTGTGAGCCTTGTCAGTGTACAGGCTGGCAGCAGATGGTGCCCCCCTGTGGCTGGCAGCCCCTCAGTTGATGGTGCTCCCAGACACTGGGGCCACACATTCAATTAATGGTGTGATTAGAACAAGCTACTAAATTATTACACGTTTGTGGAATAACTTTGTCGCTTATTGCTTGCTTTATCGCACCATTAACTGGTTGAACCTGTAGCTGGGTCACAACTTAAGGGGCGCAGACAGAAGTTCGTTGTTGGTTCCAGGGGGCAGGGGAATCTCGCTGCGGCTGGGAGCCTGCAGCCAGGTTCCCAAAAACATGGCCAGGGCTCTCTGTTAGTGCTCACTGTTTTCAGAATAGGAAGGGCGAAAGGCAGTGGAGGGAGCTCATTCTGTAGCTGCTGCTGAAGGGTGGAGTGGGTGACCTGGAGCTCCCCCACACGGGGTGGGGCTCCAATACACCTGTCCCACCCTTCAAGGGGAGCTGAAAAGCCCCAAGACTGAACTCCCTCTGCTCACTTTCCCCACTCCTATTCTGAAGACAATGATAGGCTGGGAGCTCCACAGACAAATTACAAAAGACGCTACATTTGGAAATGTCTTTAACTGATACCTCATGCAATGAGAAATTGAATTTTCATCCGCTTGGCTATTTTTGATGCTGCCTGCAGCCATGCACTTGTGTTTGGTTGCAGCTATAAAGTGCTTTCAGTGGCCAGACTGGGCAAAAATTGTCACTTGTCTGCCCCGAGAGGTCAGAAGAAGACTTATCAAAACAGATCTTCTGTAACTTCTGTCTGTGCTGTCACTGAGCTTTAACTGTTTTCAGGATGGGAGGTTGGAAATGGAGTGGAGGGAATTCAGCCGGGGGAGTTTTCAGCCCCCGCTGGAAGGTGGGGCTTGTGTATTGGAGCCCCGCCAGTGAGGGGGCTCCAATTCACCCAATCCGCCCTGCAGCACTGGTTGGGAAACCCCTACAACAAGATCCTTCTGCTCCCTTTTCCCTCCTCCCATTTTGAAAATGTTGTCCTGCTAGGGCAAACTGGCTGCAGGCTCCCAGCCAGCAGCTACATTCCCCTCCTCCCTAGAACCAACAGTGAACTTCTGTTTGGTCTGGGGATCACTGTAACTCAGAACACTTCCTGCAGGGTGTTCTCAATTATAATAGGGAGCTGCATTTCTGTTGGCACCCAAGGTATAATTACCTATTTATTCATGCCATAAGGATAATGTACTGACTGTTGTCGACAAAATGTAAAATAACTAATTGCTCATAGAGCTTCTATTATCTTTTTAAAGGCATGTGTTAAATAAATGTTTCTTTTTTAAGCTTTATTTACTAGAGATTACAGGTATCTTAGATAGGGAAAGGAAAGAGGGATTTGCTAGAGACCTTACAGGGCGGTAGCAGTTTATCTTACAGTTGTGGGTAAACTGGAAAGATGAAATCAGTACGTGTTCTAACAGTTATTTGAAAAACGGCAATATTGCAACATTTTAAATTCTCTCCTCTCCCATTTCTACTGCTGACGGGTAAGGAAAATGAAAGAAAGGAACACAGGGAGATTGTCTAAACTCTGTTCCTGTCCCTGCTGGGGCACACACTCTTGAGTATACCCTTGAACACTCTTTTCTGCTCACCTGCACCAAAGCTGAAAACATGGCAGTGAAATCACTCTGGTTATATACCCCACAGCTACTCTCAAAAAGACTGGAAAGTGAGGTTTCAACAGAGCATTGGAATGTGTGCCCTTTGCTTGGTTGCACTGACTTATTTCAAGTTTGGCCCGTATAACCCGTATAAAGGGGGTGTGGTGGGGCAGGATACACTGGGTTTGTATACTCCTGGGAGGATATCACATCAATATATCCTACATGATCTGGCTTAAACAGGGGTGTGTGAAAAGCACCATCTTGTTTCGACTTTTGTTTTGCTATTTCGAAGGGACAGTGTTTCGTTTTGTCGTTTTGTTTCGAATCACTGTTCTATTTTGTTTTATTGAAACCATTTTGCTGTTTCAACGCATTTCAATGTTTCGCCCATAGGCTATGATGGGGAATCTTGAAGATGCCTATAATTTTCCCATTTCTTGCCTAATTTGGATGACAACTGCAGGGATTGTAGCCCCTTCTAAGAACATGCAGCCTGCCAAGTTTCAAGGAGATAGGTGCAGGTGCAGGGGTTTCTGGGAAACTGCATCTCAAACTACTAAAAGCAAAACTTGTGTCACTTGCCAGCAGTGGCAGACTCCTGTCATCCTATGTGCAGATCTGGGGGCCTGTGCCCTAGGGAGGGTTGTGCCAGACTCCTCCCGGGGGTGCAGGCCCCTGGTTCTGTGCCCAAGATGACAGGAGGCGGCCACTGTCACCTGGGACTGGCTGGGAAGACTAACACTGCCACTGGTTCCAGGCAGCAACAGCAGCCTCCTGTCATCCCACAGCGATCCACACCCCAGGGAAGGCTGTGGGGCTGTGCCAGACTCCTCCTAGAGTTGCAAGCCCCTGGATCTTGTGCTCAGGATGACAGGGGGCTGCTGCTGCCACCGGGCAGGTGAAACCACAGTCCTGGCTTTCCCTGGCCTCCCACCACTGGGCTGCTTCAAAACTCAAAACATTTTGAAGCTTTCAAAACATTTCAAGTGCCCTCACTTCATTTCAAAGATATTTTGATTCCTTTTGTTTTGAGCTCAAAACACGTCGAAATAGCTTTGAAATGAAACACACATCAAAATTTTGCACAGCCCTATAAAACATCTACACCTCAGAATACCAGCAGTATAAAAAAAAAAATCTTACAGCAATTAACTCTCTTTTTCCCCCAATTCCAAAGCTACATTTCTTTGCAAATTTGGTCATATGCTGTAGCCATATTACTGTGTATCTGCATATTTACTTCACTGTAAACACCTTTGAGGGAAGGACTGTTCATTGCTGTGAGCTTGTACCTGGCCTAGTACAGCAGAAAAAATAATAGTCTTAGAGAATCTGATAGCATGCTTATTTTCTTGAAGTTTATTTTGAGATAATCTGTGGTGCTTATATGACTACTAACATATTTGGTGCTCAGAAATAAACAACAGACTTTCTTATTTCAGCATTTTGCCCAATGGTATCTGTCATTCACCAATCATCTAAAAATAGTTTTATATCAGTTTTTGTGAAGACAGCTTTAAAAAATAATTTCTGAAATTTAGATATGTGTGCATGTATTAAATATCCACATAATCATGCCCAGTAACAAAAACAGTGCGTGTGTGTGTGTGTGTATTTATATGCGTGTGTTTTACCATTCATGTTATAAGTTTGTTTCCCTCTTAGGGGCCATGCATGCAGTCTCACTGCAGCTTATTAACCTATTAACACAAAGTCAATCTGGACTTGACACTGATACTTTTAAGAATGCCTCTGTTCAGTGGGCCTATGCATGATTTATTTAAATAAATTCAATTGCTCCATTTTACCAGGGAGATGTTTTCTACAAAACAGAAACATGCAGTTTTGAAAAAAATATTTGTTATATTCTGCCTTTTTTTGACCAATCCTTTACTTGGATAGCTGGCAAGGCATTATTATAAGAAATGTATGCATTTGAAATAATTATATGCAGTTATTGTAAAAACAATATAATTTTTAATAAAACAGAAGTCTTCTATACAAGCCTTCTGTAATGAGTCATTATTACATATATTTCCAGCACTTTAAAAGAATGTACTGATAAGACATGGAACACTCCATTTTGCATCTCGTGACTCATTGTAGCGTTTTGGTGCAGAAGTAGTAAAAAGATAAAAAGCTGTATAATATATAAATCTGAAAATAACAAAAATGCCAAAAATGCATTTTTAAGCATTAAATAACTATGAAAGACTCAGGTTACATGTATTCACCTACACACCTTGAAGCTTGTGAGTAATCTCACTGAAACCAATGAGATTATATCAGTGTGTGAAGTTAAGCACATGCTTACATGATTTAGGTCTAATATTGTGATGTGAAGATCTATATATAGTATGAATGCTTGTAAAACAGTTTTTCCAGTAAAAGGGGCTTGCTATGATCAACACAAATCAATCTTAAAAACGAGTGTTCTGTCTGAGGGATATATTCCAAATCATGGCATAAAATATGGAGACTGATGGGGTTTTCATTTAGTCTTTTGTTAGGTTGTTAAGTTGTTACATGGTTGACTACCTTCACTGCTACAAATTTGTGTTTCATTTCTACTCCTGCTTTGTTTTGCTTCAGCATTCAGCTATTTGATATTGTTATACTTTTACCTACAAGATTGAATAGACCTCGGTTATCAAATTTTTGCTCCCCATCAGGTACTTTTAGATTGTGATTAAATCATCCTTCAACCTGGAGCATGAGTGCCACAAATGGCACAGGCAGCTTCTATGTATGACACATGGCAGACTGGGGAGAGGGCAGAAAGCACAATGGCAGATACGCCAAGGGACAAAGCAGAACAGCTAGCCAGGCAGGGAAAGGGGAGTGGAGTGATACCCAGGGAGGGTGCAGGGCTAATTTATGGTTGGCTCCCACTGCTGCAACTTTCTCTTTGTCATACTAAATAGAATAATTTTTCAATATTTTTTCTTGAGTTGCAGACTTCAGCACTAGAGAAGATAATCTGGTAGCACTCACACCACTGTCAAATTCCAAGGTAGTATAAACCCTTCTACTGCTACTTTAATTTCCTCTGTATATAAAGCCAAGGGTAATTGTAGACCTTTTGTCCACAGAATAGCACTGATGTTCTACTCATTATGGCTGGGTACAGACATTGCATTTTTTCCAGCTTTGGTGGTTGGAAACTGGTCTAGACGTGCAACAGGACAGCAGTTTGGAGCAAATAGACTGCTTTAAAAATGGCAGATCCCAGTCTAAGATAGACTTGGACTGATGTGGTATTGGACTTAGTCAATCTAGGCCAGACCAGAGAACTGAACTTCATTACAAGGTCCACTCCCAAATGAAGGTAGGTCACTGTCTGCTGGCATCCCAGTTCCCTTTGCAGGCTACACTGCTCCCCCCTGGGAGCTGTGCAGCCTGGATATGCCTGTCGTGCTGACTGCTGATTGAGGATGGGGGAAAGAAGGGACTGCCCCTCTCTGTGTTATAGGCTGATTGATTGAGCCAAGTTAAAATTAGTTATTGTTGTTTTTAATGTTCTGCCTACTTGATGGCCATTGGGAGGGATCAAGGAGAACGGGGGAAGAGAGAGAGCGCACGTGCGTGCACAGGAGCAAGGAGGACAGACAGGGAAAGTGTGTGAGGGAGAAATAAAAATCATCTTTTTAAATCTCTTCCCTCTTTCTTTATTCTTCTTTTGCTTCCCCCTCATTTTTTTGTTTTTCTCTAAAGCTCTTTGGTCTGTGAAAGGTGTTAGCTTCTAGGTGCTAGCTGCTACCCTCTTACTGGGCTTCTCCTTTTTTTAAAAGTGTCCTGTTAATTCTCTTCAATTTTTCCCCTCCTGCCTTCACTGTGGTAATGATTTCTGCCTGCCCTGCTCCTGCAGAATCAGGGAGCTATGCCTATGCTATGCTCCCATTGCAGCCATTTCCCAGCTCAGTCAGAGAGGCTTTTTGCTGCACTTGGTCTCTGCACTTCTCCACACTGCCGTATGAGGGGCTGGGATGGCAGGACTGGGGTGTGGTGTTTGCGGGTGTGTGTAGATGCGTGTGAGCTTAGGGTGGCAAGTTCACATGAGCTGCTGCTTGGAGTATTTTTTTCCCCCTTTCTCTCTGCCTCTCCAGTGCAGACCCAGCTGTTACTTGTCTCTCACCTTGCTTCCCTGCTGGCAAAGGTGATGCCCCTGTTTTAAAGCAAGAATACAGTGAGTGTCCCCCTTCCGCATCTCTGGGTGGGCAGCAGCTGTGGGACTGTGTGCCATGTTGCTATGACTAGTCCCCACTTTGCCCCCTTTCCCCATCAGCTTGACAAGCATCTCCAGGCCAGACTGCTCCCTGTCATTGCGCTTGCTCTCAGGAGGTTTCCTGGTGGGGTCCTGCACACCCACTGAGAGACCCCCCCACAAGCTCTCACATGAGCAGATGCAGTTTCAGGAAGCAGACAAGCCTGGAAATGCCTGTCACTGATTCAGCAGTACTCAGTAATCCCTGGCAGACCAGGGAGGCCACGGGTCACGATGGGAGGCATGCTGAAGCACTCCCACCCTGCTGGCTTTGGCCAATGCAGGCAGCCTCATGCCCCCTTCATTGAACAGCAAACTTCTGTTCTGTTTCCTAATGACCTAAACTAGGGTGTTTACAGAAACCCATGTCGGTTTAAGCAATTCCACCTTGGGCTTTTTGAATGTCTGTACTTAGCCAATCTGTCATGGCTCCTGAAGCCTTTTGTAGAGTTACCGCTTTACAGGACAGAGTTCTTGTTTCTGTAAAGCAGTGGTGGCAGCTGACCTGTGGCACAAATACCACATGGCTGATGAAGGAGGGGATAGATAGCAGAGCAACAGATAGGGAAGGAAACAGAAAGCACAGCAGAAGATTAAGCAGGGAGTACAAGGCTGGAAACCAAAAGCAGAGATTGTGCAGGGGGCAGAAAGCAGAGCAGGAGATTGAGCATAGAAAGGGGATCAAACTGGCACACTTGGAGTATATGGGGTTAATTTGCAGCATGCCTGCTAAAAAGGATTGCTCCACTGCTGTAAAGTATGGGTTCTGCATTCTTTGCATCTTGATATAGGAGTTTGGCCACACTGAAAGTCATATGCTATAGATGACTCATATGCTATAGATAAAAGCATTCACATCTTGCAGGCTATTATACCTAGAAAAGGCTAGTTATATTCATAGCACTGGTAAAAGTCAGACACAAAAATACTATAATATTTTGGAGATACTATATAGTTGTTCCAAAGGTAAAGATGAAAAGCAATTTAGGAGCCTAAGTCCATTTTCAAAATTGACTTGAAACTAAACTTTTAAGTACCTAATTTAAAAAATTATTTTACTTTAAATTGCTCTCATTTCTACCCCCAGCACTCTCCCCTAACATCTTGCATGTTTAGTTTTAAGATGAAAAAACATATAGTGTGGGATTTTGAGTTTCCTCAGTTGTACAAGCTCTGTGAAAGTCTTAAAAGCAACCAGGGGTTTAAGTTGCAACCATTTTTTTTTTTTTCATCTTTTGAAAATTCTAAATCTTATGATGCTCCCAACTAATAGCTCCAAATACATTGGACAAAAGTTTTCAGCTTTATTTTGTATCTCTGTTCTCTGTAAGAATAACTAGTACATAGCCCACTAAAACTTTTTGGCATACCTCAATCTATAGATATGTTTTTTACCAGTCTTATAGATTCTGAGAAATATTTATTGAGTCTAATTTCTGGAATCATTTTTACAGAACGTGCCAAGCTGTAAATGTAGCCTGTTGAAATTACAGGTCTCATGATGCCCACTACAAGTTTTAATGTCTGCAGGCAGACCATATGATAAGTATTACAGAATTTTAAAGCACCATAGTGACTAGAAAGCTGAGAAGCTATTGATTTACTAATCGATAATGCATTCAATTTTAAAATGCATCTGGCTTGGTTTTTTAAATTAATTTACCACTCTCACCATTTCATCTATCATTGTCAAAATTCTGAGATTTGAATTTGTAACACCTTTCCAAGTATAGAAAAAAATTACCCATACAGTTAAATTGTACAGGTTTATTGATATGTCTTCCTAGTCCCTTCGATATCCATGTTCAAAAAAGTTTTAATATATTTTATGTGACCTTGGGTAAGTTGCACTCAGCTTTAACAACTCTAAAATTGGAAAAATAATATTTGTTTGTAAAGTGTTTTAGATGATGGGTGCATTATTGTTGTTATTAAATTTGTCCTAATGATGAAGATCAAAAGGCAAGTGTGTTATTCATCCCACAACAGCTTTAAACAGGGCTTTGAAAGTAGTTATGATAGAAAAGAAGAGATTTTTAAAATCTATACAGTGAGATAAAAGGGGAAGAAAAAATAAATGCTATTCAAATGACTTAAACGTGTCAGAATTAAAGATGATTCATCCAATATTTACAGAAAGCGATACCGGCAGTAGAAGAGCAATTATGACTCAGATTTTGGTCATCCTACATGAATGTTAGGGTTTAATACATTTCAACAAACATTTAAAATGAAATTTATATTTGCTATGCCCATTTCCAGTCTACATATCATACCTACATAGAGTTGGTTATTTGACCAGTCAAATACAGTTCGGTCAATTGACCAGTCATATATGGGCCAAAAATTTTTAAAAATCGCCAGCAACTATAAATACTCAGAAAAAGCACTATTTTTCAATTCAGAAATGTGTCAAAACCCAATAAAAATCATATTTCCATCAAGAAAACTACATAAAAATGTAGATTTTTGGAAAATTGTTGTGATTGGTCAAAAAAATTCAGTCAATTTACTGTTCAATTGACAATATTTGACCAGTCAGTTGGCTAGCTTGCCAGCCCCAAACCTACATATGCAGGGTCAACAATACCAAATTGGGCCATTTTCATAAGTTAAGGCTACAAAATGAAGTGGTGGGGTTTTAAATAGTCATTTTGGATAAAGCCTTAGAATTCACTTGATCTTCTATTTCAGAATTTTCTGTAAACCTTATGGCCCATGAGAAAAAGTAAGAGACTGAGATGTAACCCATTTTTCAAACATCTCATCAGAACGTTATTTCATCCAGCCGACTAAGTCCCTCCACTACTCACTTAAAAATTATATATATAAATAGTGCAGACTGAAATTAAAATTTGAAAGACAAATTTCAGATGATGCTGATTTCATGATCAGATGCTGATCACCTTTACCATCCGCCGAAAAGCTGGCAAGTCAGTCAGCAACACGGAAGTCCTTGACTTCAGGAAAGCCAACTTTGACAAGCTCAGGAGGCTCGTCAGTGAGGCCCTAAGGGACCATGACCACAGGGAGAGGGGAGTTCAAGAAGAGTGGTTGCTCCTTAAGGGAGCGACCTTCAGTGCACAAACTAAGTCTATTCCATCTCGGAGGAAAGGCAACAAGAGGGCACAGCAGCCCCCCCCCGGCTCTCCAGGGACCTAGGAGACCTCCTGAGTCTAAAAAGAAAGGCCTACAAAGGATGGAAGTCACCTCCAAGGAGGATTATTCTGCACTGGTCCGGTCCTGCAGGGAGCATACCAGGAAAGCCAAGGCTGCAACTGAACTCTAACTAGCTTCGAGCATCAAAGACAATAAAGTCCTTTTTCAGATATGTGGGGAGCCCGCGGAAAAGCTGGGGCAACACTGAACGCCTGCTGAACCAGATGGGGCAACTGACAACTGACGCCCAGGAAAAAGCCAACCTATTAAATGGGTACTTTGCGTCTGTCTTTCATCAGTCCCATGGGACGCCCATGCCCGCTACGGGACGGAAGTCCGGGTGAGGGTGATCCCCTGCCCTCCATTAATGCTGACCTCCTGAAGGAACATCTTGAGAAGCTGGATACCTTCAAGTCAGCTGGCCCTGACAATCTTCACCCCAGGGTGCTCAAGGAGCTGGAGAACATCATAGCCCAGACTCTAGAACGGATCTTTGAAAACTCTTGGCACTCTGGTGTAGTGCCTGAAGACTGGAAGAAAGCCAATGTGGTGCCTATCTTCAAGAAAGGGAGGAAAGTGGATCCGGCTAACTATAGGCCCATTAGCTTGACTTCTATCTTGGAGAAGATCTTAGAAAAGTTTATTAAAGAAGCCATCCTTAATGGACTGGCTGATGCCAACACCTTAAGGGATAGCCAGCATGGGTTTGTTGAGGGTAGGTTTTGCTTGACCAATCTCATTTCCTTCTATGACCAGGTGACCTATCACCTGGACAAGGGAGAAGAGATTGATGTCACATACATTGACTTCAAAAAAGCCTTCCATCTGGTATCCTATGATCACCTCTTGGTGAAACTGGCCAACTGTCACCTTGGGTCCACCACGATCCACTGGCTGGAAAATTGGCTCCGTGGTCAGACCCAGAGGGTAGTAATTGATGGAAGTCACTC
>JAGPOW010003316.1:60162196-60185811 GCA_030014935.1 Caiman crocodilus
TTGTACTCAGCCTTGGTGAGGCTGCAGCTGGAGTACTGCGTCCAGTTTTGGGCTCCACAATTCAAAAAGGATGTGGAGAAGCTTGAGAGAGTCCAGAGATGAGCCATGTGCATGATCAGAGGTCAGGGAAGCAGACCCTATGATGACAGGCTGACAGCCTTGGGGCTCTTTAGCCTGGAAAAGTGCAGGCTCAGGGGTGATCCGATGGCCACCTATAATTTTATCAGGGGTGACCACCAGTATCTTGGGGAATGTTTGTTCACCAGAGCGCCCCAAGGGAGGACAACTAGGTTGAACGGTCATAAACTACTACAAGACCATTTCAGGCTGGCCATAAGGTCCTATGACCCCAGCTGACTTCCTGCCCTTTGGGCAGGGGGCTGGACTCGATGATCTTCCAAGGTCCCTTCCAGCCCTAATGTCTATGAAATCTATGAACTGTTTAACCTACTTTAATAGAGCTGGTCAAACAATTTCCAGTAGAGGTTTTTCATTAGAAAAATGCTTTATTTAATATATTTGAAATGTTCCTTCAGAACATGTTAAATCTGTCAGAATTGCATGGAAATCAGATCAATCTGCCTTCTGCTATTCTTCCTTAACAGACTACCCAGCTTCATAGCTCCCACCTCTTAGTTTGCTGGGGAATCAGCTTTTAGGCACTCTAAAAGCAGTAATGCACCTGGCAGGCCACGATGAAACTGTGACTCCCAGGGAACATACTTTCTGTCACAAAAACAGGGATAGGAAGCATTTTGATGTTTTCCAAAATCAAACGTTGAAAAGTTCAGTTCGGAAAAAAGAGTATACAAAGTGTGTCTAAATCTTTTCCAACCATGCAGTTAGTCCATTAAAAGATATCCCCACAAAAAATCCTACCTCATTTATATGTTTTTGGCTTTTTGTTCCAACCAGAATGAAAAAAATATCTGAAATCTGCCCTCTCCCCCCATTAATATTGTTTTCTGGCCAGGTTTACTCAACAGTCAAGAAAAGAAAAGCAGTAACTTCAAAGCATGCAACCCCCCAAATTTCTAACCAAATATATGAAGTATTATGTTACTAAATAACATGACCTTGCAAAACTCTACCCAAAGACAGGATTAACCCCCCTCCAAGTATTATTCACCTATACCACATATACAGTATTTCTGAGTTTGTGTATCAGCATCATAAAGGCCAAACGTGGGTGAATACATTTCGGACCTTTGCGTAATAAATGTAACCTTTTCAAAGTCTTCTGTGCAGCACAGATTTCTCTTGGGAACAAAATATTTGAAATTAGGCTACCTCTTTTCACAGGAATTTACCTCTTCCTGCTTTCTATGCTCTAAACAGAAATTAAATACAAACGTACGTATAGATACTGACAAAGGAAGAAGGTGAGTACTTTAAGACTAAATTCATCATTAAGTTCCTCAAAAGGCTAATGATTAAAAATGTTTGTAGCACAGCCGCTCAATCACTACCTCAGAACTAATCACAGAGTCACAGATATCAGAATATCAGAATACTAGCACCTGAATATACAAAAAAAGTACGTATCTGATGAATGTTTTGCCCCTCTGTGGCCTTTCAAATACAATTATAACCATGACATAGTTTTCCAATGTAATTATAATCCTCCATAAAAAGAAAGCTTTCATTTTTCAGGATTTTTTTTTTTTTTTTTTATAGGAGAGTAGGGGGCGAAGGGGAAAGATTTTTAAATGCATTTTAGAAATACAAATAGCTTATTCATGAGCTTTCATTGTAGCTGTTTGTTTCCTGCACATTTCAGAAAGCTCAACAGCTAGCCTAAGTGCTTGTTGCACGCCACTGAAAAAAAGACATCGTTATTTTGCATAAATCCCAATGTAAAACAGCTCTCTCACGTATGTTGCAGAGGTTAATTTGAAAGCTCCTTTAAAAACATTTTCAGGGAGTTAACTGTAAAAAGATTTATGTAGAGGATTAATCTGAGACTGTAATGAATTAATTTCAGCCTCAAAGTGAACTCCCCCTAATGAAAATGCAAATTTTAGTATAGGAAAAAACCCCCTCTTTTGAATTGAAAATGGTCCAGTAACTACTGGAAGAAGTGGCATGTTTTTCCTTTTTGAATACAAAGTAATATAAATAAAGTTAAGGATTCTCATTTACACCAACTTCTGTATGCTGTGTTTTAATATGAGAACAAATTTGGTAATGGGGGAAAATCTACCAACATGAAAGAGAGCTTTATATTTTGTTCAAGAAGTCATGACAAAGCAGTAAACTAGGGAGGAATCACACATCACATAATATTATAAAGAATCTTAGAAGGACAGAACATAGACCTCATAGCCCAGACTGTCTTTTAATATAATGTATGAGAGGTCCTCTATATGCAATTTGCCTTTTTTCTACATGGAAAGGGGTCTGCATTCAATATCATCCATACAACCTATTCTTTCTTGCTGAGACTCTGTGATCTAAAGGAAGGAATAGAGTTTGGCTGAGGAAGATAAGGGCATGCAACACATTTCATTCCAGCAATGCGGAACTTGCCAGGAAAACTTAATGAAACCATAGAGTACATTTATACATGCACAGGTTTCTTGGCCATCTTTCTCCATTTGGGAAATAAAACAGTCTGCAGAATAAGCCACCCCTACCCAGCCAAAAACCAACCAAACAAACCAAAAAAACCTTTCCATAAACTGTGATGTAAAAAATTCCCCTCCTGGATTCTTCATATAGGAAACTATATTATACACATACTGTCAGCGAAGAGATATCTTTGCCTTGCTGTTAATGGCATCTCAAGTTGTCAAAAGTAAAATAGCTTATAAAATCCACTGCATTTATACTCTTTATGAGACTCAGCCTGAGCACCAACAATCAGTTTGGTCTCAAATGGTACAGCTGGATCTGTACTTGTTGCACTTGTAGACTTTTAAACATCATTGGCCAAACACCTAAGAGTTTTACTTTCCTTTGGTGAACAGCACTGCTTTCTGAATTGTTCCCTACAAAGTGCTGCTATATTTGCTTTCAAAAACTGCAGGGAAAGGGTAGTTTTGAATTGAAAGCCAGTAAACAGAATTCAAGAAAAATATAGTATATTGTTCTTAGAATGTACCAAACCTTGCTTCTTACAAAACTTATTTTTTTAGACAACTTAATTTACACCGGGGTGGGCAATTACTTGGACCCATGGGCCACACAGGGAGTTTCGATGAGCTGTTGCGGGCTGGGTCGGTACCCTTCCCCCCCCCCCCCCGCATCTCCAGCGACAAATCATCACAATTCCCTATAGGGCTTTGGGTGGACAGGGAACAGTGTTTGGGAGTGGGACAGGCAAGCGAGGTTGGAATTATGGGGCCAGGGTGTGGGGTAGCAACTGCTCAGGGCTAGGGCTTGGTCAAGCTGCAATTTGCTCCCTGGGGGTGTATGGGGATATGTGGGGTGTATGGAGGAAGGCTGTCTAATTGCTAGGTCCTAGGAGCCAGCTGAGGGTGAGGGGAGGGAGGAGGCGGCAGCGGGCGGGGGAGGGGGGACATGCATGCAACAGAACTTGCCTGGGCAGTGCAGTCCACAGCTGTCCCCACTCCCAGTGGCACTCTGCATTGAGCTGAGCCCTGCCCAGGGCAGCCCATGCTGTGCTCCAGGCCATGCCCTACATGGGCCCTGGCCCCAGCCAGCGTGAAACTTTCTGGCAGGGCTGTTCCCAGTGCAGCTCCCGCTGGTTAGGTGCTGCTCTGCTCCCCTCACCTCCAGAGGAAGCAGTCTAGCTGAAGCCTCCTCACCACCCACGCAGTGCAGTGCAGCAGGGGCAGGAATGGGAGAAGGAGCGGCTGCTGGAGATGAGGGGGCAGAGTAGCACCCAGCTGGCTGCAGCTGCACTAGAAACAGCCCCACTGGAAGTTGTGCATGCTGGCCTGCGCCTGGGTTGGCAGGGCTGTTCTGCTCCCTTTGCCTCTAGTGGCAGCTCCTCCTGCTCTTGCCTCTGCTGTGCTGCTCCAGGCTGGTGGGCAGCTGGGGTGGGTGAAGGAGAGAAGGGCTTCAGACATGAAGCTCCAGCCCCAGCATGCACAGCTCCAGCTCCAACTCCTGGCTGCCTTCTACCCCACTCTGCCCACTCAAAGGTGGCTGCTTATCATGCTGGGTGGGCAAAGTAGGTAGAAAGCAGCCAGGAGCTGAAATCAGAGCTCCACACACTGAGGCAGGAGCCAGCTGGTTGAAACTCCTGGCCTTGGCCAGGCCAACAGCTCCCAGCTGTTCCAGGTGCAGTTGCTGCCAACTGGGTGCCTCTCTGCTCCCATAACTTCCAGTAGCAGCTCCTCCTCCTGCTCCTGTCCCTGCTGCACTGCTCCAGGCAGGCGGGTGGGCAGCTTCAGCCAGTCAGCTCCTGCAGGAGGTAAGGGGAGCAGAACAGCCCCACCAGAAGCTGTGCATTCTGGCTGGGGCCTGGGCTTCTGGGTGTGGGTGGGAGCATGGTGTGGGTTGCCTCAACAGGGATGGGTGGGGCTCAGCCCCATGCAGAGTGCTACGGGGGCAGCCACAGGCTGAATCCAGCCTGTGGACTGTGTTTTGCCCACCCCTGGCTTACACAGCAGGAGGCATGCTTATGTTTATGGTATGTACATGAAAACCTGTTCTGTGTGCAGCTACCCTTGAGAACTGGTCTCAAAGCTGCAGCTGGTGAAGACAGCAGTGACTTGCCTTCAGGATTTTCAGAAGCACATTACTCCAATGCTCCAGAGCATATATTGGCTTCATATAGCTTTCTGGGTGTAATTCAAAATGCTGGTTTTGACCTATAAGGCCCTAAAAAACAGTCTGAAACCTCTATACCTAGGACTGTCTTTTCCCTTATATTACATTGCAATTCTAATGTAAGCCTAAACCCTGTCCCCCCCCCACCCTCCCCACCACCACCCCTTGCAAATAACCATCTGTGCACCAAGTTTTTTTGGTGAAAACATGTAGGTGATCAGTCTTGGTCATCACTCCTCTGTTGTGGGGCTAGGGATAGATATTACACATAAACTGGTTTAAGTGATCAGAAACTTATTTAAACCTGTATCAGAATGGATGTTCAGTGCCCATAAGCCAGTCTGCAAATGGCTGAAACCAGTTAGAGATAAGGTTGAATGTAATATCAGACTTAACTGATTTGGGTCAAACTGGTTTATGCAATAACGATCCAAGACTCCTTCCTGGTTTAAATTAAATCAGAGTCCTCCAGCATCCCAGATGCTTTGCAACCCTGGGTGGGGGTCTGCTTTCTGCTGCAGCCCAGCAGGGCTGGCTCCGCCCAACTTCTCCCTGGCTGGAGCTCCAACAGAGTCTGCAGGTACAGGGGCATCTGTTTGGCTTCCTTCTGCTCCCCATGCTCCTCCTCACTACTCCCTGCTCAAGCAGGTATTTGCCCCTCCCCCTGCCTTATACAGACACCTCTCAGCATTAGTTAGCATAGCATATGCTAGTGATGTCCATGCTATGGGAGACAGGACAAAGGCAGACAGGACGGTGTCAGCTTAGGGCTTTTTGGAACTGATCAACAGATAGCTGGTAATGTCCCTCTGGTCCTTCCTTGGAAAAAAGTTGTTTAAGAAGAGCTTGAACTAATGAGAGAAGCTGTCTTGTTTTGTTTGATGGCTTGACAAAAGCTAACAACTCCCTTTGTAACTCCCTGCTGTGTAACTCAAATATCTGTTATCAACAGTGAGAGGGGGGGACCCCTCCCTAATCAGAGCATCCTGCCAGGGCCTGGCCACATCCCACCTCAGCTTAGCACTGTGGAAGGGAAGGGAGGGCTGCTCTACCACCCCAGACAGTTATAAACTGGTTTAGCTTAGCCAGGTTTGAATGTCTGTCCCTGGCCTGGAAGTCCCTCTTGCTTGTTGGGGAGGGAGTTCTCACAGCCTGAGCCTGGGCATCTTCCAGAACCTTTACAGGACCTTAATATCCCATTGTTGAGCTTGTTCTATTTTCTAGGGAATTTGTTCTATTGCACGTAATTTTATTTTAATATTTTAAATATTTTTTTATTTGTCTTTATGGTTTATCTGGTTTTATTTTAAGCTACCTTGAGACTCTTTTGAGATGGCGCAAATTTTTAATAAATACACAAACACAGAAATAAATTATTCAGCCTTTTCAATATTGACTTGGACGATGGAATTCAGTGAACACTTGCTACATTTGTGGATGACAGCAAACTAGATGGGATACAGCAGACACTTTAAAGCAGGGGTGGGCAATTATTTAGACTGGCAGCCCATTTACTGAGTTTTGGTGACCTGTAAAGGGCCACACCTCTCTTTCTCTCCTCCTTCCTGTCCCCCACCTTACCTCCATCTCTCCCTCCTGGAGCTGCAATGAGTGCAGAAACCTGAACACAGCTTTAGCACTCCCCTTCAGTCCAGAGTTTGCCCATTCACAGCTTTAGTGCACCCTGCTCCCTACCCCCTGGAGTCCAGACCTGGCAGATCTTGGCCATGTCCAGAGCTGCCCAAACACAGGCAGCAGCTGCTGGGTTGGGGCTCTAGGTGCAGCAGGGAGGATGGAGGTCAGGGTGTGCTACAGCTATAAGCTATGACCAGCATGGAAACCTCAACCCACCTGAAGCTGCAGCACGCCCTGCCCCCCTCACCACCACCCAGAGCCTTAACTCAGCAGCTGCTGGCCAGATATGGACAGTTGTGGATGTGGCCAGCAGCTCTCAGGTCTGTATTCAGAGGGTGTGAGAGAGGGTGTTGTACAGTTGTGGGCAGGCTCATGCTTCCACTTCTGTGCTGGAGGCACCTGCTGGTTCACCGCCGAGCATGTGGAAGGCCCCCCCACATTCCTGTGGGATGCTCCATCTGTCCTACCATCACAGCATTCGTGAGTCATGCCCGGTACCTCAAAGTATGTAGAAAAA
This sequence comes from Caiman crocodilus, assembly GCA_030014935.1. Lineage (NCBI taxonomy): Eukaryota > Metazoa > Chordata > Crocodylia > Alligatoridae > Caiman > Caiman crocodilus. Next base: position 60,169,089 of record JAGPOW010003316.1, read on the forward strand.
ACATTTAAAACTATGTCTATGGCCAAATCACTGATTCTCCAAACCAGCAACGAATCAAATCATCCCAAACAAATATCTGTCTAAAGTACAGCATGATGCTTCTGCTAAGACATTTCAGGACGTGTGGAAAGCCCCCTTCATTCTACTAGGAAACAGAAAAATTAAATAATATTAAAGTATGCCAGGTAATAATTCTGATTATGTAGAACTACAGTGTCCTTTGAGGAGGCAAAAAGATTTATTGTATGCTGATGATGCTTATTAACTAAACTCACAGAATTGGGCCCCAAAAGTATAAATACTTAGAGATAGCTGACGAAGAGATCACCTTTACTAGGCAAACACCTCCCTTAATAGAATATTCTCTATAACAAGGGAATGGAGAATTCTCTATAACAAGAGAATGGAGAAATTTTTCTGTCCATTTGTTAGATGTCCACCTGTGTTAAGCAAACTATTTGTCTGGCAGAAAGGCCATTTTCAATGTATGTGAACAGCTACAAATGTAAAATTTTATAAGATGACTACTAGGTAGACTTTTTTTAAACTGATAAGATTGGGGTTTTGTACCTTACGTTAACTTTTAAATATGCCTGTTCTCTCATATTATTGAATCCAAAAAATTGATGTGTAAACCAGTTTAACAAAGAGCAAAAGAGTATGTACTGGAGACAGAGGGTTAGATTTGTTTCATAAAGCATTTCATTACTGATTTAAAACCACATTTAAAAAATAAGTGAAAGCATTGTCTTCAACTACTATATTTCATTATTGCTGTCAGCTTCCTGAAATAGGAAACTAGTCAATGGTGATATACCTTAAAGAAAGAAAATATTTTCTTCGTGCTCCATAGAAAAGCTATCAAGCCATTAGGAACATTCTTGGGATGATGTTTTTAAAACAACCTTAAAATATTCCAAACTATACTAATTATAAGCTAGCAGGTACACCTAATTAGAAGTTTCCAGGCAGCTTAAGTGCACGCTTTCTGCTAGAAGGCAATAAACAAAAGCCAGGGACAGACATTCAGTTCCTCATGGGAGAGTCCCAGCTCTCTCAGGAGAAACCACAAGTGTACACAAGTTTGTAGTTTTTCTCCCAGAGTAAAAGTGGCCACTCAAAGAGAAAAATAACTCAGAAACAACCTGAGTGAAGTGGCTCTCTGGAGACTATCTCCCAGGAGACAGAACTTCTGTGCAGGCATAAAAATACTGACAAGCTGTCCTTAGGGAAAAGCTCCAACCAGTACAGTCAGGTGAAGTCATGATGGGAAGCTTTAGGCAAAGACTGTAAAATGAATCAGACTGCAAAATGCTTCTCTGAGTTCAGCCATTTAATTGACTCACTTGAGTCTCAAAACAGGTACAGGCTACAAAGAAAGAATAATGTTTCATAACAACAATGCTGAGAAACGTTCTGCTCTTTAACAAGACTTATAGTGTAGGTTGCAGGCTAAAACAAGTATTCTCCTTAGTGTTCCTGAGGGTTTAGTACTTTGTGCCACTCACCAGGCCTTATGAGATATATTCCTAACATGACATATAACTTGTCATCTCTTATAGCTTCACTCCACTAAGACACTCCAAACCACACATACCTTTATTAACCTGTATAGCTCCAGAGGGAAAAATATAACATGTTAATGGTCTTTCCCTGTCTGTGAGGGCAGATTTAATATACTTAAGTATGTGGTCAGACCTCAGAACATATTTAAAGGGGTGCTCTCTAGTGGAAAGCAGAATAAATGATTCTGTCAAGCATACTGTCCTAGCCATTTTAGGCTCACATCATCATCAATTTATGTTTGCTCAGTCTGAACCTAACAGATACATGTTTCAAGCTTGTGTAGATCTAATTGTAAAAGTGAAAGGTATTCTGTTAAAAAAAAAAAAAAAAAAAAAAATCAACTAAAGGCTACATGGTAGAAACCCTAATAAAAAAGGGAGATGCTATGCAGTTCATTTTCTTATTTACAAAACATTGATCTGTCTGAGAGGTATTACGTTGCTATTTAGTGCCATTACTGACACACTAGAGTAAAACATTGCAGAATGCTTCAATAAAGTAGTATGCTCCTTTGTTTACTTTGGAGAATGGGGACAGCCTCAATGGGCATGTCTACACATGCAATTAATGCATTAATATACTCTGGAGCTTAAAGCTTTGGAGTTTATTCCTTATGGGTGTGCCATTTGAATTTGTGCATGGGAGCAGTAAACTTTGGAGCAATAAGCTCCAGTTTATTTATGTGCAGCATATTGAGATGGTTAGAGCACCCCAGCTGGTAGGGAGCCTTGGGGGTCAGCCTGCCAACTCAGGTCTGCTACCCCTGTCTCAACATGCTGTGGAGGGGCTGGCTGGGGCACAAGAGCGCTTCAATGTGGGGCTAGCCAGCAGGCAGCCACTACACTGAAACACCTTTATGCCCCAGTCAGCTAGGAGTACGTTTACACATGTGCTGCTGAGGGAGTTTTTTACTCTGCAACAGGATAGCACTTGTATTTACAAGTACTTACAAGTACTATCCTGTTGCAGAGTAAAAAACTCAGCATCAGTACATGTGTAGACACAGTCCTGGCTGGCTGGAGCACAACAGTGCTTCAGTGCAGCAGCTGCCTCCTGGCTAGCCCCACACTGCTGTAAATAATAATAAATTAGCTTACTCCAGCCTAATAAATCTAACATGTAGATACAAGTTGTTTACTAAACAGCTAATTAGAACTGCACAACAAATGTCCTGTGTAGATACAAGCACTGCTACTAGTCTTCAGAATTTAAATTATTTAACTTTGGGACAGATCACACAGACTAGGACTTAACAGTTACCACCTGGAAACAGAGCATTATGGAGTGAGGATTCCTGACTATAGATTAAAATCCCTGGAGAGAAACATTGTATCCAGAGAATCTGACCATCTCTAAGGAACACTGCAAAACCTCTCTTAAACAAAGATGTCCCTCTACGGAAAGATTGACATATCATTGAAATCCCTCTAGCTGGAGACATTAATAAATCAGCAGATACATAAATATCTGATACAAATGCATTACTCTGCATGTACACTCCACTGAACCCACTGGAAACTCCATTATTCCTGTGGAAAACAGCTTGGATCCTACACTGGTAGGGAGCAGTATGAAAATTAAAGACCAAAAGGGGAATGCAGGGCTTTGGTCCTGTAGGAAAAAGGGCCCAGAAAGCTTGCAGTGGCCTTGAGAGGCCAGGTAGGACAAGAACTTTGAAGAATAAGAGGATTTGAAAGAAAGAAGACTTTTTTTCATATATCCTCTCAAAATTCACAGATCTAATATCTAATATGCAGTTTAGGTATAAAAGATTTTCTATCTTTAGTCCTGAAATCATGAAAAAAAATTTGACCAAAATACATTCTATGTAGAACTTTATGTACACCAGTGGGGTCCAACCTTTTTTGGCAGACGTGCCACAAATTAGCCCTGTGCCTTCTGTAAGTGCTATTCTGATCCCCTTCTTCTGCCTCATCTTCTGCTTTGCTTTCTGTTCTCTATTCAGTACTCCATGCCTGCTGGAGAAACTCCTCTGTTTCTACCTCCTGCCCTGTGCTTTCTGCCTGATCTCCTGCTCTGCTTCTGGTTCCTGACCTATGAGCTGCTGTGCTGCTTGCCCCCTCCCTGATCTCCCAGGTAAAATCGTCAGAGGCTGCCTGTGCCACTAGCGATATTCATGCCACAGGATTGGCATTTACCCTACACAGTAAAAAAGATGCTGCTAGAATTTATGTAGCATTCATAAGCTTACATAATTAACACAAACTCAGGGATTTAATCAAATAGCACAATTATGTCTCCAGGAGCTCAATGTCTGCTCTTTATGGCAGCATAGACTGCCATTAGTACTTCTGCAGTCCAACGAAGGTTGTTTCAATGAGTAAGCAAAAAGAGAGCATTCTTTCTAGCTAAGACAGTAGGATTTTGCTCAGTTTGATTCCATAAAAACTTATAATTCTCTAGATATAAAAGGCTTAGTCCATCTGTCTGTAACACATTATATGCACTGTATTTGGCTGACTGATATAACCAATCAGTGTTCCAAGAGCGTTTGGACAGGAGACGGCACAGTGGAGTGCTGCCATGATGGGAGTAGCGCAGGGGATGGAGCGGGGCGGGGGGAGAAGGGAGAGGTCAGTGCTGCTGGCCTCACCTCCTACCACCACCCTGCTGCCTGCAAACAGTGTCACCAGAGCGGGGGGCTGTGGGGGGAAGGAGTGGGCTCATTCTGCCCCTCCCCAGACTGGACGATAAGTAGGGGCAGGGTTGGATGTGGGGGACGCAGAGAAGTGGGGCCCTGACAAAAGCCAGCAGGAAGGTGGGGGAGGGAGGGAGGCCACTGCTGCTTCCCAGCAACAGCCCTGAAGCAGAGGCGGGGAGGGAATATGCCTTGCCCCAAAGCAGCTGGGGTGAGGGTACAGGGAGCAAGCTCATTTGCCCCCTTCCTGACCAGATGAGAAGTGGGGGCAGGGTTGGATGCTGCCTGCCATGATGGTGAGAAGCATGCCACTGACACTCCACGACCTCTGGGCCCCAACAGAAGTCGACAGGGAGAGGGAAAGGAGGTGAGGGGAAGGGAAGGAAGGTCATAGTGACAGTACCCCACTGCCCATGCCAACAGCCAGGAGGGAGGGAGTGGAGCAGGTAGGAAAGGCAGGCAGATGCAGGATGGCGAGACCCAGAGTGCCAGGATGCAAGGAAGTGGGCCCAGACTGGAAGCGGCAGGGGATTGGGGGAAACAGGCCCAGACCCAAGGGAGCGGGGAACAGGCCCAGACCCTAAGTGGGGGGAGGAGGGGAATGGCCCTTGACCCAAAGTAGGGGGAGGAGGGGAATGGTCCTTGACCCAAAGTAGGGGGAACAGGCCCAGACCCAAAGCGGGGGTAAAGGGGTGGACACAGGCCTCTGTCCCTGCCCCACCCCCTGTCATTCTTGATGGGCAATTGACTAATGTATACATATGCCTCTTAATGGGCTTAATACTGAAGATCAGAAGAGCAACTTTTCCTATACAAACCATTGCCATCTATCAAAATAAGAGCATAACCATGCAGCAACAAACAAACCAAAAATGAAGTAAGCTTTCTAGGGGCAAGAAGCAAATTGTTCTGTCAAGAAGAAATGTAGATGCTCTTTGGAATCAAATGATGAAATCTATGTCAAAATACACAGTGTACTGATGAACTTCAGGCCTGAGGGAGAACAAGGAGCAGTGACATGATGCGTAACTGTCTAATTTTATTAAAACTGACTACAATAAGGCAAATCTGCAAAGGTTTGTCCTATGTGACTTAATCAAAGAAATGTAATATTTTGTGCCAAACCAATTAATATGAAATTCAGTTGTAGCCTGCTGGTAGAACAAAAGAACAAGAGGATATTCCAGATAGGATACAGAAGTGTTCCAAAGGAGAACCCTTGAAAATTATCTGCCAGTGCAACAATTTGAGAGACACACACATATATAAATATGTGCCACAGGAAAAACCTCTCCAGTTAAAAACAACAAAAATTACAGGACAATGTAAATACAAAGAAAGGAAATAAACATAATAATCCAATTAGAATATAGTGGTGCCATGTTAATGTGATATTAACAAGAGATAAAAATAGTATGCACATACAAAGATAAGTCCTAACATCTCAAAAAGGAAAAGATGCTGAACATTCTTAATTTATCCTGACATGCCGTAGTATCGTAGGAGAGCTACACAACCTCCTGCTAAACATCGTTGTCTCACTGGCTCTTGCAACCAAGAAGCAATTGAAACTAAGAGGACAGATCCTTTAGCTGTTTCATATCAATGGATTTACCTTCAGAGAAGTTAGTGGATTTATTTCAATCCACACCAGCTGAGAATCTGACAAAATCTAAAACAAAGCTCTGAATGTTTAAGTTTTTCAGAAAATATAGGCTAAGAGATTGTGTTTTCATTACTTGACTGTTATTTTTGTATTTAATAATTGAAATTAAAAACAAACAAAAAGGCTCAAAAACAAACTTTCACTAACGGCATCTGAATCAAATGGTAACAGCTGCATAGCTCTATTTCTTGTCCCTCACTCTCTTACCGCCCTCAGGGTAGAAATCAGAAATGACCAAGATTTAAACATGATTTAAACATGAATATCCAAATAAACACGCACACATACACAGAATTATCCAACAGAATGGAATTCATTGAGATGGGATAAAGAGCATACAGTAAATAAATCCTTATTTATGCTTTAAAAGCTTCATGAAATACCACACTGAAGAACTTACTGCGAAGGTATAGGTTCACCTGAACCTTTAAAGATAACACAATACAGGAGGGCTGTGGATTGTTTTTAACTTTCTCCCTCTGCTCTCCCTACTGACTCTAAAAGAATAAATGTTCAGTTTTATTTTTTTCTCGCTTTCTCAGGTCTATGGAGAAAACAGGGACTGTGGTGCAACATGCACAAATGTGCCCATCATAACAGCAAAGCAAAACAGTTATGTGAGCCAGTTGGGTCACCCCAGTTGAGAAATTGGCATCCCACATTTCAGAACATGGCTGGCAGTAAAATTGTATCTTTCTCCTGGATACTGCACCAAAAATGCCAGTACTGCAAAAGGAACACTGTAGCCATAGCAACAATCAGTTCAAGCTTCAAACTTTTCAACAGACTACTTGATTATTTTCTATTTTAACTTTTCTTGTGGCTTTAAATTCACCACAAGCTCTTTCCTCCTGCAGCTACTTGTTAATTTCTAGAAATAATCTCCCTTCTAGTTATTTTTTGCTTAAATTAAGAAAACTGCCTCCCTTAAGCAGTTAGGCACATTCATTAGGGAGACCTCATCAAAAAACGAAATAGAATATCATTTTCGGAGAAGATGGTAGAAACAAGAAGAAATCAAGTTCTTCGCATTAATTCACATACTTTCCTATAAATTATTGATATGTGGTCTAAAATATCATAACATAAAAAATTCAAGGAGTATAATAGATTAGCAGGATAAACCTTGCTATGTCCACTTCCTTTTGCTATCATAAAGTGGGAGGATTTTGTCCATTTTTATTGCTACAATTTACAAGCTCATTTGAAGGAGAATCTTCCAGGGTAAAAATAGGGTAACACATTCCATCTTTGGGTTCATGACATTTTAACATGTTGTAAACCATTTCAGACACCTTAAATTCACACACTTTTAGTAATCTAAATGTTACCTTATTACTGTATGTTTTTGAAAGGTACTGGGGATGAGATGAAATGACATCTTGGGGTTTTTTTTTTAGAAAAAAACCCCAAACTACCAGAGATTCAATTAAGGTCTGCAGAACAAACCATTTTTTCCCTGAAGGCCAGAAACATATTACAAAATGTTTAGTATTTATTAATTAAAATATACATACAGAGGAAAACAATCTGCTATGGAGACTAAAGGAATTAAATCTACACTAATTCCAACGCTCAGCAGTGCTGTTAGGTTAACAGTTTAACTGTTTTCTGTCATCTTCAACCTCTTTTACATTTTCTTATTTCTTTGTGTCTACAATTTTCACATTCCTCTTTCACTTCAGTTCTGCAGAGGGGATCCCTGCCAGGTTTAAGGGACCCATATTAGTAGCAGTTAAAGTTAAATCAAAAGATTTGTAGATTATCTGCCCCCTTGGCCTCTACAGATGACTTATTTGTAGCACAATCCTGTAACTGAGGCAGGCTTTATCTGGAAACCGGTTGTGAACTGAACTTCTATAGCCAACATATGGACACTGTATAGCAAGGATGATGGACAATCCAACAAAACAGATGAGTAAATTTATAAATGTGTGCGAGGACAAGGGGCTTCTTAAATCCCTGTTCTATACGCTTATTTGGATATTCTGACATGTAACAGTAATATCCACAAATGTGCCATGCTAGAAATGGTTGCTCACTATCGGACTGAATTTTGTCCATTGTTCATGTAAATAAACACCTTTTAAGAAATTCTTTGTTGATATGTTTTTTTTAAAATCTTCCTTTTAAAAGTTCACATTAGAGACTGCTGGAAACATTCCTTGTTTTTTAAACTAGTTTCAAATGTTTGGTTGTCTTATCAGGAATTTTTCAGCCTGAACCCTGCACAGGGCAGGTTCTCAGACTTCTGAATTCAGGGAGAATTGTGTTATTGACTGGAAGGGAATCTGGATCTTAACTGCTTGTCTGAAAGCTGTGAATGGGTTAGTGGCAGGCATGCTGAATGGTGACGGAAAGGAAATAGAAAAACAAGATCCATTAGTATTTTAAACTAAAAATAACTGGAAGAAAACAAAGGTAATTCTGTACTCTAAGCAGGGGCAGGTGAAAGGGGCATGCCTATACCACTAAAGGGCTGCCCCAGGGACCAGGGCACTGAAACCTACCAACTCCATTCAGTGGATACACTTGCATCCCAAAACAAATGTAACATTGCTATTTTAGTGCAGCAGGGTGTATGCCAATAATCTCTTCCAGAAAAGAGAGCTCATGCCCACACAAAGGCAGCCATGTTACACTGAGTAATATAATAAATTCAGATGGTGCATTCAGGTGGCGTAGATGTGCCCTAGGATACCTCCGTCATCATCCTGAAAGATTTTAAGACACTGAACAGAGAGAAGATCAGGTCATTTCCACTGCATCTGCAGCAAGAGGGACTTGTTAACATTTAAGGGAAGACTCTCTCTCTCTATATATATTTATATATTATATATATAAAAACTTAAGAAAGACATTTTCAACATATAAGTTAATTATATAGGAGTGCCGAAATGCTCCAAAGAATATGCAATACTTACTTTTATCTTCTTGGCTTTCTTCTGTTGCTTTCCCTTCCTCCTCCTCCTCATCTACCTCTTTCTGTTGCACTTCTTCCTGGTGATCAGAGGCACTAACTGAAAGGCTCTGACAGCAGTGGTTGAACCCACTATCCCGAGGCAGAGTAAAACTCCGGGGTTTTCCCCCATTTCCATTTAGCACTTGCATTTTCTCACCCTCTACTAAAGGAAATGGACCGTAGTGATCCTGCAGGTGGCACTTTTGAGTTGGAAGAGTTGATTGCCTCCTGTGTTCTGGTGAGATTATGACGGAGTCAGAGAACACTGAATCCTCAAGGGGCAGAGTCTGAAGGTAGTGCAGTCCTGAGCTTGTCAGTGGTGTCTCTATTAAATCTTGCCAGGAACGTCTCTGGCTGGCTGTTTTGCGGACAGGTGATTCAGTGGTGCTCCCAACTGCTTCCTGGCGGAACTCTTCATGAGAAGACTGTGATTGGGAAGTTTCCGTGGATGAAAGCCGGCTGTGTTTTGGTTCCACATAAGGGCTTGCACAACTCATCTACAAAGTGAACAGCAGGATATTCCTCAGATAGACAGTATATTCAGATCTACTAATAACTGCCACAAAACTATTTTATTATGGGCACATCTACAAATCACCTTATGACATACTACAGTGACACAGTGATCACATGAGTCTACACATGACCAGCAGCTACTTCGCCACAGTGGCATGCTCCCCTATTTTAGCGTGCCACTACAGCAAAGTAGAGATGAAATCTAATCATGCACCATGTGCAGTTACTGTGCCACGCTTTAGTACTTATACTAAATTGTAATTTAGTATAAGTATTATAAAAATAATTATAATATATTAGTACCAAAAGGAAGTACTATAGCAAAGAGGCAGAGCAACGTGACCGTATGGTGTTGTGTAGATGCACCAATTAATGACAGTATCTACTTTAGTTATGAGGGAACAAGTTACAAATCTAAACCACTTTGTCTTGTGTGTTTGTATTTTCAGATGTACAGAGTGCATCTATATACTGACATAAATACTACGGTTCAGACTGATCCCCTCACTCTTGTTGAATAATCCCTACTCTGCAAAACAGATCCATGGACTCTCGTGAGACTATTCACTACACTAATAAATAGGTACAAAAATGGCTGAATCTGGTTCTACACTAAGGAATGAGTACTGCCTACCTTCAAGGTGACCTTTCATTATAATCTGCACATTTTTTAGGATGTTGTTGTTATACCTGGATCTAGCCTGAAGATGAATGGTTTGGGTAAATTCAAAAATGGCTTGTCAGTTGCACTCCAGGAAAAATACATTTTCCCATTTACATTTATATACACTGTTTGTGCTCAGATAATTCAGAAGCTTCTAAAGCTAGAAACTTCGAAACTTAGCTTATTTTGTGTTTCATTTTTATGTATCTTTCTAAGATGAACTGGTTAACAATTTCTTAGAGCGTAGACATGGAAGAAAAATACCAGGATGTTAAGTGATGTAATGTGTGTGCATGTTTATTTTAAAGTTAGAAAAAAAGGAAAGCTTTATTATCTCACTGTATTTTTTTTTATTCAACCTGAGTTCCAATGTTTTTCTCATTGCCCTCTGTGCTACCTCCGTTTGTTTCCCAGTTGCAATTTTATTTTTTGTGTTGCCTTCATCATGCATGCTGTGAGTAAGTGATTTGCAGTCTGGCCCTATATTGAAAATGGATGTGAGAAGAAACTGAAAAATATTTGTGAGTGTTTTAATTTATAAATTTTGTAGGTGACAAAATAACTATTTCTGTTTTTTGTATGTTAGCAAAGGACTGACAGTTTTCTGGAACCTACATATGCATTTTGACACTGATACTTATTTTGTGCCATGAAGAATCTTTGATCTAGAAGTGTAGGTTTGGGCTGTGAGTAGAGAGCTACTCATTGAGTAGACTCTGTTTTGCATAGAGTAGTCATGAACATTTTTTATAACTTAACCAACTTTTTCTTGTGAGCAAGATTATAAAGTCTTCTAAATCTGGGTTATGTGCCTACTGCTGAAAGTAGGAGTGTTAGTTGTATTTGTATCTGAAAATATTCATGTGCAAAGATTATCCCCTTGGGTAAGTTCTGATGCTACTGAGTTGTATTGTTTAAGGAACAATTTCAGTAAAGCTGTGGATTAAAAACTACCAGAAAGTTAAGTGATGTTATACATGTGTATGTTTGCTTTTGAGCGAGAAACAAAGGAAAACATCCTCATCTCACCTTAGTTTTTCACTTAGCATAAAGGGCAACAAGAAAAGCATTTATGAAAGTAAGGCTATCTCAGTTTGTTTCCCAGCGGAAATTTTCATTTTTGTGCGCGCATCTTCAGTCCTTGTTCATGAAACAATAGTTTACTCTCTCTGATTTTTTACACTATTGAGGCAAATAGTTTCCTTTCTCTCTCTGCAGCTATACAAGATGTAATTATTAAATCACAGTTTCACTTTCTGCCTCTGGACAAGATTCTTCCCTTATTAATAACTAACAACTTCTTCCTTAACACTCTCACTCCAGTAATCCAAAAAACTAATACTACTTACACTTTACTACTCTGGATGTAAACTAAGATTTTGATTAGTTTCTGGACAGGATTATTTCCCAACAACAAGAAATACAGGGCTTCAAATGAACAACACTAAATTTAGAAAGGCACATAACCATTAGAGAGCCTTATTTTGATCAGAAAAAGATTCAAGGAGATTTTAGGTTTGAAGGGGAGTTTTATTTATCTTACAGGGGCTGACTGAATGCCAATATTTTAATCAGAAATCGATATAGTGAAAACTGTTCTTTACAGCAGTTTGAATGTATTAAGGTTTAGAAAGATTTTAAGTAGGTAAAAATAATACTTTTCACCAAACATTTTCAATTAAGTAACTGCAGAGGACTTACAGAAGGAGGTCGTGGGTATGTGTCATATGGAGGCGGTGGACTGTCTTGTTTGGGTGTTGATGGAGTGTCTGCTTCTTCCTTGTCACTCTCACTCCAGTAATCTAAAAAGTTGTAAGCAAGTTTTTTTATGCACATGTCAATAAAATACCAAGTTAATGAAAAGTTCAAGCTAAACAATCATAGAATCACAGAAAATTAAGGTTTGAAGGGACCTCAGGAGATCTCTTAACGCAATCCCCTGCTCAAAGCAGAACCATCCCCAACTAGACCTTCCTAGCCAAGGCTTTGTGTAGCTGAGTCTTAAAAACTTCTAAGGATGAAAATTTGACAGCCTCTCTGGGTAGCCTGGTCCAGTGCTTTATCCTCCTCCTCATGAGAAATTTTTTCCTAATATCTGAACTAAACTTCCTTTGCTGAAACTTGAGAGCATTACTCCTTGTTCTGTTATCTGCCATCACCAAGAACAGTCTGGCTTTCGTCCACTTTGGAACCACCTTGCAAGTAGTTGAAGGCTGCAATTAAATCCCCCTTCAATCATCTCTTCTCTTGACTAAATAAGCCCAGTTCCCCCAACCTCTTCTCATAAGTCATGTGCCCCAGCCTCCCAACCATTTTCGTTTGCCCTCCAGCTGACTCTCTCCAATTAGACTACTTCCTTTCTGTTAGTGGGGGACACAAAACTGGACATGGTACTCCAGATGTGGCCTCACCAGTGCCAAATGGAGGGTAATAATCATTTCCCTCAATCTGGCAACACTCCTATGATCTACTGACAACACTCAGGATGCTGTTAGTCTTCTTGGCAACAAAGGCACACAGTTAATTTATATATAGCTTATTTTTCCATTGTAATCTCCAGGTCCTTTTCAGCTGCTTAGCTAGTTGGGTCCTCAGCCTGTACCGGCGCATGGGATTGTTTCTTCCTAAATGCAGGACTTTGCACTTCTCCTTATTGAGCCTCATGAAATTTCTTTTGGTCCAATCCTCCAATGAAAAGACAAATCTCAGATACCACTGCAAGTTAAGCCTTAGTAAAAAGCTGACTTTATAAATGACAGCCAGTTTATGCGTGTATAAACTGAAGAAAAAATGCATTCCTTTTTCTTTTTTTAGATAAACCTGACGTCATCATTAGTAGAGTACTTGAAGATTTACTTAGGAATTAGGAACACAAACTGTGCAGTACAAAAACTGTAAAAATGGCATTTAATAGAAAATGCCCACAAAAATATTACCAAACTTTCAACCCTACACCTACAATTATACAATCACTACATCAGCATTTGCCAAATGAAACTGGACATACATGGTTTGGGATGTTTTGAAACTATATTTCAAGCAGAAAGAAGTGAAAATATAACCTGCACTAAAATATCACTGAGAAACTTAATGAACATTAAAAATATCAAATTAATCAAAAACAACTGTAACACACCTGAAACCATTCGTACTTCCATGAATTTCCTCTCTTCTTCTCCAAGTACACCCTACCACTTACCAAATCTTTAAAATGTAATTTTCAGTAATAACCAATTGTATGCAATTTGTTTTATTAACATGTTCATAAGAAACCTATCACATCAGTGTCCATGGATGAAATGCAGAAGATAAACACTGGTTTATGCAATGAAAAACGTCTTACTGATGGTTTCAGAAAATCAATGAAATGATCAATAAATAATGAGGCAAATCCAATAGGTGCAATGGATGTGTAAGTCCTTGAACCAAATTTAGTGGTGCTGCTTATTGGTGACATCAGTTTTAAGCTTGTCATATAATGGAGTCTAATTTGTAGCAATCTGATATTTAGGAAATGGAAAGAGAATAAAAAAGGAAGCTATAGGAGGGTATAGGATTGAGTATGTGCTTTTGAGCCATAATTAGGGCATCATGCTGCTAGGGTGCAGTAACCTGGACAGCCCAGGCATCTACTTGTGGGGAGGGACGGAAAAATATCAGCTGCTGCTACAGCCATACAGTGGCATGGAATTAGCTATAAGTTATTGCTACCCCAATGCATCCTGCTGGCCTGGGAACCCAGTTGCTTGTTAAGCCTTTGCTTTGCACACCTATGTCTTAAACCTCCATCCTAACCTATGTGGAACAAAACTTAACCTTGTCATAGCTGGGCACTGCTTACCTTAATTTCACCTCTATATAACACAGGATCAATGACAATGCAATCATTTTGTATACCTGCTGACTGCCAAATCAGTTCAAAGTCAATAACCTTTCCAAAAACACAAACAACTTATATTACTATTAATATTACCGCTCGGCTTCTCTCTGTATCAAATCCTGGTATTTAAGGAAATCATTGTATAATAGAACAGTTTATTCTGGTTTTTAGAACTTGACAAAACAAAGGTCCAAATGCATGCAGCCCATGCTACTTTTCCTCTTGGATATGTGAAGAGATAATGAATGATTCTTGCTTTAAAAGGTAAGCTATTTAAATCAACAAAAGGTTGAAATGTTAACTTTAATTACCCGTATTATACAGCTTCCACTTGTATGAATTTGGTTATTGTACTGTCCAATTAAAAATATGCTGTAGCCAGTATCATATTCAGGGACATAAAAGGTGCAACATATTTCCTTTTTAAAAGTAACTGTAAAGCATGTTTCCCCAAGTTATAATATGATTTTAAATGCTAATAACATCAGGGTTAGGGTGGGATTTTTGTTTTTTATTTGTTTTTAATAATAAATAGGAGCTGTGCAAAACAACTATGTTTTGTTTTGGTTTTGGATTCAGCCATTTCGGAGGACTGTGATTCATTTTTGTGTTTCAGATCACTGTTCTGTTTCAATTCGGCTGAATCTGCTTTGGCGTTTCGACGCTGATTCAGAGATTCGGATTGGTCAGGTCGAAGCAGGGCCAGCTGAACAACTGCAGGTTCTCCCATGGCTCCTCCAGCTGTGCCTGCCTCTACCCACGCAGAGGGAGCTGCAGGAATAACCCCCATGGCTGCCCTGCTCCATCCCCCGCCTGGCCCCAGTATCCTGGCACTTAAAAGAAGCGGGGGGAAAGCCCTGCACTCACCAGATGCAGCAGCTGTGATCAGGGCCTCTGAGGGCTTGTAACAGAGTCCCTTCCTGTGCAGCATAGGGTAGTGGGGGGCAACAAGGATTGTCCCTTCACCCCCCCCGGGCACCTGCATAGCAGCTGGCCCATAGTGTGGGTGCAGAATGGCTTGGCAGGGCTCTGTGTGCTGTCTGGGAGCTGGGGCCACTGGGGCTGAGTGGTGTCAAGCTCTGCCTGACTGCTGGAGCCACCCCAGCTCCCAGACAGTGCATAGTACCCTGCCAAGTCATGCCGCACCCACGATGTGACAGCTGCTGTGCAGGTGCTATGGGGGGGAGCAACAGCCAATCCCCACTGCTCCGCATTGTGCAGAGGGGCTCTGCCATGAGGCCTCAGAGGCCTTGATTCCTGCTGCTGCAACCGGTGAGTGTGAGGCTTTTTGGTTTTTGGTAAAGTGCCGGGATGCTTTAAAGCTCTCGGAGGCCAAGAGGTTTCCCTCAGGTAGCTGAGAAATGTCTACTTAAAGCATTTGAACGGGAATACAGCTTTCATGAACCATAAATTTGAATTAGTACATAGAAATCCACAAGAAATTTTTCATATAAACAGAGACCTGAAAAAGTAAACACCCTGAAAAAGTAAATAAAAAAGTTACAAGCTCTCTGACTCTTAAAAATATTTTCTCCCAAGTTTCTCAAAAAAAAAAAAAAATTGAAAATATTTGCATACAAGTAGTTGTATGTTTGTGACAGAAAAGCCTGAGGAAGCTGCTGATGGTGAAACACTTGTCAGCAATTCCACTGCAGCACATGATTGTTGCTGGATTACAACACAAATATTTATTCTGAAACTAAAATTAAGCTGTGCCTCTATGATTGTGGAAAAAAAATGTTTAAAAGTGCTTAAAATTGAGTAAGTAAATACAACTTGATACTTTTTTGTGGAATGAAATTTGTCTGACTGTCTTTAGTTTTGGCCTTTGCAGACTTTGAGGGGGAAAAAAAAGAAAATCTCCTGTTACCTTTAAAAAATGCCATGACACTTTATCAAGAGTGGGATTTCTGGCACCAATGTCCTAACACAATTCCAACCAAAGTAACTGACTACATTCAGTTAACTTGCCATGTTTACTTGAATCCAAGACAACTCTGAATTCAAGATGACCCTCCAATAATTAGAATCTATACATGGAAAATGTATAAATGTGGTATAATTTTTCACATGTAGAATCTAATTATAGAAGGGTAAACTTAAATGCATCACTCTTTACTGTTGTAGCAGGCAAGCAGTGGTAGCGTACAACAGGCAGGGGAGTTAAGTGGCCTGACCCCTATCCCCTTTTGCACCTTACCCCTTCCTGCTTATTTCCCCACTATCACCTGCCCCCATGTGCTTGCGTGTCCCAGCACTTGCCTCCCTCTCTTCTACTCTGGGCCTGTATCCCCTGGCATCTGCCCCATCTACCACTTGCCCCCCATCCTACCTGGTCCCCGCTGAGGCCTCTGTACCTTTGCCTGGCCATTTTGCATTGCTTACCCTTTGGCTCCTGCTCTAGCCCTGCTCCAGTCTGGTGCATGGAGCACATGGTTGCTCTAGTCCTAGCCCAGCTTTGCAGCAGCAGTTGCAGCAATGCCAGCTTTGACCCCTGCTGTTGTGTGGCTAGATTGGGGCTGGAGCAACCATGTGCTCTGTGGAGCCAGAGCCAGAGGGTAAGTGGCAACAGGGTTATGGATGAGGAAGCAGAGGCTGGTGGGCAGGGCAAGCAATGGGGGAGGAGGGGGCAGAGACAGTGGTGGGCACTGGCCCAACTCCAACTCAGATTGAGGCCAGAATTGGAGCTGAAGCAGTTGTCTGTCCAACTTGTTTCATAGTTTCATAGTAACTAGGGTCAGAAGGGGCCTAGAGTAGGCCATCTAGTCTGACCCCCTGCCAATGGCAGGAACAAGTGCTGGGGTCACAGG
>JAGPOW010003316.1:60185911-60214295 GCA_030014935.1 Caiman crocodilus
ACATTCCTCCAACGGGAGGGATGTCCCGGTCCCCCCTCAGGAAGACCGAGGCAAAGAACTCATTGAAGATCTCCACCTTCTCATCGGCCACGAGCACCACATTACCCGACGTACTTGAATCCAAGATGAGGGGCTTTCCCCACCTCCCCATGTTAAATTGGGGAGAGGAGCCTTATCTTGGATTTAAGCAAATAGATAATATTAAATGTTGTTAAACTGTTGTCCTATTTTTCTGCACAGGTGACAACATTTAAATGGTGATCAATAAATAGACCAAATTTCAGAAGCCCTCTGAATGAATTATGTTAATTAAATATAAGCTGTTATTGTATTGTTAGAAAATACTTTCTATTTATATGAAAAATGCATCTCTCCCCTCATTTTTATACTACTGGAAAGAAAGCAATTTATTTCTCTACAGAAGTGTCTTGTCAAATTATTAACATTCACTATATTTAACATGGAAAAATGTTATTTTTAAGATAAAATTTTGCTGCAAAGATTTCACTTGCAGAAAGTCACGTTTCTACTAGTCTTACACCCACAGCGTGATGATTCGTGCATCCCTGAAGTACTTGAGATATATTCATGCACAGCAGATCCAGAAGCATTCAGTGCTTAATTGAAATAGGTATGACAACCACCTCTGAATTGTTTCTATGGTATTATAAGTTGCTGTTGCATGAGACTTACTTAATAGAAGTAAAAAAGATTGTTTGGAAAAAACCCCCAAACATAATTGACTCTTGGAATAACCACTAAATAATGAATTCCTGCCTCAGAGTTTCATATAATTTAAGCAAGGTATTATTTTATTAACCTAATGCCTTCAGACATACATTATTCATCAACAAAGTAACCCTTTTGTTGCCATCCGAAGAGAACTCCATAGGAAGACTTAAAACCCCTATACTTCAGTAAGTAAGGACCCTGAGATTATGCTTCCCACTAATCACATATGCTTCCACTGCTAGACACAAATATACAAACAGAGAGGGTTCAGCTTTGTCTGCCCCCACACAAACTCAGCCATAGGCAATGGTAGGGAGGTAACAAACAGCATTCAAGAGAATGGACAATAGCGATTTCTTGTTGTAATTGGCATCTCAACTCAAATATCTTGGAAGCCATTTTAAGCTAATATGAGATGAGTTCTCAGGTACAGTTTCAATAGTACTATAAACCCTAATAGGCTCAAGCCACTGGCATGATTGTTCAAAGTGACTAGGAAGGGGAAGCTGGCTCAAAGTGAAATACTCTGAGTGCTCCCCCTTTCTAGATAGATAGTGCAGAAAAAGCCTATGGAGAACATTGCCCAGTACTTTCTCAGTCATTTTTTTCCCTGTTTTAGTGCGAGACTGCTTGGGTGGTAATAAACAATCCACAGGAGGACTGAGGATCGGAGCTTTATTTCCATACCTTGGCTGGTAACGTTGTCCTTTAGCTTACAACTGTTAATGTCTGTCAAACTGTAGGAACACTATGCCTACTGCCTCTCCTACAGCAGATGATTTTCTCATTTTGCGGTAGGCTTTTGAAACAATCTAACAACTTTTCTCTTTTTCTTCTTAAATACAACTGACCTCCCCTTCTGATCATTTCACAGTTCCCAGGGCCAGACTTTCAGAAAGCTAGTGAAATGACTTTTTGGCAAAGTCCTCTTTTTTTTTTTTTTTTAACTGTTCATTAAGAAGGAATGGGGGGCTTTGTTCTTGTTGCAGGGGAAGCACAAGGCCAGTTATTTGTGCTGGGGGGGAGAGAAGAGGATAGTCTGTAAACCCCTGACAACATTGTTTCAAAAGATGTGTTGATTAAAAGGTGACCCTGGGCTTGGAATGGTCTACTGAAAATTTCCTAGAAGAACTCAGGGTGGTCTGACAAGATTTCTTTAAGCAGTGACAGAGGCCTCATACAGACATTCAGTTTCTTCTGGAAGAGTTGCTGTTCTCCCAGGAAAAACCATAAGTGTACAGATGTTCAGAATTTTTCTCCCAGAGTAAACACGGCTGCTCCAGGAGAAAAATAACCTGGAAATAACCAGGGTCAAATCACTCCTGGCAGAGTTCTGCTGAGAGAGCAAATGTCTGTATGTACCATGGCTTCTCTCAAAATAACACAGTCCTCCAGCATCCCCACTTACTCCACAGGGAGACAGTGTTGTTCTCTTCCCCCTGTCTGCACAGTGCCAGTACTGCAAGATCTCACTTTTCAGGGCCTTTGGGTAAGTTTTTCCATTAGGAGAACAAACCTGGGAGAATTCCCCAAGCTGGATAAGCAAGGGATCCCAACAGTTTTGACAGGAGCCCAGACCCTAAAAGCAACTGGATTTACACACAGATTTGTGTGGACAAGAGGATCTACTGATGGAGATCTGAAAGCTTGACTGGGTGGAAGAGTACAAGAATATTGCTCAGACATGCAGGGATAAAGTCAGGAAGGCCAAAGCACAATTGTAGTTGCAAGTCACATGAAGGGTAATAAGAAGGGTTTCTACAAGTATATTAGCAACAGGAGAAAGGTCAGGGAAAGGGTGGGTCCTTTACTAAATGGGCGATGCAAACTAGTGACAGATGACAAAGAAAAGGCTGAAGTACTCAATACCCTTTTTTACCTTGGTCTTCACAGACAAGGTCAGCTCCCAGACTACTGCACTGGGCAGCACAATTTTGGGAGGTGAGCAGCTCTCAGTGGTGAAAGAATAGGTAGAGACTATTTAGAAAAGCTGGAAATGTACAAGTACATTGGGGCTGGAAGCAATGCATCCAAGGGGGCTGAGGGAGTTGGCTGATGTGACTGCAGAGCCACTGACCATTATTTTTGAAAACTCATGGTGATCAGGGGAGGTCCTGGGCCATTAGAAAAGGGCAAATATAATGCCCTTCTTTTAGACAAAGGAGGAGGAGGATCCAGGGAATTACAGATGGGTCAGCCTCACCTCAGTCCCCGGAAAAATCATGGATCAGATCCTCAAGGAATCCATTTCTAAGCAACTGGAGAAAAAAAAAGTGATCAGGAACAGTCAGTATGGATTGACCACAGGCATGTCATGCCTGACCAACCTAATTGCCTTCTATGATGAGATAACTGGGTCTGTAGATGTGGGGAAAGCAGTGTACGTGATATATTTTGACTTTAGCAAGGTTTTTGGTACGGTCTCTGATAGTCTCGCAGGTAACCTACAGAAGTATAGGCTGGATGAATGGATTGTAAGGTAGACAGAAAACTGGCTGGATCATTGGGATCAGAAGGTAATAGTCAATAGCTGGATGTCTAGTTGGCAACTTGTTTCAGGGGGGAGTGTCTCAGGGGTTGGTCCTGGGGCTGTTTTTGTTCAATATCTTTATCAGTGAACTGGAAGATGGAATGGAGTGCATCCTCAGCAAGTGTGCAGACGACACCAAGCCGCAGGGAGTAATAGATCTATTAGATGGTAGGGCTAGAATTCAGAGACATCTCAACAAATTGGAGTATTGAAACAAAAGAAATCGCATAAGATTCAATAAGGAGAAGTGCAAAGTCCTGCATTTAGAACAATCCTGGGGACCAACTGTCTAAGCAGCAGCTCTGCAGAAAAGGATCTTGGGGTTATAGTGGAGAGGAAGCTAAATATGACCCAACTGTGTGCCCTTGTTGTGAAGAAGGCTAACAGCATTCTGGACTGCATTAGTAGGAGGATTGCCAGCAGATCAGGGGAAGTGATTATTCCTCTCTAGTCAGCACTGGTGAGGCTATATCTGGAGTAGTGTATCCAGTTTTGGGCCTCCCGCTATAGAAAGGATGTGGACAAGTTGGATGGAGTGCAGAGGAAGACAACAAAAATGGTACGGGGCCAGGGCACTTTGCTTATAGGGACAGGCTGAGGGAACTGAGCTTATTTAGTCTGCAGAAAGGAAAGACCAAGGGAAGATTTGATAGCAGCCTTCGACTACCTGAAGTGTAGTTCCAATGTGGATGGAGGTGGACCGTTTTTAGAGATGACAGATAACAGAACAAGGAGCGATGGTCTTAAGTTACATCAATGGAGGTTTAGGAAAACTCTCTCACTAGGAGGGTGGTAAAGCAGTGGAATGGGTTACTTAAAGAGGAGGTGGAATCTCTATCCTGGGAGATTTTTATGGCCTGGTTCAACAAAGCCTTGACTGGGATGATCTAGTTACGGGTGGTCCTGCTTTGAGCAGGGGGTTGGACTAGATGACCTCCTGAGGTCCCTTCCAACCCTCACTTTCTATGATTCTGTGAGTGGTGGCAGCATCTGGGCCATTGAGCACTGTGCTGTGATTTGGTGAGGGATGGTGTTTTGCATTATGGTATCGGACCTTTTATGCACCCTAGCAGCAGACTGAATTATACCACACAAGGCAGAAAACAGGTGGTAAGCAATGCAATGCTTCTACAACAAGTACTAATGCAGGGCTTCCATCTTCCTTATGTAAGAGAAAGAAAACCTTACCTAGCTTAAATAAAAAAGCTAAGCACTAATTATTCTTCTTTTTAATGGATAGGGAAAAAAAAGGTGGAAAGGTTAAAAGGATTTGTCCCAGGACACAAAGGCAAGATTAGAACATACAGTATCCTTTTTTCCTTGTCATAACTATGTTTAATTCACTGTGTTATGCAGCCTCCCCTTTATTGAGGTCTCTGTTTTTGTGGCAAGTGATCAGACTTGGTGTTCCACAGGGAAATCAGATTTTTCTTCAGGCTTCTGGAGAAGGCAGATTTCAGCAGTACTAATATAATGTGGAGCATCTTAGCTCACCCCCTGGCACAGATCTTTGAGAACTCCTGGTGCTCTGGTAAAGTCCCCAAAGACTGGAAGAAGGACAATGTGGTGCCTATCTTCAATAAGGGGAGGAAAGTAGATCCGGCATACTACAGCCCCATCAGCCTGACCTCTATCCTGGGGAAGGTCTTGGAAAAAATTATCAAAGAGGCCGTCCTCAACAGACTGGCTGATGACAACATCCTGAGGGATAGCCAGCATGGGTTTGTTGCAGGTAGGTCTTGCTCGACTAATCTTATTTCCTTTTATGACCAGGTGACCTATCACCTGGACAAGGGAGAAGAGACTGATGTCAAATATCTTGACTTCAAAAAAAGCCTTCAATCTGGCATCCCATGATCACTTCTTGGCAAAACTGGCCAACTGTGGTCTTGGCCTCACCATGATCCACTGGCTGGAGAATTGGCTCTGAGGTAGGAACCAGAGGGTGGTGGCTGATGGAAGTCAATCGTCATGGTGCCCTGTGACCAGTGGGTCCTTCAAGGCTCTGTCCTAGGGCCTATACTATTTAACATCTTCATTAGTGATGTAGACATTGGTGTCAGAAGTGGACTGGCCAAGTTTGCCGATGACACCAAACTCTGGGGTAAAGCATCCACACCCAAGGACAGAAGGGTGATAGAGACAGACCTTGGCAGGCTCAGGAATTCGGCGGATGAAAACCTGATGGTGTTTAACAGCAAAAAATGTAAGGTTCTCCACCTTGGGAGGAAAAACCTGCAGCACGCTTATAGGCTCAGTAGTACTACACTGGTTAGCACTACAGATAAAAGGCACTTGGGGGTTTCATAGTTGGTAGGGTTGGAAGAGACCTGAGCAGATCATTAAGTCCGACCCCCTGCCATAGGCAGGAAAGAATGCTGGGGTCAAACGACCCTGGTAAGTGTCTATCTAGCCTTCTTTTAAAGACCCTCAGGGTAGGAGTGAGCACCACTTCCCTTGGAAGTTGGTTCTAGATCCTAGCCCTCCTGACTGTGAAGTAGTGCCTCCTGATATCCAGCCTGAATCTACTCTCAGTTAACTTACGGCCGTTACTCCTTGTTACTCCCAGTAGTGCTCGGGGGAACAGGGACTCTCCCATTGCTTGCTGGTCTCCCTTGGCCAGTTTGTAGATGGCCACCAGAACCCCTCTCAGCCTTCTCTTGTGGAGGTTGAACAGGTTCAGGTCCCATAGCCTCTGCTCATAGGGCCTGCCCTGCTGCCCCCTAATCATGTGAGTGACTCTCCTCTGGACCCTCTCAATGCTGTTCACATCCCTCCTGAAGTGTGGCACCCAGAACTGGATGCAGTACTCCAACTGTGGCCTAACCAATGTCATATAAAGGCGGAGGATCACCTCCTTGGACCTGCTTGTGACACATCTGTGGATGCATGACAAGGTGCAGTTGGCCTTCCTGACTGCAACCCCACATTGGCAGCCCATGTTCATTTTGGAGTCTATGATCACTCCAAGATCCTTTTCTGCCTCTGTGCCTACAGGAAGGGAGGTCCTCAGCACGCAGGTATGGTGCTGGTTCTTTCTCCCTAGTTGCAGTACCTTGCATTTGTCAGTACTGAATCCCATCTTGTTCTCATCTGCCCACCTCTGTAACCTGTCCAGATCCAATTGCAGCCTGTCCCTCCCTTCTAGTGTGCCCTCATCCCCCCACATCTTAGCGTCATCTGTGAATTTGAACAAGGTGCTTTTCTCCCCCTCATCCAAGTCACCGATGAAGATATTGAACAGTGTAGGCCCGAGGACTGAGCCCTGGAGGACCCCACTGCCCACATTCCTCCAGGTCGAAAATGACCCATCCACCAACACCCTCTGGGTGCAGCCCTTTAGCCAACTGGCGACAGACATCTGACTGCGTAGGCATCGACACCACAATCTCCTAATTTTTTAATGAGAATGGGATAAGAGACAGTGTTGAAGTCCAGAAAGACTATGTCAACTGTGACACCTGCGTCCAAGGATCCTGTAACCTGGTTATAGAAAGCCACCAGGTTGATCTGACAGGACCTGCTTCTAATGAACCCATGTTGGTTGCCCCTAAACATACACTCCCCTGCTTGCTCTTCTCAGATGTGTACCTGGATAATTTTCTCCAAGAGCTTCCCCAGGACCAAGGTAAAACTAACAGGCTTATAATTTCCTGGGTCTTCCTTCCCCCCTTTTTTGAAAATGAGGACCACATTGGCCCTTTTCCAGTCCTCTAGCATCTCACCAGAGCACCATGAGCGCTCATAAAGCTGTGCCAGGGGTCCCGCAAAGACCTCTGCCAGTTCCCTCAGAACTCTGGGGTGGATATTGTCAGGACCTGCTGATTTGAACACATCCAGTCTCACTAGAAGTTCCCTGACTAGGTCCTCTCTGACCTTGGGCCTGGCTGTCCACAAAATGATAGACTACAAAATGAACATGAGCTTTCAATGTGATGCTGTGGCTAGTAAAGTGAACAAAATGCTGGCCTGCACCCATAGATGCTTCTCAAGTAAATCCCAGGATGTCATTTTCCTGTTGTACTTGGCCTTGGTGAGGCCGCAGCTGGAGTACTGTGTCCAGTTTTGGGCTCCACAATTCAAAAAGGGTGTGGAGAAGATTGAGAGAGTCTAGAGGAGAGCCACATGCATGACAGAGGTCAGGAATACAGACCTTATGATGAGAGGCTGAGAGCCATGGGACTCTTCAGCCTGGAAAAGTGCAGGCTCAGTGGTGATGTGGTGGCCACCTATAAGTTTATCAGGGGTGCTCACCAGGATCTGGGGGAACGTCTGGTCACCAGAGCACCCGAAGGGCTGACAAGGTCAAATGGTCACAAACTCCTCCATGACCACTTCACGCTGGACATAAGGAAGAACTTCTTTATTGTCTAAGCCCCCAAGGTTTGGAATAGACTGCTGCCAGAGATGGTTCAAGCACCTACCTTGAACACCTTTGGATATTTATCTTGCTGGGATCCTATGATCCCTGATGACTTCCTGCCCCTAGGGCAGGGGGCTGGACTCAATGTTCCGAGGTCCCTTCCAGCCCTAGCGTCAATGAATCTTAAGCTTTCTCTTCACATCTTCCCATGAGCTGTTGCCTTTCAAAAGGCAAGGCCATCATTAGGCTGCTGTAACAGAAATGGTTAATACCCTAGGATCTCTGAAAAGTGCCTTGACAAGCTGTAAATCCTTGTGAGCTATGTAAGAGAGTCTATCTTTTAATTTAAAATGTCTAAACATTTTTACATTTCATATTTCTTCTAGGATTCACAGCTCTGGTCTTTATGTGCCTCAAAGGCAAAAACAGTCTCACAGATGAAGGCTCAGCAATGTAAGAGGAATTATAAACTCTGATGTTCCAGTTTAATGATCCATGGGTGGAGAACATATCTCTGCAAATTTTTTATCATCAAGGCCACTCTAATTTCCTTGGGTCTGCTGCCATATAAAAGACAGTATCCATTCATAAGACCAGGTGAGCAGATATAGTTTTTCTGTGGACTTGTGTAAGAATTTTATAGGATTTTGGATAGAAAGCTATATTTGTATCATGATGAAATACTACCCCATTCTCTTTCACTTTCTGCAATTATTTCCAATTTAGAGCGCTAAAGATCATGCCATTTGATAGACTCAGTTTTTTACACTTATTTTTTTATCCATGAATATTAGTCATGAAAGCTAATGTTATGTGGATAGGCACTGCATAAGGACAGTATTGATTCTGTAAATCTGCCACTCTTAAAAATAATGTGCTATATCAAATGTGCTGATAAAGTCACACATCTCAGTCTTAATGGAAGCAGCAGAAGTGTAAAAAATTGAAGCCTAACATTAAAATCTTTATGGTAAACAAATTAAGTCAAAATTTGGAAGAATTTGTTTTTGTTCCTAATACATACAGGATTGCTTCCTCCTCTGTGATCCCCTAGAAATGAAGCATCTAACTCCCAGTAAAAAGGAACTTCCTTGTGATTGAAGGGGGAAAAAAACAAACCAAAACAACTCTCCCGCAAAAAAGTTGCAAGACCCATTTGTGACTTTTTTTAGACAGTGGGAATAAGATATGGAAAAAAGAACGGTTTGGGTGAGATAGAGAATTGAATGAAGGAACCAACATAAAAAGAAAACCACTGTACCTTGTTCCTGTTTGATCCTCTCTCTCTCTGCATAGCCAGCAGCAAGCATGTTAATTCTGTTCAGCCATCTGAAATTATATTAAAAAAAAGGAATGATACTAATTCAGCTTATTAACTTGGGGACTTTGCTACTAAAATGACGTTATAAGCCATCTGAAGAAGATATAGGACACTGTTATTTTACATATAAGACAGCTGTTTTTTGTTATACTTTTATTCATGGTGTCTCCAAAGATCTATAATTTTGCTGCTGAACAAATTGTTTCCATACCAAAGATTCTGTTTCAAATAGAAAAGCTTAAATGATGGTAAACATCTGTAAAGTAAAAGACTTTGAAATAATCAAAGACCTATTAAGCTTACTGCTCTCACATGTGCCACTACACTACACTATATCAATACAACCACTGTTGTATACAAATGCTGTTTTACAGAGATTTAAGCAATATTTTAAGGCCTGATTTGGCATCTTAGCAGAGGAAAAGATCAGAACCCAGTAGTCAAAAGAATAGGTTTACTTCTAAACAGAGAGGGGGAGTTTAATTATGACATTAAGTTTTTTAAAGCTTACCTACAGTGCAGAGTACAAAGAGATGGGAATACATCAGAACCTGCTTTTGTGTTCGAGTTGAGGAGATAAAGGGAGGGAAAGGTAGTTGCCTCGAAACACAATTCATGTTTAAGGCACTAA
This sequence comes from Caiman crocodilus, assembly GCA_030014935.1. Classification (NCBI taxonomy): domain Eukaryota; kingdom Metazoa; phylum Chordata; order Crocodylia; family Alligatoridae; genus Caiman; species Caiman crocodilus. The sequence goes on from JAGPOW010003316.1 coordinate 60,195,489, forward strand.
CCTCTACTTAGACCTGAAAAATGTATTTCCATAAGCGGAGTGAATTAAAAATAAACTACAGTTATTCTCTTCATTTAGCAATGCTGTCATTGTCAAACAGACATTCAGCCACCTGTAGCTATACATTGCTTCAACCTGCCCTCTAACCCACAGGGGGCTTTCAGTGTATTCATTTTCCAACTGTTCACTCTATATCAGCTCCTCCCTCAATGAGGTTTTAAACCAACATGACAACCTCGCATTGGTAAATCTGGAATTATTTACCCATGACATACCATTGCAGAGTTTTAGCAGACCTTGCTTTTTAAGCTAATAGTTTTACTACAGTTTTATTACAGTTTTAGTAAGCTAGCAGTTTTACTGCTTAAATATATAATAAAATGAGAGGGACGACAAAAATTAATATTTTTCTTATTGGAAGAAAGTATTCTTCCAAAATACCTGCTTCAGAAAACTGCAAAGGATTAGCTTTCTTTGCATAGTGTATGGAAGCAAGAAGAATCCAGTATTTTCCCCACAAATGAAGATGGCATCCTTTGCAAGTGTTCTCAAACATGAAGTTTCCAAGGCATTTCAGTGGGTGGCAACCAAGCCATCAGATCATGATATGCAGTAGCTCTCACTGAAATAAAGACTACGGTGTGGTGTTTGACAATTGATAGGGTTGATCAACTGCTCTGTGTTAAGAGGAGCAGTAACAACACTACTCTTGCTGCAAGGTTGGAACATCTGATATTAACAGCTAATGCTATCATGGGAGAGATGGAAGAAAAGGAAGACAGAATGAAGAAACCTAAACTTTCAGGTACTGTAGTTAATAGCTGCTTACATTTAAAAAAATAATTGGAGTTTTAAGGCAAAAAACACAAATCGACCAATCCTGCCACAGAGAAGTAGTCGCATCTTAAATCATCAGAAGAGTGCCATCCAAACTTTACATTAAATTCATCACAAAGGCCCAGGAAAGAGTCCTACTTTAGTTGACTGCACCAACATAGCCATTTCTGCCCGTGGTGTATTAGACAAAAAACGATAGAGCCTTGCTTGCGACACAGATGTTGTCTCCAATAACTAAATGATATTAGCTACTTTTAAAGCAGGTAATTTTGTTGACAGAACATGTTGCTTACTGGAAATGCAATCTCAAGATAAACTTGAAGAAATACAGCATATTGATCCACAATTACTGATTTAAAACATCTAATTATCAGTTCCATGATTTGGAATACTACCTACTATAGACTCCTATACAAGTGGAACAAATGAAATTCTCTCCTGCATGCTTTAATATTGCAAAACACTTAAGGATCATTTCTTCTTGAGTGGTTTGTAAATTTGGGTGCTAAAAGGACAATTTTGACTTCTGCAAATTATTTGATAATATAAAAAAGATACTGCACATAAACACGTGGTTCCACAGCAAAGCTCCTTTAGCTATGTTAAATTTCTCAATAAGGATCAGAACACTGTCATGTATAAGCAATGGTCAGAATGAAACCTATTGCAGTAAGTATAGACTGTAGGGGAAGTTGTAAAACTGTTCTGAAGAAAATAAAAGGAATAAAATACTCCACTATTAAGGAGAGATGTTAGGGGTTATTAAGTTACAAAAACAATTAGTATTCATTGGTACAGATGTGTATTGTTCTGTTACAAATATGAAAAGATATGGTAAAAATACACTTGAAAAAATTCTGAAAATGCTGTGATACAGTCTACCTTCCCTGGTTCGTAAGCTGGATCTTCATAACCAGTGTTTATTCACGGGGGGGGAGAGGGGGGGAGTGTTTTGCCTGCCCTGGCTCTGTGATTCTTAAAACTACACTAGTTGGGAACTGTTTCAAAAGTCCTGGCATGGTAATATCTGTAGGGTTGGGGGGTGGTATGATTCCAGCTCCGCCTCTAACCTGACACCCGCAGTGGGCGCCCCACTCATTCACGCCTAGTGATGTTGCTGCATATCCCTTGCAAACATCTAAAGGAAGGAATTTTGTGACTGATCTCAAAACTTTGTGTATATAAATGTCAAATATTTAATAACTTTTATATGAAGTTGCATACATCAAAATGAATTATTATTTTACCTTATTCTACACAGCAGAATATGTAATGTTCAGAGCCAGATAACGAGCTGATGCCCTGAAGGGTCCAAGCGACAACAGTAAGCATTTGTACTCTGACCATAATGCAAAGATTCTATTACTGGAAATTTAAAGGAGGCCTGAAGTATGGAAGCCTTTAAGAAAGATTTTAATATGGCTAATTCTAAAATTTTACTTGTCCCCTTTGTTTTGGTCCAAAGGAAGTAGCTGTAGGAGGAAGATGTTTGTAAATAGCAAACACTTGGCTAGCTTCCAGAAGGCAGAACATCGGCACAGTGGGATATGAGCGTAGACATTCAAAATACTATTCTGCCCCAAATTTACCCATGATGTGGCTTTCAGCCCTGATGATGGTATTTTAACTTAGCTATAACTGTCTGCTTTGACAAGGAGATAGTTTTCCAAAGGGGAAAAATGTAAGAGGTAAGCTAAATGTTGATCTCATCAACAAAAGAAGAGCATTTCTTTTTAAGTAAAGGATCAGGTTAGCAAATACATAGTAAATGCACCAAGAAGCATAAAAGATGATCATAGGAAATAAAAGATACCCAAATAACAGGATTAGGACATTAAATAGAAACCTAAAGCCATGCCTGTACTAGGAGTTCTTTAATGGTGTAGGACAGGGGTAGGCAACCCCTGGCACAGGTGCCAGAGTGTGGTACATGAAGGCATTTTGCTTGGCGTGCATGCCTTGGGGCAGACAGTAGAGAAGGGGCCAGGGCTGCACTGCCACAACAAGGATCGGGCCCCTTGCAGCTCCTCCTCTGTCTACCCCTGGCACACCAACATCTTACAAATTGAGGTTGCAGGTGGTTTTTGGCACTCTGCCCAAAAATGCTGCCGACCCCTGGTAAAGGAATATCTACTGTGATGAAACTGAATTGGCAGAGCTGTGCTTTTACTTTGTACAATATTCTGCTCTCCTCTCTTCCTCCCTCTCCCCTTCAACAGAGCAAATTATATTGATAAAAGTGCAGTTTTCCTAATATAACAGCCCCTACACTGGGGCATGTGCTGGTACAGCTACAGCAGTAAGGAATCAAGCTCCTCATACCACTAACAAAGCTATGCTGGCTGGTAACAACTGACCCTATCCTTTAAACAGTAAGAAGACTACAGGCAGCCCTCAGACTTATGATGCAATCAGTTCCTGAAAATGGCGTCTTAAGATGAAACATTGTAACTCGGAACCAATTTTCCCACAGGAACAATGTTATAAAAGGGGGGCTGGTTCCTTTACAATGCTCGACACAGATGCATCCATCTGATAAGTCTGTTGTGGTGGGGGGGAGGGGAGGGAAGGAGTGGAGGGGGTAGATCAACACTCCCACAGTGAGGGAGGGACAGGGGCTGGGGCAAGCGCTGCCCAGCTGGGGCACAAAGGGTGCGGGGAGGGGGTGAGGTGGCTCCCGCTGCTGTGTACCACCATTCTGGGAGCCACTCTCCTCCCCGCTACCCCAGCTGGGCAGCACTCGCCCCAGCTCCTGTCCCGGCCCCAGCCCCTCCCTTGTCGGGGAGATGCTGCTCTGCCCTCCCCTCCCTTCTACCCCCCATCACAAGAGACCTACGAGCTAGAAGCAGCTGTGTCGAGGGTCATAAATTCAAAACCCACATTGGAACCTGGAAACAGTGTAAATTTATAAAGGTTGTAAGTGTCATTCGTCATAACTCAAAAGTCATAAGTCAAGGACTGCCTGTATGCATTCTAACATGCATATTTTGTGGGCATAGGAGTGTGTATGCATAAATGCACATATTATTTGTGTACCCTGTTCAGGTACATATATAAATCCTTAACCACTAAAAATGTTAATCAAATAATCAATGTTGAAATTTAACTATTCAGTAAAGTTATGTTTTTAGACATTTCCTACTTACTTTTCTCTGCCTGAAGTATATGGTACAAATTGTGCTGAAAAGAACTGCATAATGTATAATAAAAGCACATGTCAGAAACTAGACAAGAAGAATGAACAGAAATGACTGAATCTTTTTTCTTTTAATAAAAGTGTTTCAGAATATCTTCATATATCAGGGCTAGTGCAGGATGTGAAACTTGCTATTAAATGGCAAATACTTTCTTATACTAGCTCTGTATTTTACTAATCAACTTTATGGAACTTGGTGAAGATAGTTTGTATTTAAATGTGTAAAAAAATGAGAGCAGATTTCAGTCTAATATATTTTTATGAGCTAAAATGTAAATAAGTCACTCATTATGGAAAGTTTAAAAAGAGAAATAAATCAAATTACTAAGATTAGTCCAAGACCATTCAAACATTTTTTAATTTATTTTTTACTTTTTAAATGCATTATTTAATTTTGTGATATATTTGGCATAGCATATGCCAATCCTCAGAGACAGGGCACCTCTTCACACAATGCTGGTTTACCAATGTAAATTTTACTTGTGTTCAAACTCACAGTATTTTTAGAATGGTCAAGATATAATTTCATTATTGCAGAGGACATTTTGTTCAATTTTTAGTGAACTGCATTCTTAGTGACTAGTCTATCTAGCAGAATTGTATAACTGTCAACCAAATGCAAAAACTTTACAAAGAATAAGGTTTCAAAGTCCCTCTGATTGCAAATGACTTTCAGAAGCTCACAACTGACATAGCTGCTTTTGAAAACTTTATCAGATATCTATATCTGAATAAAAATAATGATAAATATAAAACTAATTTACTTTCTGGTCAAATGTCATCAGCAAGAAATGGAAGTTTTCTGAAACTGAGTTGCCAAAAAGCAGCTGAACATGGCAAATATATTAAAGGTGTCAACATTACTAAAGTATTTATGAGCTGGTTTCATAGATTGTCTTTGCTTGTCTTTTATATTTAATTTAGAAAGGTATTCATCATCTTACTTGTCAACATTGTCTTCACACATAACCCCAAGGGAGCAGGATTCTCAATTTAAGGTGGGAAACTTTAATTCAGTTTCTTTTACTATATATTTGGCTTCCATTATATTTGTCATAATAAATGGATTCCATTTGATGTTTGGGGAAAATAAAAAAGATATAGTAGTAAACACATTAATAGACATAGAAATCCCAGTGTTTTAATATCATCTATTCAAACAAGTTAGAGGTATACCTTGCTTAAGTCTTTCTGAAAATTAAAGCATTTAATAAGATCACAGAAGTGGACAAAAATTCCAACTCCCTTTTCCCAGCTTCTCAACCGTCATATGCGGCAGTTTCCAACAATGAATAAAGCTTAAATCATATCCCTTGCATCTACCCTTTCTTCCTGTGTGATCAGGACAGTAACACTCTTCCAGTTAAATTATTCAGCTCTTCAAAATGGAATTTTGAGGAGTTAAGAGAGCTTAAGCCTCGAGTTTGGGCCATTGCAAAGAGTGATTTTTGACTATCGTTAAATGCTAAACTCTCAGTTGTGGGCCCTCACCACCTATGCTGGATCAGGCCCCAAAGTAGCACTTTTACAATAATAGTTACTTTATCTTCTGAACTGAAAACCCTGCAGGGTTCTGCTTTCTTTAGCTATGGTGTATGAAAACAATCACTGTTGTCATTGCTTCAAAGAAATATTGATGAAAACCTTGTTTTTACTTTGTTAAATCTTCCTATTTGGTTGATAGTTGTGAAGATCTATTTAATCTCAAAGGTGATTTTGTTTTTAAAAGTTTCAGTAAGATCATTTTGGCATCAAATAAATATTAAAAATATGATTTCATCTAACAGAAATAAAATGTCCTTTATGCATCTCAAACTTAAGATTAAAATGAAGACAACTCTATAACATGTTAAACTCATGCTCTTCAGAGTAAAGCATTATACTCAAGAGTGGTTTTCTATACAGTTGCACTGGGTTTTGTTACCTGTTCATGTCATCCAGATGTTCAGCGGCAAAATAAAAACTTTTGATCTTAGGATGGCAGGCTTTGAATGCACTGTGGGGGAGAAAAAAATACAATGATATAAACAGTAATCATATGACCTTTCCTTTTCAAGGTTTAGATAGGCACCCAAGTTACTTAATGAGTTGAGACTTGTTTAGTTGATTAGGAAAAGAAAAGGACATTCTGGAAAATCTTATAACTTTTAGGATCCATCTAGTTGTCTCTGATTATAAAGACAAGTATCATCTGCCTACAAAAGTAAGATTCGGTACAACACACATTTCCATAATGGGTGCTAACTGTTAGACAATTGTGTGTGCATGGGTGGAAGTGTTAAAAGTGTTTCTAGGCAGAATATTGATTGAAATATTTACTTGATATAACAGAAAATCTCAGTCCCTACAATTTTTCAAAATGTCAGTGCGCACCTTCAGTATTCACTTTAGCTCTAACGAAAGAAAATCAAATAGAAAAACGTGATGTGGCGATTGATTTTTGACAAGCAATAGCACATCAACAGGGTGTTTTTGAGGTTATTGAGAATGATGGGCAATAGCATGTCATTGTTCCTTCCTGCCAAAGTAATCAACATGACTGAGTGTCAACAGCTTTTTAATATATGATATATTATGTGGGATAAATTACTGAAAGCAATTTGAAGCAAAGCATGAATATAATTTTAATAATTAAAAAGATATTGGAAATTTTGCATGGATACTTATGGCAAAGCTATATTAATTTAAAATGTAGAAATACTTTAAAAAACTGGTTTAAAGACCATTTTAAAATAAGCAAAAGTGCCTAGCAAACTCAAATTTTAAAAGAAAACAGTATTTTATATTAGGTGCATTGTTCTTATTTGTAAGAAAGAACAATTTTTTAAAAAAACATCTGGTCTTTAAATATCTTTAAATATTAACAGAAAGCAGGGAATGCGACTTGTAAAGAGAGAGGAAAAGGATTTTTCTATGTGTTAGTACATCACAATGTTACACAAGTGAGAACAGACGTTTAGCAGCATCTGGTCTGTTAAAAAAAAGATATAATCAAGTTACTGAGACCCAAAACTTGACTTCAGTAAAATTGTTGTAACATCTGTCATCTAATTTCTAGCTACCTTATTTGCTTTATTTCCCATTTATTCATAAACATTGAATAGCCTTATTTGTTCTACTATCCTGTAGAAAGCGCACAGAATGAAAAATTTAAATGAATTGAAATCAACAGGGATTAGTGGATATCATCAGCAATGCTGTTTCACCAACAAGAAATTAAATAAAGTATAGCCAGGTGTATATTGCAGTCATAAAAAACCAGAAATACAGGAAAAAGCAAAAATATAGAATACATTTTTATTTTTGACACTTTTTTATAGGTTTATTTAGAAAATATAATTTTTAAATAAAAAATATCTTTATTTTTGTTATTTAAGGAAGCTTAAACTAAAAGGAAAAGAATGAGTTTCCTTTTCGAATGAGAATGCAAATCATCACAGGCAATGATTACTTTTTCAGCAGTTTACACTATTTCAATCACGCTTGGAAAACCTGAAAGTAGAAAAACATGCTTAAAAAAAACCAAACCCATTTGAAAGTCATCAAGAGCAACAACTATGTCAGCTGAATGTTAAAGAAAAAGAGAAAGAACAAACATGAAAAATTCCATTTAGCAAGCAATGCACAAAGATTTCAGTGGTAATGATCCTGAACGCATATGGTACATGCATACTCATGAAGAAACAGGTTCATATATACACCAAAAGCATAAACTAGAGAGAAAGTAATTTTAGAGCTTCAGGCCAGGTCCCAAATGCAGATAAGCAGGTGCTGAACTATCAGCTTTAGTTAGTTTCCTCTAAGTCAGGACAAACTTTTAACGTCAACAGACTGTTGAAACATGAATTTTGAAAACTTCTCTAGTTAGTCCTCAATAAAGTTCAGATTTGTGCCTGACATAGATTTGAACATTTCCTCTAAAGGCCTTTCATTAATTTTATACTTGAAGTGCTTACTTGAGAACAACAATAAACTCCACTTAACCTGTTTCTTGCAAATACACTGTTACTGATATTAAAATAATTACACAAAACTACAACTAAATATTTACAGAAAAGCCATCAATACCTTTAAAGCAAACTTCAGATAGCTACTGTGCAGTTAAGCGTTTGATTTTTTTATTGCAAAATCTAACATATGCAAAGAAACTTTACTGATATAAATAATTGGCTTTAGAAGAAAATCCCACGTGGTTATGAATCAGGAAAAATTCACCCCTTAAAGAGTTCTTCCTTTTTTCTTTTCATTGTACAGTATAATTTTAAACACACTTACTATTTCTTGCGGCATTCACTGGCTCTGTCAATTTTAAATTCAGGTAGGCTGATGAATCCTTCTGCTTTTTCATCCTATGGAGACAGTTCCACATGTTATTCAGATTATTGAGGTGTATGGAAAAAATATCTGTTTTTTATATAGTCTTGTATAGTCTCTTTTGTACGTGTGGCAAGCTATCCTTGCCTTATGGCTTCCCTGATTATTTTAGTCTCCAATCCATATATGCTCTCCATTTTCATGACCCAATCAAATTATGAGCTCTCTTCCAGTCTACTGAATTAAGAGAGTAGTAAAACACTGGAGCAGGCTACCTAGAGAGGTTGTACAAATCTCCATCCTTAGAAATTTTTAAGACCCGGGAGACAAAGCGTTGGACGGAATGATCTAGCTGGGGATGGTCCTGCTTGGAGCAGGGGGTTGGACTAGATGACCCCCTGAGGTCCCTTCCAACCCTCATTTTCTATGATTCTATAATTGTCTTTCCATTTGTTTGTGTTCATTCCCAGGTCTATCATTTATACAGTTATATTTTCACAGCAGCATGCTTTTCATTTTTATTGTTTGGGATACTTAGCAGGGATCTGGGTGATCCAGTTCCCATGGGAAAACAGAACCTCCCCCCCCAGCAATTTTGCTATTTTTACTGAGAAAAATGCAAATTTCTCATTTTAATGGAGAAATGCACAGATTTTCCATGTTTGCAAAGAACTATTTGCAGGTTGGCAGGGTTCCAACCTGCAAGGGGCTGAGGGGAGTGGGAGAAGGGTGGTCAGGCAGGGGGTGCCATGTTCATTGAGGGACTCAATTTTATATAGTACTTTGAGAAGCCTTTAGCTCTTTTGTGCTTTGGGTGGTATACAGGCCAAAACAGATGCCATTTTTATTAAGTACTATTTACTGGATTTATTTGAATCCAGAACAGAAGTTTTCCCATTCAACATGGGGGTTAAAGGCTTTCATCTTAAATCTGAGTACAAATAGGAGGGAGGAGAGGGAAGGGAGGAAGTTAATGGCTGTGGCTGAGCATAGGGTCAGATTCAGAGCAACTGCCACTGCCTGCTCCATTCTCCTGCACCCCTTGCCACTAGTTAACTTCCTGTTTCAGCTCCAGCTAGGACACTGCTTAAACCCAGTAAAGGCAGCATGGAGCACAGACTGCTTCCATCCCTCGATTGGCCATGCAGTGGTGGGGTGACACTAGCTCTGGCTCCAGGGCTGAAGCTGCTACCACCGTTACATGACCAGACAGGAACCCAAGGCACCACATGCTCTGTGCTCTCTTCCACAGGCCAGACTGGCACCCCAGCCAGAGCTGCAATGGGAGCTGCAATGGGAAGAAGTATGTAAATTATACAAATCAGCCAGATTTGTACTTCTTCGGAATTATTTAAAGAAATGGGACCTTAGGCAGTCAAATGGTTGTTTTGGAAAGCATGGAGTATATAATTTAGCACCTAAATCATAATTAAAATCAAAATACAACACATTAGAATAGAACCTGATTGAAAAACAAGTCAGTTTTACATAATTGCAGGGCTTCAGGAACTGTCATTGATTTCAATGATTACAACTAAATAAGGCACTTTTAATGGTACATAAAATGAAGACTGTAATCCCATCTCTAGCTTATAATGATAGGGATACAAGACTAACTTTTTCTTTTCTAATTTTGAGTAATGAGAAAATGGAAACTTTGTGAAAGACTGTGAGCTTAGGGTAATACTGAGATGAGCAATTCTTCCTTATGCTAAAAAGGCAAATTTTAAAGGCCAAATCCTGAAAACTCAGGCCCCTGGCACACATTCTTTAATAGTATGATGGGATCAGATCCCTGATCTCAACAATCATACCTCCTGCTATGCCACAGATGTATGGCAGGACACACCATTTTGGGATCATATCCAATGGCACCATTACTACTTGTCAGTTCAGGAGGAACCCAGACAAGTTGCAAAGGCAAGTTGAAAGCTGGGTACCTGCAGCCAAACTGAACTGGAGTGGCATCTGGGTTGGAACCAACCATCCACTGTTTAAGACTCCTGTGCAATGCCAGGGATGCACTGGGACCGGTTGAGACTCCTGTGTAGCCCCAGGACTGATTTTCAGTCTCAAAGATCCAGCCCTAGGACCGCACGCGAGCTGGTTCCAGATCCCTGAACAGTCTTAGAGCTTGGACTGATAATTGCAGATGCTGGGGCCGGTTCAAGACTACTGTGCAGTCCTAGAAATGGGATAATCACATGATTGTCAGTCCTAGCCCTAAGACCACTCCAGAACCAATTCCAGACCCACTGATGATTAGTGCAGGCCAGTCCCAAACTCTAGTGTTGTCAGATGGGACAATCAGTTGATTGCTGGTCCCAGGCCCTGGACTTCACTGGATCCAATTCCAGACTCCTGTGTGTTCCTGGGGCTAGGACTGATGATCAACTGATTGTTGGTCCCAGACTGAGGACTGCACCGGCATCTTAAGAGGCATAACTAGATGTCTGAGTGCCATGGGCACATGAGGCAGCACTGGACACCTTGAGCAGCATCAGGGGGTTTCATGTGGATATTTTCATGGCCTCCACAGTGTTGGCACCCTGGTTGTCCTCTTTATGCTACCATGCGAATTCCTATGAATGATTAACATCATCCTATATGTTCTGTTAATTTCAGAATGATTATTTGGGTGAATATAGATAACTGATGACAACAGTACTACTTGAGACTCACTGGCATTACACAGCATAAACAAAAAATATCTTCTATTCTTACCTCCTCATTGATATACCAGTATAGAGAAGTATCCTTCAGAACAAACCAATATTTCTTCCACTTCTGGGAAAAATAACTCTTGGCATCTTTCTTTTTCCAAAGCCAGCCTTCACAGTCCCCACGGCCAAGATCTTTACAGGAAATCCGCCTTTTGCTCTTACCAGGTATGGGAGCTATAAATGCCAACAGTTAAAAGGAGCAGATACGAAAGGGCTTTTGTTATGCATTTAATGAACTAGTCAGGAATGTTCAGTTTTTCTAAAAGGATTGATCTCTTTACAAAAATTAATACAAAATTTCAAAATAAATTTCTCTAACATTATAATACTCAAACAAAGAGAGCAGTATACAGCAAGGAAAACAGACACACTTCCTAGCCTACAGTAAACTAATCTATGTATTAAAGAAAATACAGTAGACAACAGAAGAAAGGTTATATTATGGTAGGAGGACAATGTCTACAAAAAATAAGATAACTTGGTTTTGATGTTTCTGCACATTCTGATAGTTCATTGCATAACATATACAAACAAATGAACAAATATAAACAAATGCAAATACAGGCAGGGGTACTTATAATAATTACCAAGTAAAATGTCCTTTTTTTCCAATAACAGTATTCAGTGAAGGCTGACTTACAGATCCTTCAGCTGTGAAGGACCTGGGGGTTACAGTGGAGCATAAGCTAGATAGGAGCCAGCAGCAGGGGTGGTTCCAGGGTGGGATGAAGGGGTGTGCTGTATCTCCCTTTCAGTGGCACTACTTGTCCCAGTGCAGCCAAAGGGTGCAGGGAGCAGCTGCATGGGGTGCTGGGCTCTTCTGGGAGCAGTGGCAGAAGGCAGATTTCCTCTTTTTCTAACTGCTCACCCACTGTGATGAACCCATCCCCCATCACTAACACAGGCATGGGGAGGGCCCCTTGAGTGACTCATGCACTGCTCCTGTCACGGGATACTAGACTCAGCCAGGAACAGCAGTGCTGATGCACGGGTTCTTCCTTCCAGCAGTGGGGGACATTTGAGGGAGAATGGGCAGAGAGCAGGCACTGGAAGAAGGATCCTGTGCACTGCCATGCTATCCCCAGCCAAGAGCTGTATCCTGTGCAATCACTTCTCACAGCCCCTGACTGGAGCAGAGTAGAAGTGGCTTTGGGGCTCCCCCCATGCCTGGGCTGAGCTGGGGACTGTAGCAGCAGCAGTGTTAATGGGTCCCTTCTTTCGTGTACTTGCTACCTGTCCAGATTCCAGCCATGCCTTTACCCCCAGATCCTCCCATGGTGTGCAATGCCGTGTGCTGCACCCCACTTCATAACATCCTAGATCTGCCCATGGCCAACAGTATGCTCTTGTTGCAAAAAAAGCCAACAGAATTCTGGGTTTAACTAACAAAAAGTGTCATTTGCAAATCAAGAGAAGTGGTTCTTCTGTTCTACTTGGCACTAATGAAGCCTCCTCACCTGAAGTTCTCTGTCCAGTTTCGGGCCCAACACTTAAAGAAAGATGTGGACAGATAAGAAAGAGTCCAGCAAACAGTAACAAAAATGTCAGGTGAGTGGGAAGTGTGACTTATGAGGAAAGGCAGAAAGAACTAGGATTAGTTAGTCTGAAGAAGAGAAGTCTCAGGGGAGATTTGATAGCAACATTCGAATACCTGAAAGGAGATTACAGAGACAGATTTTTGCCTGTGGCTGTAGGGGATCGGCCTAGCAGCAATAACCTTAAACTGCAGCAGAGGAAATGTATACTGGAGATTAGGGAGAACTTGATGTCTCTGCTGGTGGTTAAGTACTGGAAGGATGCCTAGAGAAGCTGTAGAATCTCCATCTCTTGAAATTTTCAAGAGCAGGTTGGATATACACTTGGCTGTTAAGGTTTAGTCAGGGATGATCCTGTTTTGAGTAAGGAGATAGACTAGAGGACCTCATGGAGTCTTTTTCACCGTACTTTCCTATGACCTTATGATCTTTACAAGTATTGGAAGGGGCCATGAAAACCTACATAAAGGATCATGCTGCCATTCAGCAGTACATCCATACCTTTACAAAAGACTGCTGAAAGTGGTTCTGAACCAAAAAAGGACAATTCATAATTATTATGTATATTACCATGTCACTTAGGTGTCCTAGCTGTGAACCAGGAGCCCATGTATAATTAAGCATTGGACAAAGAGGGCAAAAAGATGATCCCAGTCCCCAAGAAGATACACTCTAAGTATAACACAAGAGACAACAGTTGGATATAGACAGAGGAGCACAAGGAGAGAATGAGACAATATTAATAATGGATGAACAGTTTTGTCAAATGAACACATTTAGTTAGCTAACACATCATCTTTAAAATATTACACTATTATAGACAATAATATTCAGGTGTATTTCCTACCATTATCTCAGAAAGTACTTATTCATTATTTACCTTTGTTTTTCTTTTTAGTTTTCTGCTGTAGAGAAGATTGCTGAAATGTCTGTAAATAAATCAAGACACAAGACAGCAGTGAAAAAACAAATGTACATATTTAAAGCACCTCCTTGTTCTTGGAAAAATAACAATTACAATTTCAGATACTTAAGTGATCAAGCACAATCTTGGGACAAAAAGCAAGAAAGATTTGTAGGACCTTCAGGGGAAAAAATATTTCATACTTTTACAAGATACTGAAATCAACCAATAAAACACATCACAATCAACTAGCCAGCAGAACAACAACTGCAACTAAGTTTTTTTCCCTCAAAAACAGCTGTTTTTCTCTACTCTTTCCTAGCACTGTAGTGTGTTTGTGTGGGAAGTCCATTTGTTCTAACACAGGGATTTTGAAACTGGGGTATGCAGACCACCGGGGTGACACTGTACCCACATTTTAATAATCATAAAAGTCATAGAACAATCATAGAGAAGTAGGGATGAAAGGGACCTCCAGAGCTCATTTAGTCCACCACCTGCATGCAGGAGGATGATCTCTAACCAAACCATCCTATACAAATCCACTGTCTAACTTATTAGCAAAGCTACATAGACAACCCTGACACAACCAGAGGACATAATTCCCTAACCTGTTACCGGTGAAGCAGTGGGTCCGCAGCAGCCAATACCCTGCTGCTACTTGAGAGAGAGATTGAAGGAAGAGACCCATGCTCCTCCCTGCTACAGAGGAAGGCAAAAACCTGATGGAATTGGCATCTATAATTTAGTAAAGTCTAGAACAATACAGCTTCTGCCCTTTTCCAACTACCCAAGCAGTCAAGCAATGTGAAACTGAGCCTTCCTCTCCCAATCAGGATGAAGAAAAGCTCATTCAGCTAATCAGAGGCTGACCTTAAATGGCTCCTCTTCCACCTCCTACACTGTTACAAGGGACAGTGGTGTGGGAAGGGAGCAGGTGACGCCTTGGTTTTTGCTGAGCATATAAAGACCATGCAGCAGTTGCAGTGGGGTACAAAGCTCACCATGCATGCAAAGGTATGGCCCAACACTTCAGTGCTGGCTCTTCTTTACAGGGTTCTGCCATCTGGCTGTCCTGCATTATGTGGCAGCTCTGGAGACAGCAGAAGGTACTGAGAACAGCGGGTGCCTGGCTCGGGGCTGTGGGGTATAGGAGCAGTACTTAAGAGCAGGACATTGCTTGTTCCCCCGTGTGTGACCTACATGATAGGTCTTAGCATGCACTATGGTTCATCAATGTGTGGAATCCCTTCTCTGGTGGATGGTATTTCCCAACATGCACTGTACTCTGCCAGCAGGGAAGTCCTTCTTCTCCTCCCCCAGGATCTGGCTGTGCTGAGGGTACAAGCAGCAATATGTTTTGCAGGTAAAGGGGTTTGCAGACAGAAAAGTTTGAAAACCACTCTCCCAGTACATGTTCTAACAAGTTGATCTTTATCTGATTTAAGTGTATACATTATTTCACATTATTAATTAAAAAAACCTTTTTTTCCCCCTGATGATACTAGCAAATTCTCTCTAGGACTCTGGAATTTTGAACTGTTGTCACAGAAGCAAAGTGAGGTGGGAAATTACTTCTGTACTTATGAACTAGATTATTAAGATTTAATATGCATTAGTAGGTTTTGCCATCACCTCTATTATAAAACTTGAACACCAATAAGACTCCCTAATTGAGAGATTAAAAAACCCCCAAAACTACCAAAATAAATACAAAAAGAAAACAAACAGTTTTTAAATACTCCAGTCATTTAGTACTTCGTACTATGCTTTATTTAGTTTTATATATAAGGCATCTTCATCAGTGACCTGGAAGTTGGGATGGAGTGCACCCTCAGCAAGTTTGCAGATGACACCAAGCTAGGGGGAGTAGTAGATATACTGGAAGGTAGGGTTAGGATTCAAAGAGACCTAGACAAATTGAAGGACTGGACCAGCAGAAATCTCATGAGGTTCAATAAAGACAAGTGCAAAGTCCTGCACTTAGGAAGGAACAAGCCCATGCACGGGTACAGGCTGGGGACTGACTGGTTAGACAGCAGCTCTGCAGAAAAGGACCTGGGGATTACAGTGAACAATAAGCTGACTATGAGTCAACAGTGTGCCCTTGTTGTCAAGCAAGGTAACAGTGTCCTGGGCTGTCTTCGTAGGAGTGTTGCCAGCAGATCAGGGGAAATGATTATTCCCCCTTATTCAGCACTGGTGAGGCCACATCTGGAGAACTAGTGTCCAGTTTTGGGCCTCCCACTACAGAAAGGATGTGGACAAATTGCAGAATCCAGCAGAGGGCAATGAAAAATGGTTAGGAGGCTGGGGCACATTACTTATTAGAAGAGGTTGAGGGAACTGGGCTTATTTAGTCTGAGAGGGGATTTAATAGCAGCCTTCAACTACCTTAAGGGTGGTTCCAAAGAGGCTGCAGCCGATCTGTTCTCAGTGGTGGCAGATGACAGAACAAGGAGCAGTGGTCTCAAGTTGCAGGAACGGAAGTTTAGGTTAGATACTAGAAAAAGCTCTCTCACTAGGAGGGTAGTAAAACACTGGAACAGGTTTCCCATACAGCTGGTAGAAGCTCCATCCTTGGAGGTTTTTAAGACCCAGCTAGACAAAGCCTTGGCTGGGATGATGTAGTTGGGGATGGTCCTGCTTTGAGCAGGGTATTGGACTAGATGACCTCATGAGGTCCTTTCCAACTCTAATTTTCTATGATTCTAATATCTCCAGCTGTTAATCAAGTTAAACAGGTCTATTTCCACAGGACAAAATATCGTTTGGGTGTGGCTCCACAAAACTCTACTGTGAGCTAGTACATGACCTTAGAGCATGTTAGCTACTCCACGATAAGTGTCTGTATGCATGCTTTCACTGTACAGTAAGTGGAATCTTCCTCACATTTTCTGCACCATGTATGTAGCAACATGTACATAGGAAGTTATCACCGAGTAGCTAAACAGCTGTATGCTCACACTCAGGATTAGCTCACAAAACTTGTTTATTCAGTTTTTTTTTGACCATGAGAGAAAAATGGGTAGGATCTTCAGAAGTATAAATGACTTGTATTCCTGAATCATTTAGATACTTCTGAAAATCTTCCTCTTAATTCAGACTAAGTGGCATGATATTTCAAATGATCCTTTTCACCTGACTGCAAAAATCCACCATTTCATTATGCAACTTTTTCCCCATTAAATTTTTTTACAATGAACATGTCTAAATACAAAGGAGAATAGTGATTTATTTTTTAAAACTTCTACAGAAAACTTTTACATGGCCTTCTAAATTACAGGAAAACAATATAAAATGCATCTATTCTGGTGGGATCTTTAGAAATGACCTTCCTTCTCTTGCAATTTACAGCATCCTTTTCAGAAGAGATTGTTATGAAAAGGTATCTATTTGTGTCACTAAAAATAATGAGTTTTTAAGAGGGTAGCACGTAATTTAAGCAACTAGCCATGTCTGTAAAGATTATATGGCACTGCAAAGCAGAAAGGATTTATTATAAAATTAATTCACCATTTTGAATTAGCCTTTTCAGTGCAGTAATAATTTGTGGTCTGGTCCAAAGCCCCCCATAGTTTAGGGGAGTAAGCTTTTCAAATTAACATCTGTGACAAAGGTAGGCAATGTTTTTGGCTGGAGTGCCAAAAAACCCACCGTGTCCATCTTGTAAGGTGCCAGCATGCCAGAAAAACAAAACCAGAGGAGGGGGTACATGGCAGAATTCATTGCATATTACTGGAGTTAACAATCACAAATGTTGCTTTTTTTTTTTTATGCAGTATATGCTGGGTTTTCTAAAAATTCTGAACCTGGTGATAATAAATAAAACTCCAGATACTACCTTTGTTCTTGTGTATTCCTTTTTTGTTAAGCATGTTGTGATGAGAGAGAGAGAAAGAAGTGAAAAAGGAGAGAGAAAAGAGAGGGAAAGGGAAAGAAAAAAGAGAAAAAGACAAGAAAGAAAAAAAGAGGAAGAAAAGCTGAAAGAAAGTAGAGAAAGAGGAAAAGCAGAGAAAAAATAAATAGAAAAGAGGAGAGAAAAGAAAGAAGAGAGAGGAGAAAAAAGAGAAAGGAAGAGAGAAAATGAATGAGATAAAAGAAAAAGAAGAAATGGGAGAGAAGAAGAGGAGAAAGAGAAAAGGAGAAAAGAAGGAAAGAAAAAAGAGAAGAGAAAAAAGGAGAGAGGCTAGAGAAGAGAAGAGAAAGAGAAAAAACAGGAGACAAAAAGGAGGAGAGAGGAAAAAGGAGAGAGAAAAGAAAGAAGCCAAAAAAGAGAGAAGAGAGAAAGAAAGAGGAGAGAAAAGAGAAGAAAAAGAAGAAAAAAAAAAAAGACAGACTGGAGCACCTCCTGGACCCTGCTCAGTCGGCGTGGCTGTCCCCCGAGGCCCTGGCTGCCCGGCTGCTGCACTCTGTCCACACCGCAGCCCGGGACCCCGGCGTGGCGCACGCTATACAAGGCGCCCACCTCCAAGAAGACCGGCGACCTGCAGTGGTGACTTGTGCACAGCATCCTGGCCACCGGCACTTTTGTTCACCACCTGGACCCAGCGGCCTCGGCGGCCTGCCCCTTCTGTCTGGGGGCGCTGGACGAGGACATATTCCATGCGTTCCTTGATTGCCCCCGGCTGCAGCTGCTCTTTGCCACCCTGGGCGCGCTGCTTTGGGCGCTGGGCTGGGACTTCTCCGACGAGGTCTATGTCCACTCCTTCCCCTACCGGGCATCGGAGTGGGCCGTGGTCAGCCTGGCCAACTTTCTGCTGGGCCAGGCCAAGATGGTCGCTCTGAAGAGCCGGCAAAACCGGCTTGCCGGGACCGGGACAGTTGACGCCTTGCAGCTGTTCCACCTGCTGGTGCAGGCCCGCCTCTCCCTTGAGTTTGAGCATGCGGCCCTGTGGTGGACGGTGCCTGCCTTCGAGGAACGCTGGGCCCTCGAGGGGGCACTCTGTCAAGTCGAGGCAGGGCGCCTGCTCCCCGCCCTGTAACACCCCCGGCTGCTCCAGCTTCGGCGATGTGTCCAGCAGGCCGAGGCCTCAGACTGTGCTTCACACGGGTCGACCGCTGAGAACCCCCTGTGGGGGTCATAGTATCATAGTATAGTATCATAGTACCTAGGGTCAGAAGGGGCCTGGAGCAGGCCATCTAGTCTGACCCCCTGCCAATTGGCAGGAACGAGTGCCAGGGTCACAGGACCCCAGGCAAGTACCTATCCAATCTACTCTTAAAGACGCCCAAGGTAGGAGCAAGAACAACTTCCCTAGGAAGCCGGTTCTACATCCTAGCCACCCTAACTGTGAA
>JAGPOW010003316.1:60214395-60232882 GCA_030014935.1 Caiman crocodilus
CTCTCTTCTGGTGTCCCCACCTCAGCCCACAGTTTGGTGTCGTCAGCAAACCTGAACAGCTCGCTTTCCACCCCCTCGTCCAAGTCAGCAACGAAGATGCTGAACAGCGCGGGCCCAAGGACCGAGCCCTGGGGGACCCCGCTGCTCACATGTCTCCAGGTCGAGTACGACCTGTCCACCACCACTCTCTGGGAGCGCACCACCACTCTCAGGGTTCCCGCTGGCTGAACTCTAAATGTGTAAATATGTAAATAGTCTGTTGGCTTGCTAGGGTGATTTTTACTTGAGAATGTATGGGCAGGCCTTGCAGGCTGTGAGCCCAGGACCATGTCTGTGAGGCCCAGTTGTTTGGGTCAGCCTGTAACTACCCTCTACTGGTCCCGATGGGTCACCCTCCCTGGAATAAACGCCTCTTAAAAGTCAAAAAAGACAGAAAAAGAAAGGAAAAAAAGGAAAAAGGTGTGTCCCTCACTGTCCACATCTCCCACTGTTACCAGCTGTGGCTTGGGACTGCTGGTTCAGGGCAGTGTCTGGCAGAGGGAGGCAGTGATGGTCCTAGAATGGGGGGAACCTGGATTCAGGGCTGGAAGGGAGTGCCAAGCTGGGGTGGGGGCAGCACCAAGGAACTGAGCGCTAGGGCTGGGTACGTGGGACAGGGTCTGGGCAGCATGGGGGAAAACAGATGTAAGGGAGGGGCTGCAGCTGGACCGGCTCGGCCAGGTCCTTGGGGAGGTGGTAGCTAGAGAAGAGCGGGGGCCAACTGGAAAGCACAGGATGCCCTGGGGCTCTGCACACATGGGCCATGGTGGGCAGGCAGGGGTCCAGTGAGTGGCATTTGAAGTGTGGCCTGGCCTGGCCCACATGGCTCTGCAGGGATGGGCTGCAGCTGCCCTGCCCGTGAGGGGACACTATCTGGCCAGGGAGGACATTGGGCACAGGGGGCTCCTAGCTCTGGGCTCAGCCTCCCTGTGCACTGGGCACAGCATAAGGGGGGTAGAGCTGCCTCTGGTGCAAGAGCCCAGCCATGGGAGCTTCCCCCAGACCTTGGGAAGTGGTGCTGCAGGCAGCGCTTGGGGCCAAGCCAGCCAGGACCCTCCCGCACAATGGTCCTTCGCACTGCCTGTCTGGGCCCCAGCCCCAGCCCCAGCCCTAGAAGGGGAGCTGTGGGTGGGCTAGGCCAGAGCCCCAGGCAGGTGCTGAGTGGCTGCTGGGCTGAAGGCTCCCAGCAGGTGGTTGAACCCTAGGCTGGGGGAGAGTATTGGGGCACCTAGTGCTGGGTCTGTGTGCTCACAGCAGGGTCCAGGCAGCATGGAGAGAAGCAGGTGTGGGGGGAGGTGGTATGGGCATGTTGGCCTGGCTGGACCCTTGGGAAGGTGGCAGCTGAAGGAGAGCTGGGGCCAGGCGGGAAGCAGGGGCTGCCTCAGGGCTCTGTGAGCACAGGCCATGGCAGGTGGTCGGGGGCATCCAGTGGTATCCGAGGTGGGGCCCGACCCAGCCCAGGAGGGAATGCTGCCTGGCCAGGGGGCAAGATGCCGGTCTTGGAGGGTGTTTCTGGCTCTGGAGTCAGCCTCCCTGAGCACCAGGCACAGTGCATGCGGGGCAGAGCTGCCTCCAGTGCAAGGGTTTGGCCATGGGTCCTCACCGCAGGAGATGGCAAGGTCTTAGGGACAGCCGCCATGCAAAGTGTTCAGGGCCTAGCTGGCTAGGAACCTCCAGCACAGTAGCCATCCACAGAGCCTATCTGGGCCCTGACTCTGGCCTCGCTCACCTGCAGCTCCCTTCCAGCAGCCAAGCCAGGCTGGAGGGCACAGCCCAGGGACAGGATTAGCAGACACTGTCCCTGCCTGTGTTCTCCTGACTCTGCCCCTGGTGTCTGCTGCAGCACTGGGACCTGTGGGCTGCTCAGGAGAGCCTGGAGCAGCAGCTTAAAAAAAACCAATTTTTTTTAAACAATTTCCTTGCACAATGCCTAACTTGTGGAGAAAAATGCCTCTGTGCGCCACTAATTGGCACACTTGTTGGCAGTTGCCTATCTCTAATCCATGAGCTTTGGAAATTATCCTCAGCTTTAGATTTTAGGCTTTAATTGTTTGAGTTATTCTACGCAAGACATTACTAGCTCTGGTTTTACCTTAAAGATGGCTTCTTACTTAGCACAGAACATGTAAATAAATCGCATTCAACCATGCACGTACAGTGTGTGAGCTAAAAAATGTGGATTAAGGTCAAGGTAGGAGAAAAGGATATTTGTTTACTTCATTGGTATTTCATGAAATCACAGCAATTATTAGAACCACATGCTGTTGCTGAATGCATTGAGCTGTTTAATGTGTGCCTCTTTAACAATTACTGGATATTATTTTCCTCAACTTTTTTGTTTTCCTGTAGCAAAAACATCATTTTTCCCTATTTTTCTCTGTAGCAAAACATTACAATTCAATTGTATTAAAACAAGATTTTGCTGCAAGATTTTATCTCTGGCCATGAAACCAGAAATGTTTTTAATGGCCTGCAAGACAGAACATTATATCAACTTACCTTTGAGCTTCATGTCTTGCATTAGATTACTTAATTTAAGTAATTAATCCAGCTTTCAAGAATTCCTCTTTTTCATTCATTTTGAGTACAACTTTGACATTAAGTGTAAAATGTCTTCATGCACAAAAGATAATTATTTCTTATTCATTGTACTACCCTGAATGGCAATTATACCATCACTATAAAGTGTACATCAGCCTAAACAGACACAAATGCTAACAGAAGATCATTATATTCTTAATATGCTATATTTTACTACTTCAATTAGCCAAAACTTTCCTTTATCCAGAAGCAGGGCCACCTCACTTCTATATTGTAATTACATTGAAAATTCCCTTGATTATCCGTGATTCAGCCAGTGTCTCCTGGGATATTTAGATAATTGAGCATGTCCTATTTTAGTAATATATCTATTTGACAGATACACATGCCCAAAGCAGAATGTCAAAGATAAATTATAAGCGTCTTTAAGTGACACAGCTTTATTGCAACATCAGCCCTACAATAACACTTGTTTGAGGAGTATTAAAAACATAATTCATAGCAGTGCTATTTTCTCTCACCAAAATACTTACTTGTCTGTGGGTAATAATTCAGACTAATATGGGTTAAGCACCTGAATATGCATGCTGCTGAAAGCAATGCAAGTTTCATCTTTGAGTGCACAGGATTGGGCTGTGACTGTATGTATAAATATGTAGCACCCATAATTGTTCATTTCCAAAATGAATGTGTGGTGATTTGTTTAGTTTTGCTTTGTCAGAGTTAATCAATACAATTCTAAAAGCTAATTAATTTGAAGTCTGATGATGCTGTAGATGGTTTCATCTGCACCAAAGCTGGCTTGCATTAGTGACAGAGAGAAGACAAAGCAATTCTTTTAAAAAGGTAACCTATTCCCCTTAGCTTTTTTTCTGAAATGTACATTGAATTTAGGATAGTTCTGTCTGAGATCTGAGTAAAGTAAACAGACATTGAGTATAACTCCCAGATATTTAAATGGAATGATTTGAGTTTTCCTATTTAAAACAAGCCATCACTTTTATATTCAGAATCTTTAAAACATTTTATTCCTTCACTAGGCACATTTTAAAGGTAAAAAAGCCTGCACTGTGCCTTCTCTATCTCTATCTAGCACAGAAATGAACAATAACTTCATAACTGGTGAATTTACCTCTTATTAAATATTTAAAAAAATCTTCACTGTTCTGAGATTTCTATCCAGAAAGATTGAGTGACACTCCTAGCAATCTTTGTTAGCAGAGTTACTGAAGGGCAATAAAACAATTAACCCTCAAGGCATTAAAGCTAGAGCTAAGCATCATGTTCTGCTGTTATCTTACAACCTTTAACTACAAACTCTGCATTTCAGAGGGTTCTAATTACTTGACTGAAATGCAAACGTCTGCATCTGGCAGTATAACTATTGTCACATTTTCATCAAATGTCTCAATTCAGCAAGAGGAAAGGATTTTTTGGGGGGTGATATCTTTTATTGGACCATCAGCATAGCTGGAATACAGTTAGACAAGCTTTTGAATGCAAGGCATGATTCCTCAGGTTTAAGGAAGGAAACAAAGCACCCTGGATGTTAAGAGTTGAGAACAGAGCTGTAAAACTGGAGAAGAAAGGGAAGTTGGTAGCAGATCACCAATTTGTCTGTCATCTTGTTGCTGGATGGTCATGTCATGGCTGCAACTCTTCCATCAATCAGCAAAGAATTTATGTAACCATATATAAAACCAAGCAACAAAAAAATTTCACCTAATCAATTGTGTGTTAACCAATGCAAACGTAATAAATAATTTCAGACCAAGTGGAACTAAACCTGAAAAGATAACCTTCCCCTGCAATGTGATTAACACCATATGACCAAGAAGATTTATTTTTTCATCAGTATTTGTTCATGTCTACAATAACTGCATGCTCCTATAGAATTGCTTCTCCTGGGGTGTGTCTACGTTCATTTGATCTGGGATCAGTTTACTAGCAAGTGAACTACTTGTGAGTAAATGCTCTTGTGCAGGCATATACACATGCAGGGAAGCAGAAGCAGATTTGGGCCCCTGCCACCATCAGGGGGAGGTCTAGGCTCCCCCTGGGCTCAGCCCAGGGGCTGGCAGGGAGCACTGTGTCAGGAGACAGCTGTCTCTTTACTGGGTCTGGGATATTACACCCTGCCCCTGGAGGCTGCCTACTGCTAGGGCAGGGGATTTGCTCCTAGTTGGTCATCTACCTGAGCGCTACTGTCTATTAATCAAAAAAAGCCCATTACTGCCATGGGCACTACTGCTTGTAACTGCCCTTTATTAATCAAAAGTAAATTTGCTACTTGCATCTGCAGATAGCAAATTTAATTGTGATTAGCAAGGTTTACTGTATAGTAAGCATGTGAACAAGCAGACACACTGTTTACTTTGCAGTAAGCTATGCTACTGAGCAGTTAAAAGTGTCTCATGTCACTCACTGAAGATGTGTCCATGGTGCTCCAGGCCCATCACCCCTTGGTATGAGACCAGTAAGCAGTGACCCAGCACCAGTGACATCACATTTTTTCTGTTAGCATGGAAGGCACCACTACTTTTTGCTGGAGCACTGGTTTCTTTCTCTGGTGCTACTACCACTGTTTGCCACTTCTGCCCCTGTGCAGCTCTTGTAACTGCCCTTTAAATGCAAAGCACATCAAAAGCCTCTGAACCCAATAAATATGGTGGTACCTATGGTATCAGAATAGTTATCCCCTTTCCTCACTGATTGGCTGCATTCCAGCACACAGATGGGTAGCTAAAGTTTAAAATTAAAATTCCAGATGTGACTGGCACAAGAGAATGACATCTGTGTCCAGAAGATTTATGCTAATAATTACATGAACTCAACAATAACACTGATGAATTCTTAAGTTTAGCTACAAAAACACAACATCTGAAATGGCCATAACTTAGGCCTAGTTGGAATTAATTCTTGACCACAGTGACTTGTATTTAATTTGACTGCTCCTAGAATAGTTATGAAAGAATCAATTTACAGGCTGCAATTTGTCTCTTTCCTTTTGTTCACAGATGTTCCACTCAATTATTCTTTTCTTTTTTTTTTTTTTTTTTTTTTTTTGAGGGGGTGGTAAGGAGGAGCTTGGGAACAATTTATGTAATTCATCTACCTGCATTTTCTGTACAGCTTATTTCACTTGGTAAAGAAGTTGGCAGTTTCTTTATTGGATTTATGTAGGCTCAACTCAATTTTTCTGAGGCTGAAAGTTGAAGCACTTAGGGAAGATTTACATTTCTTCTCTTTTGCCATAAGAGGATTTTTTTCTGTTTCTTTTTCAGCAGAACAGTTCACTACATTTCTATATACTATAAGTGACTACTAGCTCATTCTATTACACATAGAAAAACCGATATCTGGGCAAATTACAAATACTGCTGATAATTATTAGACATTTTTCTATTACTTGGTGTTTTTGGTTGACTAAAAAATTTTTATTATAACAGTTCTAAAGTTCTTTTATATATGCTTTTCCACCTGTGTGTATTCAGACAATTTTTTCAGATGGTCTCCAGAATCTCACCCTTCTGATACAGGCTGCATATATACATGCTTGGAGGCATGGGGGAAGGGGCGTTTTAATTAGGGTGGTTCCCAAACAACCACTCTAATTAAAGTGCTACAGCATCATGCGTATTAAGCCCCCACCTGCTTAAAAATGGCCATGGGATGCTATAACTAAAGCTCATCTGATGAACTTTAGTTAAAGTGCACGCAAGGCTATTTTGAAATGTGCGGAGAAGGGGGGGCAGGGCTTAATACATGTGACACTGTGGTGTCCTTTCCAATTTAAAATAAATGCAACCTATGTTGTGATATATGTCTGAATCTGCAGAAAGACTAAGAAAATAATTTTGGAAAGTGTTAACTATTAACCTCTTTACTTGATAACAGCCAATTCATGTCCATTACTTATTATTTAACTGTCAGCATTTTTAACTATTTTTACTATTGCAAGTATACGTAAGAAACATGGAGGATCACAGATTTGAACAAATCTACTATGAATGGTAGTGTAGTTTTGGTGGCGTGACTAGCTGGCATTTGAGACAAAATGGCTTCTCTTTTTTTCATCCTCCCCGGTCTGATTTAAGCAGCCGAAGTGGAGTAATGGTAGCCCAGGTAATATTGGACAACCACCAAAGAAGAGACAATACTGTAAATTCTAGTTGGGAACCCAAACTCCCAGACAATTACCAGTTCCTTCATCAAAGGAGTAATGATCCAGCAATGGTGGTGGTAGATGTGGGACCAGGTGTCTTTAGTGGTCCTGTCCTCCCTTTGCTAGAGAATGTATTGCAGCAATTATGCTCAGTTATTTTTGTAATCTTTTTTTCGCGCTCTACAGGGTCTCCCTCTTCTAACCTCATCCAAAGACTCTTTGAATTGGAGTGCTAAGGGTTTTTCCTGCTGAATCTATGGTGCAATGGAAACTTCATAGAGTCTGAGGACTCTGAGATAGTCAGGCAAAATCTGCATGAATGGCATATTGTTTTTTCATTTCTTATGAATATTTATTTTTCCCCCTTCTTTTTAAAGAAAATATCAGAAACTTAAATGCTGGGGACAGTTTCTACAGGGTAACGAAGGAAAGAACACTTTAGTGTTTGCAATTCATTAGAAGTCATAGTCAACATAAAAGAAAGAATTGTTCATTCCAGCATAAAAAGCAAATTACCCACTGGACTTTCCTCTAAGCATAAAATGAAACAGAATTTCCCAGAGTTGGAGAACAATGACCAAAAGATGTTTTATATTGTAGTAATAACACCACTGAAACACACCTGGTTGCCAAGTCATTCTAAACTCAAAATTCCCCAGAGTAGCATCAGAAATGTTATTTGCTAGGAGTTTGTGTGACAGCAGGTAAGCAAGTTTGAATGTGAGGAAAGGGAAGTTAGCAACATTTAAAAATTGTACTTTCTGGTGTTTAATATTTATATTTATCACAATATAAAAGTAGAAAGGAACTGGCTGAATTGCACTTTAGGAAACTAAGAAACAAAGCAGAGAACCCTTCCTTACTAACATCTGCAGTGCAGGGAAATCATCTTTCTCCTCCTCTCAGTGCAAGCAGACATCCATCTTACAAAAACATTTATCTAGGATGGCTTAGACAGGGCTGTTTCTCCCTTAAGCAGGGGTTTGAACTAAATGATCACTGGAGGTTCCTGTCAGTCCTATTTTTCTATTATTTTTAAGCAATCATAGGTGGTATAAGAATCTGTGATTACCAACAGATGAGCAAATAGTGTATGGGAATGCGGCAGTGCTAGTGCTGCTAGAATTCAGGTTTAAAAAAAAACAAATAAAAACCAACCAAACAAAAAAACCGTCTTCTGGGCATTAGTCTAGGAGAAAAATCTACTTGTTCAGAAAGCATATATTCTTCTGCCACAGTATTTGTGAACATAGGAAAGGCAGAAAATAATGGATCTTAAAGTGTGGGCATCACCCAATTCATTAAACTATATTTGCAATGTTTTTCTTAAGCATGTAACCTTCATAAAGCCTACCAAAAATTAAATGGGCCCCTTCAACACTATGCAGTCACTTGCGTAAAATAAACATAACATTGGTTTAGATGCCAGTAACCACACAAGGATGAATTCTCATAAATTAGATGCCAACATGACCACCAATTCAAGTGTCTTCTGTGAAACAGTTCATTATAATAGATTCAACTGATGAACAAGTGAAGGTTACATTTAATGGCTTCTATGCCATTAGGATGTCAACACGGAAATTTAGAGAGGAATTCTGTCTGGTGGTAAAAGGAAGCACTATGGACACTGAAATGAAATATAGAACAGGAAAATGTCGATAAAAACATTAGGAAAACTCCAGAATGGTGCAGTTTCTAGCTATGTTTCTTGACAGTGTAAAATTAGACCTCTAAAGCACTAGATAATATGTCTTGGAGGATGGCTGAGGTAGACCGGATGGTGTATGAATATTTATGAGATCTTTAGGTCTGTCACAATGGAAAGTGTTTAAAACAAATCATTTTCACACATAGCAACCAGGAAAAGGCAAGAAGCAAATTTAAAATAAAATTGTATTAACTGTCAAAAAAAAAAAGCAGCCACGGTACTTCAAATTGATCAACCTTATACCGTGCTTAACTATATAGTATTGTTTTGCTGCAGAAAGATTTCCAGATTTAAAAAACAAGGCAAGAAACACAGGTGAACTCTTCCAGACTGGCTTCTCTTTCGAAACAGGGAATCCAAATGGGCAACCCTTCTCAGATCAGAAGGGACAGTGCTATTTGTTTCCTTCAAAACAAATAAGTAAATATGTGGCAATATTTTATTTTTGGGGGGGAATGGATAAACGGTTGAGTGCAGAAATAAGGGAATTTACATACCATAACGTAGCACAAACAAGGTAAAACATTTTGCACTCTTGTTTGATTAGAAGGAAATCAGCTGACACAGATACATGTGATGGTTCAGTTTATTTTCTAAAGTTTTTGTCTCCAAGAGAAAGACAGGCTATAACAGACAGAACAAATTTGATTAATACCAGGAGATTGCTTTTTTGCAGATGGTGTTAGCTAATTAGTAATAATGTAGCTGAATCGTAGACTTAAAGTGAAGCAATATGAAATTACTCTCTTTGCTGCTCACATCTTTTTTATGGTCTATCATCATCTATGTGCTCATAAGGAATCTGCAACTATCATGTCAAGGAGGATTATTAGGATTCAAGACATTTTACTCATCAGTGTGCTAACATTCATTGCTTTGTTCCCTTCTCTTGCCTACTCTCTATCATGATTGATCATCTTTTCCCATTATTAACCTTACCATTCAATGGATCCAATTTACCTTCTGGTTTTCTCACAATTTCCTTGACCTATTAGCAAAGCAGTTCATTTTTTTCCTTTAGCATTTTTCTTTGGAGCTGAATTTTCTTTGTTACTCTATTTCCTAAGATAGAGCTGCATATATTTATGAGCAGGATTGCATAGATCTGATTAATTGCATTTGGAGAACAGAGAGATCATTTCCAGCATTATGATTTTGTGTGTCAATAGTTCCTGTCTGAAAGTTCATACAACTCTGAGCATTTGCTAGTAAATAATTCTTCCACCTTGTTTGGTTCTTTCCTTTTATTTGCAGAAGTGCATTTTTCTTGTGTTCACCATTCCAAATAGACCCATTTCATTTTGAGTTTAAAGCTCAGGATCCTTGAACTGCAAAACTACAACTTGACAACAGCTGAGTTCCTCAGTTCAGTTCTGGATATAACATTAATCAAATCCACTGTTTTAATATTAGCAACCATTCTAGGGAACATACTGGAGAACAATAAAAAAAACTAAAAGACTCATTCTAATAGAGAGAGAAAGAGACAACAGACAGACAGCAAGAGATCATCTTATCAGCTAGTCTACTGCTTGAGGAATGTGGGCTCTGCCATACTGCTAAGAGGAGAAACTTCAAAGATGGGAGCCACTATTGAGAAGTCCCTGACTCCTAACCTAAGAAGAGTTTCTCAGTCTCTCTCATATGCTGCCAAAAAGACATAAGGTGAGTTGTATACAATGATTTTTTTCTCTTTGCTTCCCTTAGTAAACTGCTTTTCCAGGCAGTTTAAGATAATAGGATGTCAGTCATACTCTAAAACTAAAGTTATTTAAAAAACTTCATTTAGCGAGACAATTACCATCTACGCTCAAATCTCTTCATACACGCTGTAAGTGCTCTGCCATTAGTGCCTTTGTGGTTAGTTTATTAATGTACAATCTGAGACCACAAGAGCTATAATAGAAGGAAAGACTATGCACAGTCTCACTTAGAATCTTAAATTTTGGCAGACAGACTGGTTAGAGGCTGGCAACATTTTTTTCTCTAGCTCCAAAACAAGGATGTCCTCCTGGCCAGGTCAGGTTTGAGAAAACTGGTAGAGCCTTAAGATCATAGAACATATTGAAAGATCCAAACATGGTTTTCATGCTCAAGGAGGCTTTAGATTAGAATTCTTCAGTTATTTCTTCCATCTGCCCATTTTCCTCAGAGTGAAATGGCTTTAATTTCCTTTAGGTGTACCTTATTCTTTTTCTAGAAACATTTACTTCTCATTAAAATTACTGGCTGACAAACCCTGTTAAGCTTATGGGCCATCTCAATGGAAATGCCTTCCACAGATGAAGATTAGCAGGACTGATGGGGGAAGTGCGAATATGGATAGGGCAAGATGGGGTATGCATACATGTAAGATGCTTCTCAAAAATTCCTAGAATGACTCTAAAATTCCATTTGGTTTCACTTTAAATAATGTGTCTCACTAGCAGTATTTCTCACCCAAGATGCTGCTGCAGCCTGGAGTATCATGAGATCCTTTTAAGGGTGGTGAGGTCGCTGTGCGATACTGGCACTAACTTGGACTGTATCTAGCAATCCTGGTAAAAAGCCCATCAGTGAAAGGCATGAGCCAGATTTTTGCACTTTCACCACCCAAAAAGAAGCTGATATTAGCACAGGTCAGATGGGACCAGGACAACCGAGGACAAAATTGATCCAGTAGATACTCTGAGTTACCTCCAGTGATGGATCTCCTGTGGAGTTCAACTTGTGAATTAATTCTTCAGTGGAAGATGTGGATGCTCAGAATAGGAGGCTGGTTTTAATGAGGTGCCTAAATATGTACCAAGGAGTATACCTATGGATACTGATTTGTCAAAACAAACAATGGCCAAGCTTATGTAGGATTGTTTGTGTATATGTACTGGATTTTTAGTAATGATGGGTGCTGCCTGCAGCTTTGTTTTTAATTTTCCTACATCTTCTGTGTGGCCTGTAACATAGTGATATCTAGAGCCAATGAATTAATCTGTCACAATTTAGTAAATTGAAATTTTCTTCCCCCCCCTGCCATGAGTAGTACACAGACTGTGATTCTTTTCACAGTGAATGTATTATTTGACAAACTGTTCATGTTTTTCATTTAACTTCTATTAAGTTATTTGAAATTTAAAGAGGTGTTAATTAGCAACAGACATAAAGCATTGTTTTTGTACCTTAACTTGATAAGCATAATTCTTTTAATCAGGTTTCTGGTATAAATGT
Organism: Caiman crocodilus; assembly: GCA_030014935.1. Lineage (NCBI taxonomy): Eukaryota > Metazoa > Chordata > Crocodylia > Alligatoridae > Caiman > Caiman crocodilus. The sequence goes on from JAGPOW010003316.1 coordinate 60,226,056, forward strand.
TTACAAAAAGGAAATTACATTTTGCCTTTCCAGAGCAGCAAAGCCTGTAAAAATATAATCACTCTGAACATTCATGATACTCAGTTTCACAAAATGTTTATGGAAAGAAAATGGAAAAAAGAAAGGCTGAAATGAACGGTTAAAAATTCAGGCATTTTTTGTTAAACATATTTTCACTTTTCTTTCAGGCTTACTTAGATGCATCACTGGACCAATTCTAGCTTTTTAAACTATGAAGTGACCAGAGTTACCATAGAATACTACACAAAAGAGACAACTATTATGTTTAAATAATGCCACATTGTCAAGTAGGTGAAAGTAGAAAATGTACTAAGGAGCATATGCTGCAACAGCACAATAACAAGCATTTAAACTTCAAACACCTACACAAAATCTGTTTTGTTGTATTTTTTTTATTTCTCTCTACAATGAGTTTATTGTTTTTTTAAGAGCACAGATAATTGTAGTAAAAATATAATCAAATTGAATTCATTTAAGCACTGCAATGTTTCAAATCCCAATAAAATACTTCACAGTGGTCACTGTTTTAATGGATGCCTTTTCAGTTGATAGATTTCTGAGCTTTGGTCCTTCATTAAGAAGTTAATGAGGTCTTTATGTACCAGTTTATCCAGAAAACTTGATTGTAGGCAGAGGTTCTGAACCCTCTTAAATACATGCTGCTACAAATGCTATATCTACAAGCCTTCATGTAGACATGCCCCCACATTTAGCCCACCCTATTCATGACCCTTCATAATAAGGTTGAGCAGTTTTTGCTCTCTTAGATTTCACATGAAAAAGGCTAGAAACTGCATGGGAAGGAATCAGCTTCCCTTCAGAAGTTCATTTTGGGGTACTTCCAAGTCAGTAGCTGAAGTGCTATTTTTGTCTTTTATTTTAAGGCTTTCTAAGTGAAGATTAATATTTGTTTTGATTTATTTTTTAAATTTCCCTTTTTTTTAACCTTACAAGGAGTAATTTGAAAAGGTAAATCAATTAACTAAGGTTAGAACTTTGTTAACATTTCCACAGCCACCCTTATGCCCTTTTTTGGGACCTCCCAAAATGAATAGGGCTCTAGATCAATCTTGATCTGATGGAAGCAGTGTTACTCAGGTTATTGCTGATGTTGCCATAATTTGCAGAGTTTCAGCTAGTTGCCTGCTGACCAGTAATGTATCTGGAAACAACACTAGTAAAATGAATAGCTAGTGGCAGTCTATCAGTTCATGACTAATAGCACGATTTAAAGGTAAAAGTTTCCCCACTAATCCATCCCAGATGCCGTCAATGTGGCCTTGAGATTAATCATTTAACAGTAACCCCTTTATTGGCCAAATAGCATGTATCCCCACATGCAGGGGCATATGTTTGCAGTGGTAAAAATAGTAGTGGCACAAATATTTGCTGCAGCACACACCCCTGCATGCGCACTTTGGTGTGGGGCAAATTGCCCTGCTTCAGGCAAACTGACCTTTCCTCATTTCCTGGCATGCTGGAGGAGCTGGAATGCAACAAAAGAGTGGAAACACTCTGGCTGACAACCAGATCATCTTCGTGGAAGACCAAGAGTCTGTAAGCATGCACTATGCTGCTTTTTTTCTTGCCTTTTTTTTTTTTTTTTTTGCTACCAGCATTTCCCAGTAGCAAAATTTGAAGCACAGGGCATGTTTTACATTTCAGGTGTACAAACTTCGGTGCTGCAAAGAGGCTTGCATCACAAACTACATGGGTCTGCACATCTGCATGTGGCCACAGTGATAGGATGCTTGCTCAGTTTTATGAAAAGGGTACTTTTTGTGGTAAAAAAATAGTTTATACGTAAGTGCTCAAAAGCACCGAAGTGCTCTCCCCACCTTATCTGGGCAGTTGTTCTTTGTTAAGGGGAGAGTTATTTGTTCAGTTACTAGTGTGCACAGACAGTCTTCACTGAGTCAGCAGCAAGAGCCAAATGGTGGCCTCAGGTTCCTGTACTTTAATATGAAATGAATCAAATCATCTTGGAAGCAGGGGTGAAGGGTGTCCCAAATGGTCTTCTCATTAGCTGTCTGCAAAATCTTGAGGTCTGCTCTGACTATCTAGCAATCCTCTTTGCACCCTCTTGTTCTGAAATTTTAGATCTTTATCAGTTTCTCTCAACCAGAAAATAAGTCCACTGTGAAAACTAAACTGATGAAGTAAAGATATCTCTGTCTCAAAAGGATTCGAAATGAGGTGGAATATCCAGCAAACACACAAAAAAAGCACAGTTTAGCCATCTTCGCTACAAAGAGCAACAGGAATTGAATAATAAATGGAAAGAACAAAGAGTGTGAAGTATTTGGAAAAGGGACAAAAGAGATATATTTTTACTACCAAGTTTGTTACATATTATATTGTAAAGACTAAACTGTAAACACCCTGCCATTTTGTATCATGCTATAATAGTGCTCTGGTGACTGTTGAGATGACAGTACAAGTCCATTTTTACCAGGTGTGTAAACTAAGTTGCAATCCTTTTTCCTTCCAATAGCAGTAATGAATGGAAAGCATTATGCAGTAGAAAGATACATGCTATTAACAAGATGTGTAACTTTTCTTTACCTCCATGGTACAATATGCTTCTTAAACTACATTCTTTTTCTGTAACAAAAATACAATATAGGGAAATTCCTATAAAGTATAGGATACTGAACTTAAGAAATTGTAATGATATGGGCCAGAGTCTTCATCTATTGTGTCAAAAAGGTCCAAGGCAATTTTAATTGCACCATTTTATATCCACAGTAACAGATAACTTTGAATGTGCACTTAAATGCCTGCATTTCAGCTAGACTTGGTTTAATAAAAATATTAACATACTTTTTGGTATTTCTTCAGCAACAGTAAAGAGGAGAATGATGAAAAAACAATTTGGCTGGAAACAGCTTGGCTGGAAATCAAAGTAAGTTGGCAACATTTCCTACAATGGCGGGGGACGGACCCAACAAACAAACAAAAAAATCTGTGTAATGACACAGAAAATGAGGGTTTAAAAGTAATATTCCCTCTTTACCACAGACAACCAGCTTCACAGATAGAATAGAAACTAGTTTGCTTTCACATTTTGTTTATGAATATAAATACTGGCATGTCAGTTACACTTAGCAGATGCAATTAAAAGCATTCAAGTTTGAAAATCATAACACTTTCAACACTTTCCCAAGCAGACAGTTATTCCTATGATGCATTAATATTATAACAAATCCTCCCAAAGAGCTTATGTTTTTTTCCCTGACAAAGTAAACTGAGCCAAGAATCCACAAGAAGATATAACCCACAAACCACCACATTTTTGAGCGCCCAATGGTAGGAACTTCTTTATGAAAAGCAACTTCTTTGAATCATATCACATATTTCAAGAGATATGTACAGAAGCCATGTAAAGAAGATGGAGATATGTATTAAGGCAGCTAGAAGTCAAGCAGGGGAACAATGGTACTGCCTGCTTCTCTACTGGTAATGAGCAAGATAAAAAAGAGGCAGGAAAGCTCCTGGCCTCCTGGTATGGAACTGGGGTTCTGTTGCATTCAGCTGCACAGCACGGGGTCTGTAAGTCGTAAAGTTCCCAAATCCCAGGTTGGTCCATTTGGCATAGCTACCACAGAGCCATGGATCCTAGAAGCCTGAGTTCCAGAGTAGTCTGCTGGGCAAACTTTTCACTTTTAATTAACTGGCATCATCCTCTGATGAAATCCAGTTTTGCTGGAAAATGCCTGGTTAGCTCTAGATGCAAGATGGTTAATGTAAGGACACCTAGCTACAAAGAGAGAATGCAGGGAATACAACATGAGGTCTTGCAAAGTGGTAACTCTGAGACTTAGTGACAATAATGGAGAATCTAGGGAACATGACTTCTTTAATGAAACCCTGTGGCTAAAAGGGTTAATGTGATGAAAAAGGAGGACCAATGAGTAAAAATAAGGTGGTTCTGTTACAACTGCATTGGCAATAGTTCAACCTCTACTGTTTTAATTTCTGGTATTTATACTTGGAGAAAAATGTTAAAAAACTAGAGAGGGGTCAGAGAGATTGACATATTTTGCTTATTAAAGAAAAAATGGAAGAGCGATTTGATAATATATCAACAATGATCCATTGTTACGATTTGACAAGGTTTATGATTCACCATCCCTGAGAATTTTAAAATTAAAACATTAAATAAGAAATATTAAAACATTTTAAAATATTTTAAAATTCTCAGAGACAGTGAATGTATCACAATCTATCACAAGTAGCTTTTAACATAATAGATAAGCTCTAGTGCAATGACAGCCCTGGACTTGAAGCAAGAATTAATTCAGAAAATCCTAGAAGTGCATGGCCTTTGTTATGCAGTAGATCAGTCTTAAAGATCAGAATAATCCCTTTCCATTTTAAATCTGTTGGGCCAACTCTTTCTGAACAACTGGTGGTTTACCAGCTACCATTTGGGAATACCTGGCTCCTGTTTATTAGACTTACCACTTACATAGCATAATCTATATACACATGTTTTTTCATGAAACTAAAAATTAAGATTTTTTGTTGTCAGCTTTTAAGATAGTGGGGACTTTCACACACAACTCTATGATGTAAAAAGAAGGCTAAGCACAGTGTTTGACCAATGATAATACTGCATGACTATGACTGAAGCAACAAGTTGCTTATCTGAAAAGCACAAGAGAACATATTGTAGTCATAAATAATAAGATCAAACCTATGAACCAAAAGTATTTTGTAAGTTTAAATCTTCTAAAGGGGTATCTATTTTATTTTCATATCAACATTTTCTCTGTTGTACTTATAAACTATTAGTATAACTTTAGGAGAGTATTACATCATTCTAACACGATTTTCATTTTCTTCAAAGTGTGGTTCTTACCTACAAAGTAACTTTAAAATATTATGGGAGGATTACATGTTTGCCTCTTCTCTATTTCAGAAATTTCACAGGCCAAGATGTAACTTTACTTTTCTAGAACACCCGGTAAACTATTTTGTGGTTCTTAAAGTAGGCCAGAGTATAAACAAACAGACTTTATTGTGAAGTGATACTATTTTGCTCAAACTGTTTTCCTCCATCTATAAGCTAACTCTTCAAGAAGATATGAAAATGCGTGTGTGTCCAGAACTCTTAATAAAGAACAAGGTTGGCTTTCCCTTTTTTAAGCACCTGTTTTGGCTATTTGCTGTTGCAAGGTCTCTATAATCTCTCTGAAGATTAATGGCACCAAGCAAGCACCAATTATGGGTAATGATGCATTGGAAAAAAAAAATTTAATTTGATTTTCAATTCTAGTCTAGTTTGGATTGCAAGTAGTTAGTATTTACTTGGAAACTCAGTAACCATGTTATGGACAGCAGGTAAGGAACCTTAAAACAATATTTTTCAGTACAAAGTCTAGTTCATTGTAAGAGAACAATGAAAAATGTTAATACAAGAAAAACCAAGCCATAAATGAAGATATGAAGAGGTATTTCTAAATCCACCACAATCCTACAGAAAGAAAAATTCTACTTTGAACAAAAACCATCAATTTTCCTTTTATAACAACATTTGTTTTTTAAGGCTCCTTGGACGGATTTGATTTCTGCTAGCACTGCCTAGAGAAATTTAGGTGTGGGTTCCAGCTTTTAAGCACTTTCAAACTCATGTGCTGTAAGCTCACAGAAGAATTTGAGACAGAACTGTCTTCACCAACATATATTTCCATGCTACATGATTTTTTTTCTATTCCACTCATAACTATTCACAGGTGGTAGTGTAAGCATTTAATTTGTATTACCCTAAGAGAGATATTACTCACAGTGGATGACTTAAATATGTCAACAGTAGAAAAGGCACATACTAAATATACTATGCACTGGGGGAAAAAAGCAAAGCACATTCCATCTTATTATGGATTCTGTTATTTAACGTATACAGGAGGAGTAGTTCTTGGCCATGCTTATAACACCTTTCCCAGACTCTCATGCACTGCAGTACTGGAAGAAGCCCTAAAATCGACAGATCAGAGACTCAACTGGTATAAACTGACCTAGCCATGTTGATTTCCATTGAATTACAATTTGATGAAGAAGACCTTTCCTATAGTACTGTAACTGGGCTGGAAACAAATCTCTTATTTGAGGTGGTCTTGATTAATTCAAGTCAAAACTTGGGACAAAAGAGGTGTAGCACAGTCCTTCACACACACAACCCTTCCAAGCTGTGTTACTGCTCCTGTCAATAGGTCCTAGAGAGAACGCATACCCTGACAAGATCGTCTCTGGAATGACTGATACCTAACTTAACGCAGCATACTTCTCTAAGTTAACTGCAGCATGTTCATCTCAGAGAATGTGTTAGCATGTTTTCTCTCCCATACCTCACAGGTACTTGAAGTGTGACAATGAACTTGTATGTCCATAGGATTTAATGTGTATATGTCTACAGATATCTACAGGACATCTATAGGACACATGAGAGGGTTCATGTGTGGTCTCAGTCACACGTGAGCCCTTGCAGAGCAGAGAGCACAAGGAGCAGCAGCTGAGGACAGACAGCGGCAGCGGCAGCGAACTGGTGAGTGCGGTTCTGCCGGCAGCTGCAGCTGATCTGGAGGGGGGCCTCCCAGATTGCTGATAGCTGACCCGGCTGGGAGCCGCGCGCAAACAGGTGCGCTCTGTAAGGGCGCGCTGGCGTTTGCGCCGGCGTTCACGCAGACAGAGAGCAGGAGGAAGGGAAGAGCGAACAGAGACGACAGCGCGAGGACTACTTTCACTAGGAACATGGTGAGTACACGCAGTGCTGCTGCTAGGGGCCTGGCCCCTCCCCCTCCCTC
>JAGPOW010003316.1:60232982-60258471 GCA_030014935.1 Caiman crocodilus
CAAGTTACTGGAGAGCAGGTTTAGGTTGGACATTAGGAGGCACTACTTCACAGTCAGGGTGGCTAGGATGTGGAACCGGCTTCCTAGGGAAGTTGTTCTGCTCCTACCTTGGGTGTCTTCAAGAGTAGATTAGATAGGTACTTGGCTGGGGTCCTGTGACCCCAGCACTTGCTCCTGCCATTGGCAGACTAGATGGCCTGCTCTAGGCCCCTTCTGACCCTAGTTACTATGAAACTATGGACAAAAGGGTTTCTCCCTGGAGAAATGCAGTATCTATTTATACCCTTGGGCAGCAATTCTCAGCCAGGGTGCTGCTGCACTCTTGGGTATTTTAAGATCCTTTTAAGGGTGCCACAGGCTGCCATGAAGAATTAGTGGTAAGTGTGCAAACATGATTCACAAGATAAACCCAGAGTTCAAACAAAAATCCATAGTGTTATAAATACTCTGGACTCTTGAGGCACATCCAGACGAGCACAGACATGCAATATGTGGCATTGCAGATCTGTATGATGCTATACACTGCATGTGCAGGTGTTCTCTGCACTGCTACTTTGACCCTGGGAGATCCCAGGGTCAAAAAAACCCATGCCAAACAAAAAAAGTAGTGTGCCGCCGAAAACCAGAGTCTGGCCAGCTGTAGCCACACTTCAGCTGCTGGCCAGGATTACTGACATGGCTGACATTCCCAGATGCCCCTAGGTAAGGCTTCTGGGGTCAGCACAGCTGTTGCAGCAACTGTGCTGGCCCCAGCGTCCCCTACCCAACCTGCCGGATATTAGAGCACATGTAGCACGGGCGGACCCTCAGGACTTCAACAGTGGCACAAGGTGTGCTGCTGCTATTTGTCTCCAGGGAAACAAATGTCTGCACTTGTCTGGATGTGGTCTTGTGGTTTTTCTAAATTATCTGTAATAGAATTGCTATATTTTTCTACAGCCAAAAAATGAGTGAAAATTAAGAGCTGGCATTTTCCAATAGGAGCTTTGAGTATAATAAGATTGAGAACCACTGCCCTAGGAGAACAGGTCATCTGTTTCTTCCTAGTCTCCCTGGCCCTTTATCTGCTATGAACACATTTTATCACAGCAGAAACTAGGACCAGGTCACAATATGAACTTTTATAACATGCTGACATACTAAATTATGGCCTCATTGCCAATGTAAGAAAATAACTACAATTAGTTTGATTATTTCGTTGTAGAGCTTATTTATCTCCCCCTTGGAGAATGTTGTAAGCCTAAGAAGCTTATTTTTGTCATGTGCCTCCTACACTGAATTCATAGTTCTTTTACTCACAAATAAAAAAGAAGTTATGAATACATTTATTTTCCTCTATTAAATGTACCCAAGTGATTAGGTAATAATTAGAAGTAATTCATTTCAAATTAATGTATCAAAGAAGAAAAGAACCCCATGGCACAGGACTAATTGCTGGTCCAGTTTCATTTTTCTTCATAGGCATGTTTTTCTGGTCTGGCATCTTGTATCAGGCTTACACATGCAAGTATTTATTATGGGTAGGGAAAAAAGGGTTAAAGAGTATCAATCTACAACACTGTGCTTCTTCCTCACAAATTCTCCATTTTTTGGACTTGCCTAAATATAACATATTATATTGAATTTTTATTTCAGCATCATCTCTGATTCAGGTAAATGCAGCTACAAACTTTAAGATCCTCTCCACTGTGAATAAATAAGGAAGTTTTTCTGCTACTTTTATCTTTCATTTTAAAGGTAGTATTATAGAAATGTGCCTATAACGAGATCCAGCATGCACAATCACAGTGAAATGTACGATGGAATGGAAATAACTAGCCAATCAAATTGCTCCTCTTTTCTTGCCCTATGTGAAGGCTGGCACAAATCAAGATGCTACAGTCCATTTCAAACAACTCCCATTAGGAGAATCATACGAGTTTAAACAAAATTGTATATGTTCTTTTCCCATTCTGTGATGTTAAAATTAGGGTTCTGAGACAGACTGGGAGTCCATTTATAGTCAGAACAATGAAAAATGCAACAGTGTAGGACTGAAGAGGCCTCCATGGCAATATAAAAAGTAATAAGATAATTTTTCAACATCATTAGAGAACAATGAGTCTTGGTTGTTATTTTTACTCACATGGTACAGTGTAGTGTCTGGCGCAGGAGTGCCCATGACGTCTTGTCTTAATGAATCCATTTGCAAACTAGGTAGCAAGGAGTAATGGCTTGGACTGTTACTTTTATCCCCCTTCTTTTTGGACTTTTTCCCTGTATCCTTTTTGCTATTCCTTTGAAACATGTAGTCTTCTTGACCTATTTTCTCATTGCTCATGTAACGCAGTAATGAATTTTCTATTAAAAAAAAAAAATGAAAGACTCTATTGTAAATCATAATATACATGGCAATCCTTGCTCTAAAAATGTATCACACTTTTCCATTACCATGCTTTATGTTAATTAAAAAAAATCCACCCTATAAAACACAATGCAATCCAAAAATTATTTCTTTTGTGGGTTAGTACAGCATAGGTCAGGGACAAGCATAACAGTTATACCATTAACTTATATACCAATATAAGCTATTCCAATATAACTGTTATATCTGGATGAACATACACTAATGTAGTGTAAAATCAATGAAATTGTATCTTGTTTTATTCAGGGTTAGAGTTATGATAATTTATCTCATTTATATGGCTACAGGGGCAACCAGATTTAACAGTTAACCTGGAACAGTTAATTCACGCTCTCGAGTCCTGCCTTCCCTTTTAAAGCAAGTTATATTTATGTCTGTCCACAGCCACAGTAACAAGTTTTTTGAGACGGAGAGAGGTCAACATTCTTGTCACTAACGGGGCTAGATTTGTCACACAGGCAAACTAGGGGTTCTGAGCTATGGCGGTGGTGCAAATGACACCCTCTGCCTCCCCTCCTCTCTCCTCCCTTCCCCTCTGCCTGCCTCGCTGCTGTGGTAGCTGCTTCTTAGCAGTGGCTACACGTCCCACTCCCTGAACGCAGCAGTGCCTGGGTGGGGAGGGAGGTCTTGACCAGCACAGGGCCCACTGCAGAGTTAATCCAGCCCTGGTCACTACATCAGAACAGTAGTCAACATGCTGCCCCCTTCCCCACAACACCCTCTGGGGTCTCTTCCTTTTAAATAATAGAAAATAGTTTATTATTACATCTGAAATACTGCTCTTGGAAGCAATGTTCTACATGAAACTGGATCAAAGATGGCTGAGAAAATGAGCATTTTTCAAGTAACATGTATTGATTATTCATTTTATTTTGGTCTCTTTCTTGTTTATACCACTGTTGTCTTGTAACAATATTTAGACTGAATTTTTATTAGTCCATCATAAAAATTAAGATTAGCAATAGCTAAGCCTTAGAACATCAACTGCCAATTGTGCACATACATCACAGTGACAGAACAGAACTAATGTGTTACGGTACTGGTCTTTTGCTGGATTATATGCGATTCAAAACAGGCATCACAATTCTACCTATTGTACCAGTGCTTTGCATACAGGCCAATGGGTGCCATTGTGATAAAACTGCTATTCAACAACAGCCACCCTTTCAATATGCAATTAGACTGCCTCAGATTCAATAAAGGGGTAACAAAGTGAAATTCTGTAGCTATACAGGAGATTGGAATAAAAGACCCAATATTTTCATTCTGGCCTTAAAATCTATTAAGTGGGCAAACACCAGAAAAGTGCCAATGAACCTCATGAGATTTTTGGGGAACTTTTCAACTCTGAACTATTTCTAGTTAGTTCTTTCAGAATGTTTGACAACCAAAAAAAAAAAATCTATCAGGACAGGCAGATTTACAATTTAATTCTCACTTCACTATGTATTACAGCAGTAGAACAAATTAACTTTTTTATATGATATTTTAGGGCCAATTTCAAAGGACAAAATGTTCAAAAAATCAGATAGCAATGTAATTAAGCATGATGAAGCTAAACTGGGAGGAAGTATATAACCACAATTCTGTTTTTCCAGCTCTCCTGAACAATTTCTCCAGTTCCACTCAAGGAAACCCAAAGATGAGCAAAATAAAGCACAAGTGATAAAAAAAATAGGAATATCACTAGAATATGTTGACAGATATCCACATTTTAAATGAGAAGTGATGTAAAAAGAACTCATTGTTATTTATAGTCTTGCAAAAAATTAGTGTCCCAAGTCACTTACCTCTTCTACTATCTCTCTTTATTTTATTGGGATCTTCATAGTCCCCTACCCAATTATATTCCACTGGCATAGAAATAGGTCTTAGCTTGCCTAGAACAGAGAAGACACTAGTGTCAAGATACCTTTAAACTAAAAAAAAAACTATTTCAAAGGGAGCTAACTATTAATATTTTAATTCTGCAATGTAGACAAAAATCCAGAATATCCCATGTGCAAAAGATGAAAACAGGGGTTTGTTCAGTCCATTACTGTGGCCCAAGGGGAAATTAAGCATTCACAGAAATTTTTAAGTAGTTTAAGAAACAAACCCATCACCATAACAAAATCCTCTCTCAGCATCGTCTTTAGACTTGAGGTTGAGAGTGAGCATCTTTCACATGCATAAAGGCTATAGACAACTTCCCCATCAACATCTGCTGATTATGCCGCACAGCACTCAAAGACATACAAAGAATTATTTTATGGCTTATGTGATATGAGTTGCTAATGTAAGACCAACTGATGTAAGACATATGTCCATATCACAAAAGCATCTCCACTAATGGCATCTTTGCAGTTGGACTTGACAGATACATCATAATTGCATAAGAAAATGAGTTCAAACCTCTGGGTATAGTCTCCAGACTCTGTATTTCACCCACCCAAAACACAGCCGATTAGTATTATGAAATTCACTTGTTTCAGCAGAGAAAAATTGTCAAATTATTATTCCTCAAGTTTTAATTTGAAAGCCAAAAACTTAGTTTAAAATATTGTGAATTACCTTTCTCCTCTAAAAGTTCCAAAACTACAGTACAGAAGAAAACTTTTTTTCCAGCTTCACTATAGCCATACTAAATCCATCGACTGTCAAGCAGTGTTAAAGTTAGTACGTACTGCAAGCAGTTGCATGTTAAGCCTTAATCCTGTTTCTTGCCTGCAAAACTCTGACTTGTTACTGGTGAGCTAGTGAGAAGGGACACATGTCTCAGAGCCAAGGCACTTGGACTCTATCCCTGCTCTGGGTTGTAGGCGCCTGAGAATGGTGTATCCTGCCAGAGCCAACTCCAGGGGTATGCGAGGCCTGGGGCATATCAGCCTTTGCAGGGCCTCTGCAGGGCAGCAAGTGGCCAGAGTGTGAAGCCAGCAGTGCACAGCAGCCGCACAGCGTGGTGGTTCCCTCTCCACATACTGAAGGCACTATCTGCAGGGCCTGTATGGCACTATTTGGGGCAGACGCCCCGGCAGTTAAAAGTGCAGGGCCCGGGGTAGATGCCCCAATTCGCCCCTCCCCGCAAGGGGACAGCTCTGCGTCCTGGGATGTTGAGAGATTGCAAATTGCTTGTTTTATCCCTGTAGAAGAGACTGAAGTTATCTTAATGCGAGTTGGTAGCACAGCCCAGAGTTTACTATTGCCTGAAATGGTGTAGCTTTAAGACTCAAACTGTACTTAGAATGAGTTTATGTACAGACAAATGTTTTAAGTGCCCTTAGTATGGTCTAAAGAGTAACATGTAACTTCACTCTATGTCCCATTCCAGTCACTGGTACTTGAAGTCACATTTAAGTGCTTTCCTGAATAGGACTGTTTTTTAAGGAACTAAGTCTTTCTTATATTTATATAGCTAAGAATTCTTAGGTTTACTTCTCTGGGCCACATGTCACAGTGTTTCTTCTCTGCTGCACTGTGCTATATTGAAAAACTTACTATATAAACTAGTAGCACTTTTCACACAAGCCGCAGAATTTCCATTACAGTAAAACAGCTCTCTCCTCCCCCCCACCCAAAAAAGGGTGAGAGAACAAATGTTTTCTGTTTACTAAAATTTCATATTTGTTATAACTATATTCTAATGTATTCGCCCAAGTGGGCTACTTTCCATGAAGGTAAATTTCACTTATCTTCTAGTGGCTCTCCTAGCTCCTCTTCATCAACTTACATGGATCTTTTCAATCTACTATCTATGTAATGACCATGCTTCAGGAAATGCATCATTTGGAATATAAACAGAAGCTTTCAGAGGCCAATTAACAACAGTTATGTAATTGCTGTCCATTAGTAATGGAAACTTAGATAAAAGTCTAAAACTAGAAAGACAATCCGATACAGCCAAGAGTGTGCCATCAGCGTAGCACAGGACATGGGGACACTCTATAATTAACTACAATAAATGAAGCACATCCAATTTTAGTGGGGTAACTAAAGTTTATGTTATGTCTTAAATTAACACTTTATGGAACCATTTTATACCTCATGTAAGTGGTGACAGAAAATAAATAAAAACATTTTAAAATTAGAAGGAAAGCTGAGAATATTGAAGAACTCGGGTACTCTGAGTTTTGGATCAAACAGAATCAGTGTATGGCATCAGAAAAGTTACAGCTAATAGCAAGACATTGCATTTAACCACAACTATGGCATCTGACTTGTATATAAAAAAAAAAAAAACAACTAAGAAATATTTTTCAACAAAAATGTAGCTTAACAACATAATGAGGAAAAGAGGTGATTTGAACCCTTATTTTAGTTTTACTGATTACAAATTTTGGCCTTCTCTCAGGCTCTGATCACATCATGACTATAAATGCACTATATTTTTTTTCATCTAAGGCAATATGTTTACCTAAACTAGGGCTGTGTGAAGCTTCAGGTGCTGATTCAATTCCACGGAAATTCAGCCCAATTCGGCATCCGAATCTCCAAATCAGAATCTAAATAGGAAACCAATAAAATAGCCTGAATTGATTTGGAAAAGTTTTGGACAGCTTTGGAGATTTGGGCAGTCCCCACTTGCCACTGTGGAGAGCTGGACCTGGACTCCATGCCGGTAAGTAGGGGGTGGGCAGGGGAAGGCTGGTAGGGGGGAGAGGACCATGGGGGGACCCACATAAGGCCCCATCCCCTGCCTGCTCACCCAGCCCCCTGAGCTCCCCCTGACACCTGCCTGCTCATCCATCCTCATCAATGACTGTCCCACCCAGCCCCAGCGCACCAGTGCTTTAAAAAAAAAAAAAAGGCCCGCACTCACCGGCTGCAGCAGTGGCTGTTGGGGATTCTTGGGGCTCATGGCAGAGCCCCCATATAGCGTGGGGCAGTGATGGGTAGTGGGGGATCACACCCCCTCCCTCGCTGCCTGGCAGCAACCAGTGAGTGCAGGGCTTTTTTTTTTTTTAAGAGCTGGTATGTTAGGGCCGGGCGGGCCAGCCACAGGAGGTCTGGAAGAGCCTCCCATGCACCGTAGGGCAGTGGGGGGAAGTGGGGATTGCCCCCCCACCTGGCAGCAGACAGTGAATACGGGGCTTTTTTCTTTTAAAGAGCCAAGATGCTGGGGCCAGGTGGGGCAACTTAATTGGGCTAGGAGAGTGGGTTGGGGATGGGGCTTGTTTGATTTGGAGACTCGGCCAATTCAGTGGCAGCCGAACCTCCGAATCAGATTCAGCCAAAATCAATTCAGGATACCGATCTGAATCACTGAATTGAAAAACCATCCCCTGGAATTGGCCAAATTCAAATCTCAAGCGAGTACTAGCCACATCGCACAGGCTTAATAGAAACTATTTTGCTCTTCCTTTTCCCCAGTCAGAAACACCAGAAGGAAATGTGTAGATTATCTAAAGTCATATCAAGTTGTCTTGCTGCTATAATAGTTTTGTTCTAAGGCCCTCTCCAGATGTTACATTTATCATGTTATTATTGTGTTAATCATGCAATAAATTGTAACGTGCCATATGTTCAAGCAATTTATCATGCAAAAAAAATGTGAGAACAAGCCACAAAGATATTGCTCATTAAATGTGAAACACCTTTGTGGCTAGTTTATATCATACTTTAATTTGAACTCTTGGCATGTCAGTTTAAAAAGTTCAAGGGGATAATAGACTCAGAAGCTGCTGGGAAATGATCTTTAAACTTTCTGGCATGCAGGGGCTCCCTATTGGAAATGGGCTCTTCAAGTGCTACTCCGCCTACAAGTCCATTTAAATTTCCCAGTATGTGCAGAGTTCAGCACTGGGGAGCAGTCTATAACTAATCCCAAGTTTAAAGGGGTAATGCAGTTCAGCACTGGTGAATGGCTCCCCAGTTCTGGACTGCATGAATGTCCAGGCACGCAGATCCAGTATCGCAAAATAACCTTGTGGGAAACTGGCAGATTGTGGGCTCAGCTGCTTGATGGTTCGTTAGGAAAGTGGCAGGACCCAGAGAGCTTTCATGAATGGATCCGTGTCATTCTACCAGGAAGTGGCCACTGGTGTCCCTCAGGGGGCTGTGCTTGGACCAGTGCTTTTCAACATCTTTATCAATGATTTGGATGGAGGAGTGAAAAGCTAGCTGGCCAAGTTCATGGATGACTCCAAGTTATGAGGCAGTGTGGTCATACCAGAAGATTGGTCCTCATGTATCTGTAACCTGACAGGCTTGAGAATTGGGCAGACAGGAACCAGATGTATAATACTTCCAAGTGCAAGGTGCTCCATCTGCAGGCAAACAACACTCAACATACTTACAGGCTTAGTGGTGACAGCTTGACTTGCACCACATCTGAAAGGGTCTTAGGGGTAATGATAGACCATCGCATGAATATGAGCCATCAGTGCAAAGCGGTGGTCAGCAGGGCAAATAACACGCTGGCATGCATCAACTGATGCATCTTGTGTAAAACTAAGAATATTACCACTGTACTCAGCATTGGTGAGACTGCAGTTGGAGTACTGCATCCAGTTCTAGGTGCTGCACTTCAATAAGGACACGGAAAAATTTGAGAGGATCAG
The DNA here is from genome assembly GCA_030014935.1 of Caiman crocodilus. NCBI lineage: Eukaryota > Metazoa > Chordata > Crocodylia > Alligatoridae > Caiman > Caiman crocodilus. Next base: position 60,241,926 of record JAGPOW010003316.1, read on the forward strand.
AAAACAGCCGCCCATATTATCAGGGACTTGCAAGGCAAGCCGTACAAGGAAAGGCTGAGAGACCTGAGCCCCTTTAGCCTAAAGAACTGAAGGTTGAGAAGGGACTTGATAGTGGCTATATCGCTATATCAGTGGAGTGCATCAGCAGCTTGGTAAACAACTGTTCACTAGTGCACCTCCAGGGAAGACCAGATCCAATGGATACAAACTCCTGGAAGGCTGCTTCAGGCTTAATTCCAGGAAAATCTCCTTCATAGTCAGGGTATCCAGACTGTGGAATAAACTCTCTCCAGAGGTGGTACAGTCACCTATCCTGGAGGTTTTCAAGAGGAAACTAGACAGTCACCTTGCTGGGGTCACTTATCTCCAGTTGTCATCCTGCCTAGAGTGGGGGGTGGGGCTGGACCTGATGATCTTCAAGGTCCCTTCCAGCCCCTAACAATCTATGAATCTATGAAAAGCCCAAGATCACGGAGTCACTCTTCAATCCCAGACTCCAACCCCACCCCCCTTCCCACCAGTAGATACAAGATGGGACCTGAGCAATTTAATCCTAGACCTCAAAAACTGTACATCCTGCCATGCCAGACCCTGCCAGTTTTTGGGAACTGGGATAAAATTCCTCAGGTCCCATACCACAATTAATTAACATCTGGAGAGGCTTAAATTAGAACACTGAGGTAAAAAAGTGACATCTACAGTCTGCTGTTTCGGAACAGCATTATTTAAACTACAGTAGAGGATGACATTTAGGTAGCTTAGACCAGCAAGCTACAAAAATCTAAAAACCAACATTGATTACTTATTTGTCATATATGAAAAAGCCACAATCAACCTTTCTTCTGGTTACTGTAGATGGAATATGTCCAAGCACTATTTAAAATTTTTATATTATATATATTTTATCTTCATAAAAAATATTTTTGAGATGGCAAAGGAGAATCAGAGAAAGAAGTTTAAATCATTTAATTATCAAGCAAGATACATAATGCAAGACATGGGAGATGATATTATCACTACATGGCAGGATTTGGGGCATTAAAAATTAGGGAACAATATATACTTCACTCAAGAATTTATGGAAAAAACCGAGCATCAATATATATATATATATATATGGAGACCTAGGGACTTTTTTTTTTTTTAATTGATTTTGGGTTACCAATAACTGTCAAGAGAATTTCAGTAAAAGCAAACACTTGTGAAGAGTACATTTGGGTGACCACAAATATAACCCATTGATAACACCATTCTTTAAACCCAGGGCACTGATGGAATAAGTGTTACATAGCTAAGACTTTACTGGAATTTTCTTCCTTAAATAGAGATAGTGAAAGGTGCCAGAGAGGATTTTCATTGTATTATTACATAATCTGGATCATTTAGAAGTCTATGTCTAAAGATACATATTATTTTTAGCACACACAATTTTTCTAAAAATATTAAAAACTCTAATGTTCACTCATCCCCAAGATGGAATGGAAATAGAAAGAAATAAAATCAGAGACAGCAGTAGTAGAGAGATCACATTTGTCCAGTGTGGCACAGCAAACACCCCTCCCTGCATTCAAGCCATCATTAAAATATTTGCACCTTTTATCCACTCTTGGGGGTCAAAACATATTAATATAGTAGTCACAATCTGTATTTCTAGCTATATGTAAAAAAAAAAAAAAAAAAAGGGAAACACTATTACTTCAACATGTATTTCAGAGAAGCAAAAGGAAAAACACACAAGTAGTTAGTTATATGTTGTTCTTGCTAAACAGTTCGTTTAGAACCTGATACCGTATTTTCTTGCATACCACACACATCTGCCCTTGGGGTATGGAGAGCTATCTTTCCCTCCCAAAATCAGCCCTCCCCAGTGGAAGGGTTGTATCTAAAGTGGGGAAGCTGATTTTTCTTTGCTGGAATAGAGGTAGGGTAGAATGAACAAGGAGATATTGTTGGCAGACTCATGGCTGCCAAGATAGCTACCACTTCTCCCTGGGACTGCAAAGAACAGGGATGGAATTCAGTGCACTCTCTCTCTCAGTTATTGATGAGGCTGTAGGTTTTGGCTGAAGAGGCACTGAGCTAGCTGAGGGTGAGTGAGCTGCTGCATGTAGTCTGTAGCGTGCTGATGAGGGTTGCAATGTGGAAGCAACATTTTATTATTTACAGAAACTTATCTAAAGAACTAATTATAATAAGGAAGTTACAGTCTTCATACTCCCTTGCAAAGGTCTGGGGTCTATTTTTGTTGCTGTCTGGCCATAAGCAGGAAGTTCCTACTGCCTTATCCAGACTGTCTCCTGGGATGCCATGTTTCCTGAACACACTTCCTAGAAAGACTTCTCTATGTCACACTGTTAGCCATTTCATTTAAAAACATTTTTTTCCACTTTCTGCTTTATAAAAACCAAGATGTATGTTTTAGTTGGGGGCATGCAGTATGCAAGAAAACAAGGTATTTCATGCTGTCCTCAGCCCTCTATGAAAAAGGCTTCAGAAGGCTCCTTCTGAATCTGTAACAGAAACAGTAAAAAGTGCTGTGTTGAAGAAGGAATTCTGAAGGCTCCTACACTTGCTCGGCTTGCAATATGCTGTGATAGGTGTCAGGGAATTTTTTTAAGCCTTCCTCAGATGCATTAGGTATTAGATGCAACCTAGGCTGGGGATTTTGACTGGGGTGTGCCAGTGCTCCTGCTGGAACTTAAAGCTGAAGGCTCCTCACTAGAGGGTCTTGCCTTTCTACTTAGGGTTAGACCAATAACTATATTTCTGGTCAGGAAGACATTTTACACCATGGTCAAACTGGTATGGACTGTGGGGCTTTTTGCCTCTCTCTAGGTGGGGGTGTGGATCTCTCAAGTGTATATTAACAACCTTTTACAGAAGCAGGACATTGACTGCCATGGTTCCCCTGTTGTACTTGTGGCAGGTTAGGGTGTCATGTCTTCCGTTGTGTCAGGGTTGATGTTAGGTTGACTAAGGGCCTTTGTACACACCACAAAATTAACCTTTAAAGAGAGGTTTAAATATCCTTTTGCACTGCTCGGCGTCATGCTCCACTTTAAATGACTTTAGTAGCTCCAAAGTGTTTTAGTTTGCTACCTAACAAAGTGCAACAACACATGAAACGCTGGAAGCCAATGTGCTTGGGTTCGGTGGGCCCAGCACAGCTCAGGAGTTGTGGGAACTGGCGGCAGCCCATGCAGACAGGCTCCAGTGAAGGGAAAAAAAAACCAAAAAACCAGTGAGCCTGATCTTTTTCTTTTCCTCCCTGGGGCCTGCCTGAGCTGTGTGGGGGCCCAGTGCTTCCCTCCATGGCATTGGGGGTGGGGGCTGGTGCTTCCCTCTGTGGCTGCAGCACCCCCAGAGACCACCCAGGCCAGGTGCCAGGGGATGGCTGCTGCCTATGGGAGCTGCCACGTAGTTCAGGGACTACTCAACCTGCCGGCAGCTCACTCTCCCCTTCACCCTACTGAAGAGGTAGGTAAGGATTGGGCCCCTACCCTTGTGTACATGCCACGGGAGTTCAGTTCATTTTAATTCTCCCTAAATTGAAGTGGTGTTTTTAAAAACCCACCATTTCAGTTTAGGCCGAACTAAACTGAATGAAACTCCCATGGCAGATACAAGCAGCTTAAGAGGTTAAATTATGGATTTGTGTAGGATGGTTTCGATAGTGATGATTCTGCCTTAGGCAGTGAGTTGGACTAGATGATCTATGGAGGTCCTTTCAAGCTCTTCTTCTCTGATTTTTATGACCAACATGCACATGCATTCATTTAAAAAAGCAATTACTCTTGGTTTTTTTTTTAAACTGAAATAAAGTGTGGGATAAAACTGGCAGTATCTTCCTTTTAGCCTCTGCCTTCACTTGTCTCAATTTTAAATGCATACTCTGGAAACAGGTGCATCTTCATGATCTTCCAGTTTTCTTTAATATTCCATAAATGCATTACACAAAATCCTGAGAATATTTTAAACAGCTTAAATTCAGTTTTTATCTTCACTCTCAAACGATTGCACAGCTTTGTTGTAATCAAGCGCTGAGCATCATGTACCGAATCTGTGGTTTTTCATAAATTAATTCCATTTTGTCTTCTTCTCAAACGGATATACTGCCAGGATTACTACAGCTATTCCAACATAGAGCCTACACTAAGTTTAATAATTAATATAGAATGGCAAATAGAATCATCAGTATTCAATAACATATTCAGTCAAAACCAGTGCACTCAAAACACCTTGTTAAAGGCAATCTGATTTGCATACAAAACATCTATACTCAATGCATTTTGATTCTTATTTCTATTTATGTGCCAAAATCTGCAGATACCCCCTAAACCTTTGCTACATCCCTTGCTCTGCCACTGGACACTAAGCAGAACAAAAAAATAAAGGATGGAACGGTGATATATGCTGTAAGAGGGGGATGCAAACTAGCCCATATCTGGAATTGGCTCAAACTGCTTAGTCACATTGCATTAGATAGAACTCCATTGGTATAAGCCCTGAATGAAGGTAGACATGGCAGAGGCACAAAGAGTTGTTTTTGATATAAACAAAAAAGTATAATGTTCTGTATCCTGTAGGCTCCCTCTGTGTTTACTTTCACCACCTGGGTGTGGCTACATGTGTGACTGACTGTGCAGTTATTTCGTATTTAGGGATGTAGCTTTAGCAAGTACTAAATAATTGCACAGCAACTGCCATTACTGCATAGTCCTGGTGGCACACAGGTCATTTCCAACCCTGATGCTTAGTAGCAATGAGTTACTGTGCATTGGTGTCACGGTTTTTTGCCCGCTATTATGTTGCCATAGCAATGAGCTACAGCAATGTAGTATCTCATGTCAATGTGCCCCATGACAACTTAGTGGTAATAATGATCGTGATGATTCTCAACATAACACAACTTTTCTATTCCCAACCTGCAAAACTTTTATCTCACTTACTAAAGAATCTCCAATAGTCTGATAGTTCTAGGCTAGGAAATACAGCACAGATATTCAAAGGAGCCTAAGTATCTTAGATGTTCAACTCCCACTGGAATCTGTATAAAAAAATCTCAGCCTACATCCTATGCAGCAGGGGTGGGCAAAATATAGTCCCTCCCCACCCCACTCAAACCCAGTGCCTCGCACTGCAGCTGCTTGCAGCCCATGTGGGGTTGCTTGTGCCCGCTCCAGACAGCTCCATGCAGGCTGCAAGCGCCTGCAGTGTGGGACATGAGCCGTGGAAGGGGCTGCTCCTCCCCCATGCTCAGGTTTTCCCCAGGCTTCTTTCCTGTGTGGAGAAAAGCAGCCCCTGGTCCACTCCATGGCTGCGAGTGGCTGCAATGTGGGGCACCGGACATGGGGCAGGGAGGGCCTGCTTTTCCCACCCCACTGCACTCAGCACTACCTTGTAACATAACTGTCCCAGGCTGGCAGTGGGACAGGTTACAAGCTGGTGCTGGTGCTGAGCATGGGGAAAAGTGGACCCTTGCCTGCCCCATGGCCAGTGCCCTGTGCTGCAGCCACTCGCAGCATGCCTAGGGCTGCCAGTGCCTGCTCCAGCCAGCTCTGCGTGGGCTGTGAGCATTTGCAGCAGGGAGTGCCAACCATGGGGCAGGCACGGGGCCATTCTTCCCCATGCTCAGTGCCAGCTTCTTCTCTGCTCCTCGCAAGCAGGGGGTCGAGGCTGAGGGCTATCCCCTGCCTGTACTGCCGGATGGGGGGCACTGGGTGTGAGTGGGTAGGGAGCCAATGGGAGCACGGGGCCCGCATCAGTGTCCCAAGGCCAGCGCTGGTGGGGCCCAGAGCAGGTGGCAGGAGTGCGGGGTCCCAGCTGGCAGGGGCTCTATGGAGCCAGACCAGCTCCTCACTCCCTGCTGGTGCAGCCCAACCTGGCTCCACAGACCCCTGCCAGCCTATGTCTCATTTTGGGCCCCACCGGTGCTGGCCCTGGGACACTGGTCCCAAGACATTGGGATGTTCACCCCAGGATGGTGACCGGGGGGGTGGGGCACCTGTCAAGGGGTGGGGCTACCCATGCAGCCCTCAACAGTCTGCCAAAACTGGGTAAGCAGCCCTCCACCCAAAATAATCGCCCACTCTTGCTACACAGGGTAGTCACTCACAGAAGGCATTTACTTTGTAAAGGTTAATTTGCTAAGATAGTACATGCAACTGCAAGACAAAGTGATCGTTAATGCTTTAGAAGCTATTAGAGCTCATGTAAATATTACCAAATTATGGCACAGACATTATACTTTACTGGTATAAGTGATTAGAAAGTGGTCTATATCCATAACAGAAGCTCTGCATGCAGGCTAGTTTAAAAATGACAGAGTCCAATCTAAGATTTGCACCTCCCCCCCCCCAAGAATGAATATGTGTTCGGTTCACCACTGATCTAAACAACACTACCTACAGAAAACTACGCAACTTAGACTGATTATGCCTTGGGCTGCACCCAGCCATAAAGAAGTAAATTGAGACATTTTTTTCCCTGATGAAATGAAACCAAAAGATTATTACAATATATCCTTTGACAAGTTTTACACTGGTCATTGATAGTAATAAAATAAATCAGGAAGATAAAACTGATAATATTAAGTACAACGTTCTGTATAAAAACAGGATTTAGACATATCATTACAATGAATATTGATTTGGATTAACCACCCATTCATATTTTTATGTGTACTAAAAAAGTTATACAGTAGATTTTTAATAAACAAATGTTTATATTGAGATCCTTCTACAGAACATGAAGATTCTTAGCAAAGCAAATTCATAAATGTGTATTCTTTATTTAAAAAGAAAATGTCAGTCATGACAAATGAAAACATTGAATGAGCCTTATTAATACCTTACCATATGTTGGAGTGCTCTCTCTCCTCCCTGGACCACTTGTTCTTCCTTTCTCATATTCATAGCAGTATAAGACTGCGTCTTCTTCAACCACATTAAAACGCTTCCGATATTCCTGGTCAAGAAATGAATTAGGAGATTCCGATCCTGTATGAACTGGCTTGCCAACTATGTGTCTGCCAACATCATCACAAGGAAGATTTCCCTTTTCATCCCTTTAATAAACAAGAGATTTTGAATGTATTTTAATACTACATTTTTTATGTGGCTATCTTTCAGTAAGTAGGAAACTCAAAATATTTACTATACCAAGAGCTTTGGTGGATGCAATACTGTCTGAACTGTTACATACATTTCTGTCTACTGATCTCAATTGCAGGCTGAATCTATTCTTTCCTAAATTCTGAAAAAGCTTGAGGATTTTCACCCTCTGAAAAAAATGGAATGCTCACTCATCTTGCTGGTCTTTTGGGAATGGGGATAAATTATGAGGATTATGATGAACCACAAAGGACATTTATAGACGTACTCTGGAAGACACAAGGGGAGGGGCGGCAGGTGATTTAACTAGAGTGCCTTTGAGAGCCACTCTAATTAAAGCTCCCAGTGTCACATGTGTCAGTGTCCCTGTGCTGAAAAATGGCAGCAGGGGAGAGCTTTAGATAAATGCTCCCACCAGCATTTTTCAGTGCGGGGACACTGTTACATATGACGCTGGAGTCTGCTGGGGCAGTGATTACCATGCTCCAGGAGACTTGACTTAATTGAGACTGCTCCAACATGTTGTAATTACAACACAACAGAGCAGCCTCTCTGGATGCGTATAGGTGCCCTAAAAGGTGAGCTGGTATTTGAATAGGCAGACCAGTTCAAATAGTAATATGCGACTATCACCTTTTAAGTAATTGTTCCACAGAAGGTACTAGACCTGCAGCCTCTCCCTCATGCCACATGTGTGATGACAACCATGGTGTTTTCTGTTTGGGAATATCGTCAGACCTCAATGTGGCATGGCTGCAGGGATATGTAAAATACATCAATGTAGTAATTCTCTTACTCTGTTCCAGTAACAAAAGAATGCCTGTTTTTGTTATACTCAGTCAGGAATGGAAACAGTAACCTAGGAAGAGTTGCACAGTTATTTGATGACACACAAACAAAAAATAAAAGCCTTTGTAAATAGAGTCAACTATAGACAAAAGACTACTGAAATGCCAGAATATATCCTTCAATCAAATCATATTATAGACTATATTATTGGATGGGTTTGTAAAATGAACTACAGTCCAGTAGGATTAAGCTAATGAAAAAAGATTACAGAAATGCAAAGTTTAATCATTCCACAGAAACAGAGACTCATAGGGAAGTTAGGGCTGAAGGGTCATCAGGACGTTATCTACTCCACCCCCCCGCTCAGAGCAGGACCATCAGGGCTTTGTCAAGCTGGGCCTTAAAAACTTCCAAGGATGGAGATTCCACCACCTCTCTAGATAACTTGGTTCCAGGGCTTCACCACCCACCTACTGAGAAAGTATTTTCTAGTATCCAACCTACACTTCCATTGCTGCAGCTTGAGACCATTGCTTCTTGTATGTCATGTCACTCCTGAGAACAGTCTATCTCCATTCTCCTTTGAAGCCACCCTTCAGATACTTAAAGATTGCTATCAAATCCCTCCTCAGTTTTCACTTCTCCAAACTAAATAAACTCACTTCCCTCAGCCTCTCCTCATAAGTCATGTGCCCCAGCCCCTGAACCATTTTCGCTGCCCTCCACTGGAGTCTCTTCAACTTGTCCACATCCTTTCTATAGTGGGGGGCCCAAAACTGGATACAGTACTCAAGATGTTGCCTCACCAGTACAGAATATAGGGGAATGATTACCTCTCTCGACCTGCTGGCAATGCTCCTACAAATGCAGCCCAGTATGCTGTTAGCCTTCTTGGCAAAAAGGGCACACTACTAACTTGCATCCATTTTATTGTTCACGGTCACCTCCAGGTCCTTTTCTGTAGAGCTGCTGCTTAGTCAGTCAGTCCCCAGGCTGTAGTGGTGCATGGGATACATCCATCTTAAGTGCAAGACTTTGCAGTTGTCTTTGATGAACCTCATAAGATTTCTTTTGGCCCAATCCTCCAATTTGTTTAGGTCACTCTGAATCATAGCCCTACCCTCCAGTTTATCTACTACAACCCTCCCCCATCCCTCAGCTTTTTGTTACCGTTCACATCCCATTGCTAGTTGCAACTCCAATTGCACTTTCGCCTTCCTGACTTCATCCCTGTATGCCCAAGCAATATTCTTATACTCCTCTCAAGTTGTTTATCCAAGTTTCCACTTCTTGAAAACTTCCTTTTTGTGTTTCAGCTCACTGAAGAGTTCTCTGCTAAGCTAAACTGGTTGCTTGCCACATTTGCTGTTTTTCCTCTACATCAGGATGGTTTGTTCCGGTGCCCTCTGTAAGTTTTCTTTAAAGTACAATTAGCTTTTGTGAACTCCTTTCCCCTTCAGCCTGGTTTCCTAGGGGATTCTGTCCATCCGTTCCCTGAGGGAGTCAAAGTTTGCTTTTCAGAAGTCTAGGGCCCATAATCTGCTGCTCTCCTTTCTTGCTTTTGTCAAGATCATGCCCAACTTGCCATCCACCTCTACTTCCCTCATGAATTCTGCTATGTTTGTGAGTAGTAGATCAAGAAGAACATGGCCCCTAATTGTTCTCTTCAACATTTACAGCCAGAAGTCGTCTCCAATGCCCTTCAAAAACTTCCTGTACACTGGTGTATTGTCTTTCCAGCAGATGTCAGGGTGAATGAAATCCCCCATGAGAACCAGGACTTATGAGCAGGAAACTTCTGTTAGTTGGCTGAAGAAAGCCTCATGTACCTCATCCTCTTAGTCTGGTACCCTACAGCACACATCTACCACAACATCACTCTTCTTGCTCTTCCCTCTAATCTTAAAGCAGATACTTTCCAGTATCATAGTGGAGCTCAGAGCAATCATACAGATCTTTTACATACATTGCAACTGCTCCTCCTCTTCTCCCCTGCTTGTCATTCCTGAACAGTTTGTTTCTATCCATAACAGTGGTCTGGTCATGTGAGCTATCCCACCAAATCTCTGTTATCCCAATCATATCATAGTTCTTTGACTGTGCAAGGACTACCAATTCTTCCTGCTGTTTTCCCAGGCTCCATGCATTTGAGTACAGGCACCTGAGGTAACTAGCCAATTGCTCTACTTTGTCAGTAAGAAAGAGGCCTCCTCTGTTGCCCACTCCTGCATCTGCTTCCTCCAGGTCCCCTGCTTTCCCCCTTATCTTAGTTCCCCACTTATCTTAGTTGGCTTTGTTCTCCATCCCCCAGCAAACCTAGTTTAAAGCCCTCATCACTAGGTCAGCCAGCCTGTCTATGAAAATGCTTTTCTCTCACTTCATCCCTTCCTAGCAAGCTTTCTTTTTGGAACAACAGCCCATGGTTGAAGAAGCCAAATCCCTGCTGGCAACACCACTTGCACAGTCATGCATTGATCTGAAGGATGTGTCTGCTCCTATCAGGGCCCCTCCCCTTGATTGGAAGAATTGAGATGATGACTTGAGCCCCATCCCCTTCACCCTTGTGCCCAGAGCCTTGTAGTCACTCTTGATTTGCTCAGGGTCATCTCTGGAAATATCACTGTTGCCCTCATGGATGAGCAGTATGGGTAGTGGTCAGAGGGCTGGACAAATCTTGATAATCCTTCTGTGACATTGGATCCAGGCTCCAGATAAGCAACAGGCCTCTTGGGACAACAGGTCAGGCTGGCAGATGGATCCCTCTGTCCCTCGCATAAGCAGGGTTGCAGCCACCATAACCCATTGCTACCTCTTTGTGGCAGTGGTCTTGACACTCCCCACCTTGGGGATTCTTGGCCTGGCCTCTTTCACCAATGGAATACACTCCCCTGCCTGCATTGCTAGTGCTCCATATCTGTTCTCCAGGCAAACCACTGCATGTGGGGATGGCTACTTCTTGCTGCCATAAGAAACAAGCCTCCAGTTTCTTCCTTCCTGGGAGTCCATGCCCTTCTTCCTCTACTAGCATCACCTCTGGCAGTTCTTTCTCCACTGCCTTAGAAGTTTCCCTCAGCCTGGAATCAATGAAGTTCTCATGGTGGAGGATGCTTTGGAGCTTTGCTACCTCCCCTTGTACCTGTCTTGCCTTCTCCCTGAGGGACACCACCAAAAGGCACTATTCACATTGCAGGAACTCCTCCACCTGGCTGACACTGGAAGGAGTCTGCAAGATCTGCACAGAACCAATCCAGGACCTGGGTGGAAGCCTCAACAGTGTGTGGTCCTGCCTGTACAGACACCTCACAGGTGGAAGCAAAGGAGGAGCTGGAAGTGGCAGTGGCTCTAGGATTGCAACATCCTCCAGCCATGTCTCTGGGTCTTCTAATCTGCTGCTCCTCACTTTGTCCCTCTTTCCAAGCAGACCATCCCTAGCAAACTCCTCTGCAGCTGGCCTCTTTGCTGTTCCTTGATCTAAAGGGTTCCTTTTTCCCTACAGACTCTTTCCTCTCAGCAAACTTACAGTAAGGGATTGTGTGAGTTTCCAAGTAAACTTCCCCTTACTCTGGACTCCAGTTAAAACAAAGAATTTAAGTCTTGGTCTAGCTGCTGAGTTTTAGCTGCTAAAATAAAACTATGTAGTTAGTCAGTCTTAATTAACTATAAAAAACAAAGAAAGAAAACTAGTTTTTGTGTGTGCTAAGCTGAAAAGTAATTGATAATATTTTATTAGTGTTGCTATAAACAATACCACATATACCATTGATAATTTTTCCTAAGTCTAAAACAAATAATTACAAATGGATTTTTAAATCTCCCAGATTTTGTGACAGATGAGTTGTAAACTGTGAATGAGAGCTACACATTAGAACACACCCTGTGAATTACATCATTTATTATTTAATAAATTTACTAAGGAAGTAAACAGTGGCAGGCTTGTGATCAGCAATATATACATAGTATTTTTCTGAGGCTATCTTAGCTTCAGTTTCAAAAGTGTAAGGTCTGTGCAATATAAACAATCAAACTTTCATCCAGTGACAAACCTGAAGAACTCTAATTGTTTCATTTGTATTCCCTTTAGCCTAAAGTGTTTAGAATTAACATCTTTAAGGTCCCAAGAAATTTTTCCTAAAGCTACACTGTTTTTTCAGTTGCACCAGTATAAAGTGAATAGGGTTACAGTGGTATCTATTAAATGGATTAAAGATACATCTATTCCACATGAGCATTTCAAATATAATGACTGGCATCCTTTTTCTTTGCCGAGAGGAAAAAATCCCAAAGCTTTTATGAGATAAACAATAGAAGTGCAGGCCCCTGCTCTAACTCATGGTACTTTGCATAAACACCATGAATTAGAGTCCTCCCAACACTTGTTTGACTGTTGGGTTGGAGCAGGGAGAAGAGGAATTGATCCTGCCTGCAATGAAGAGCTGCATCTCTTTCACAGCTCTGCCCTTCTCCTAGCTCCGGGGCTGTCTGTGGGAAGCGGGGGAGAGGACTGGGGGTGCAGGGAGCATGAGGCGGGGGTCTCCAATCGACCCACCTCATCCTCCAGTTCATGCCAGGCAAACCCCAACTAGCAGCTCACTCTCTCTTCCCCCTCCCCACCTACAGATAGCTTAGGGAACCCACAAATTAATCCTAGGGAACAGAAGTTCCCTAAGGTGCTCAAAGCACCTTCATCTGTTCCCCCACTTCATCTGTTCCCCCACTGTTCCCCTGTTGTCCCACTTGATAAGGGTCAATTTGTTGTGCAATTAGCCACTTTAAAAGCACTCTGCAGCTGTGTACATGTGTCATGCATGGCATGGCTGCAGAGCACTTTCAGAGGGCTGAACACGACAAATTTAAATTCTGTCTGTGCCCTACCTGTATTGTTTGTTCATCATTTTCTGAAGACACCAATTAGAATAACTGTTTAGACAAAATCAACAGGACTAATTATATTACCTGTTAAAGTGATAACAGAAATGTATGGGTTTTTTTGGGTTTTGTTTGTTTGTTCTGCTAAAAGTAAATATAGTCCAGAACAGACAGTGCAAGTATAAGAAATATCTGCAAGATTTTAGTTCATGGCTTCACAAAAGGAGCGGAACATCATCAGAACCATGAAGTGTAAACTGAGCATTCTGTCCTCAGGAGTATTCTATATCTCTGGAAATTAAGGATTTTTTTTTATACATACACAATTTCCCTTTGCCTCTGCCAATTTAATTTTCTATCCAACACATCCTTGGCTACCACACAGGAAAGGCGTTATCAGCATCAGGCAATACATCTTGTTAATTAGCTAAATGAGTCATTACTGAGTGACTCTATTCCACTATTGAGTGACTCTAGTCCAGGTCATGGGCATACTGATTTTACAACAAGTTCAACAAAGGTAACAAAATGCAGCCAAAAACCCCCTCAAAATCATGATTTAAACATATAATGTTGCACGCACACAGTAAATAGACACAGAACACTCTAAAATTAACTGTTCCTTTGTATCATGGTCTCTCACTAATCCCACTAGTCTAATGCTTAGTTTACAATTCATACTTTATGGATGTATTTGTAGACTGTAATATTAATACATGATTTTAGGACAGAAACAATTGGCATACTAGGCTACTGTAATTAGTTAACTGAATGGTAATAGGTTATCTGGGAGTTGGGTGAGGACTCTGCTAAGAATGAATAGACTGCTGAGTAGAGGTTGGTAGTTTAGCCTGAAAAGAGAGTGATAAATATGGCCATTCCACTCACAACTCAGAGTGGCACATATATTTCTGGAACAATCAAGTCACTACAGAATATAGTAAGGTAAATAATGTAGGTTCTTGGTTTAGACAGCAAACATTATTGATACGATTTGTATCAATTTGTATAATTTTTTAAGACAAATCATTATTTCAAATTAGTATTGGACAATCAAGATAAACATGTTATTATTCCACATTGGCCTATGGCAGGATTTTTCCCAACCAAAATGTAGTATTGTCCATTTTTGAAGGTGGGATATTGCATCAGATGGATCATGGCTCTGTTAAAAAATAGACCAACTCCAAGGGAAATTATCAGGGGCTTGAACCTGCAGTTCCAATGCCCAAATATTACACTAGCATGGTTCTTTTTTTTTCTTTTAATAATCAACTGAATGTATTTAAATGCTCAGTTGGTCATTTTCTGAGGGCCATTTTTTGGCCATGAGCAATATCATCACTAAGTATTTACCTGGGAATGTAAGGCTCTACTGGAGGAGGAGGTATGTAGAGTTCTTGGAGAGCAGAGCTATCTCTTTTGGTGGGTGTACTGATAGTGCTGGAGGGTGTAGCAACACTGCTTGTCGGGCTTCGAGGAATAAGTGGCTGGATAAAGAAAGGAAAAAAAAGTCACACAATTATTGCCTTATTTTCAAATTTAAATTAAACATTAAAAAAGAACTTTGTAGATCAGAAAAGAATAAAAAGTAATAGTTCTGATGTTTATGCCTTTTTAAAACTATCTGAAAAACAATTCACACTAAAAGAAAGGGATAGTCGAAGTCTATGAAGGCCATGTGATATGCTTATCTAACCTACTCCTCAATTCGTATCTGTCCTTTCTCTCTCCTGCACAGCACTAATGCCAGTGCTCATAAAATACTTATCTAAAACACTTACCTGTAGTGACACTGCTCAAATATGTATGAGATTAAATAGTAATGCAGTACCTAAGAGATTTGCTTTATAAAATGAACTCATTAAAGGAAACCTCTTGTGCTACAATAAAGGTTGCATAAGCACAAAGTAAACAGTGTATTTACATTTAAATGTGGGTGATATTATTTAAGAAATAGGTGTGGATGATCCAGTTTTTTTATGGCTGTCCATTAGCATCAGTCTAGCCTCAAAATTGGTTTTCTCTGCCTCTTACATACACAATTGTCTGCTTTGAACTAAGCATCCAAACCTTCCCTCTCACATCTCTTTCCCTTATTATTCTTGGCTACCTGACTGACCAATTACTTAAATGCTCCATGTCATCACAGCCTGAAGGTTAGGTATGGTAGCAAACACTACAAGCAAACATTACACAGCTAGAAAAATACAACAGGAAGGAAGGGAACGAGACACTCCAGTTTGCTTGTACAATGTACCCTATTCCTCGCATTGATCCTAAACAAACTTGAAAGGGAAGAGAAGGGATAAAACCCCACAAATATCATTATCTTCATACGTGCTCAAATATATTTAATAGTTAAACTGTTTTGTTTTGTTGTTTTCAAAGAGCTATCTTCCCTCCATCTTGTTAGAAATAAAGGCCTTGAGAAAACAATGTTAAGGCCTGGAAGAATATAGTGTTCACCACAGTTATGAATCTGACCCACATGAGTGCCATAGGTCACAAATATTTCAAGCTGTATTTACAACAGAAAAAAACATGAGTTCAGGTAAAAAAAGGACAGTATACATAGAAGCCTCTACTGCAAGCACAGTGAAGAATAATTTATGACAGGGCAATGGGACACTTCTGTAAAAAATAATGAGTTCTTGTTCTCCAAATATTAATTATGACACTTTTGTAATATACCTAGACTACAGCAAACTGAGAATTTTAATAGTGGAGCTTCGTCACATTTTTGGCATTTTTATAAGACAGCAATGAGTTGCTGTCATCTTGCCAAACCAATTAGACTTCTCAATATCTTACAACAACAATTGGACACACAACAAATTCTGTATGCATTCTACTTTTGTCATATTCTGTATTACTTTCTCTTTTGAACCTTTACATATTGTTAGTGCCATCCAGAAAAACTGAAATATCTTCTAAATACGATTGAAAATATCAGTATTGCATAAGTATACTCAAATCATCCTGTTACTTGTGGTCAGTACTATTTAAGGGAAACTATATTCTTGCATTTGCATTAGTACAGTGTTAATTTTGCAATACTTTAGAACAATAACTCTCTAGTTCTGTAAGCCCTGTCTTTTGGTTAGAACACTATGGTCTTTAAACAATGGCACTTCAGAATGTTTGCCAAATTCTTTGTTAACTGGTTATTTTAAAATTAAATACAAGTTCCCTATACCCTGAGTCTACAAAATATCTACCTCTGTTTGAGGGACAGCAGAGGGGAAACAAAGACAAACACAGAGAAAAGCAAACAGATAAATCATATAACATTACAAAAAAATTAAAACAAGCACAAGACTGAAGTCAGTAGCAGGGCTTTTTAAAAAGTGACTGACTTGGAGAAAGAAATCTCACCATTTAAAGTTTCAACCGTGACACTATATCTCAGTCCAATCCCTCATTTAGCTATCTAACACAATATATATTTCTTTTCTTCCTAATGGAACTATAATATTGTTAATACTTTTTCCAGGCTAGCTCAATATATGGGAGAATTCATTTCCTCTCAGCTGCTAATATTTTAAAGCCAGAAGCCTTTTGGGGGATGGCTAGTGCTGAATAAAGCAAGCAAAGTAACCCCATGAAGTCGCCAGGATGAGGGGAGAGAAACAAGGGTGATGCAGTGGGTGTCTGCTATAGATCACCAGACCAGGAAGATAGTATCATAGTACCTAGGGTCAGAAGGGGCCTAGAGCAGGCCATCTAGTCTGACCCCCCCGCCAATTGGCAGGAAACGAGTGCCAGGGTCACAGGAC
>JAGPOW010003316.1:60258571-60278814 GCA_030014935.1 Caiman crocodilus
GCCTGACCAGTGCCGCATAAAGGGGGAGGATCACTGCCTTGGACCAGCTCGAAATGCATCGTTGGATGCACGCTAGGGTTCGGTTGGCCTTCCCAACCATTGTCTGATGTTGGCGGCTCATGTTCATCTTGGCATCAACAATGACGCCAAGATCCCGTTCCTCCACTGTGCTAGCGAGAGGGGAGCTTCCCAGCCAGTATGTGTAGATGAAGTAGATGAAGCTTCTTCACCTAGCAGAAGTTTCCAGATCACAGACCCTGATTCTCATGGGGAACTTCAATCACTCTGACATACTAGGGGAACTATATACAGAAGTGTGTAGGCAAACCAGGACATTTTTGGAGAGTGTTGGAGACAATTTCCCAGTACAAGTGTTGAAATGACCAACAATTCACAAGCAGGGAAGAATTGGTGGGGGATGTAGAAATGGATGGCAAGTTGGGCAGCAGTGACTATGAGATCATGATTGTGACAAAAGGAAGGAAGGAGAACAGTGGAGTATGGACCCTGGACTTCAGGAAAGCACATTTTGACCCCCTCAGTGGGGGGGGATAGGATGGATAGGATCCCCTGGGAGGCCAGGCTGAGGGGAAAGGAGTCCAGAAAAGCTGGTTGCGTTTTAAAGAAACCTTAGGGAGGGTGCAGGAGCAAACCATCCTGATATGCAATAAGAATAGCAAACGTGGCAAGCAACCACCTTGGCTTAGCAGAGAACTCTTCAATTAGCTGAAACAAAACGGAAGCTTACAAGAAGCGGAAACTTGGACAAACAACTTGGGAGGACTATAAGACTATTGCTCAGGCATGCAGGAATGAAGTCAGGAAGGCGAAAGTGCAACTGGAGTTGCACCTAGCAAGGGATGTGAAGTGTAACAAGGATTGCTACAAGTATGATAGTAACAGGAGAAAGGTCAGGGAAAGAGTGGGTCCCTTACAGAATGGTGAGGCAACCTAATGACAGATGAGGAGGAAAAGGCTGAATTGCTCAAAGCCTTATTCACCTCAGTCTTCACCGGCAAGGTCAGGCAGCACACCTGGCAGCACAACTTGGGGAGGAGATGAGCAGACAACAGTGGTGAAAGGACAGGTTAGACAAGCTGGACATGTATAAGTCCATGGGGCCGGATGCAATCCATCCAAGGGTGTTGAAGAAGTTGGCTAATGTAACTGCTGAGCCGCTAGCCATTATCTTTTGATTAAGCTTTTGATACTGTGTCCCACAGCATTCGTACAAGCAAGCTGAGGAAGTATGGGTTGGATGAATGGGCTGTAAGGTGGATAGAAAGCTGACTGAATTGTTGGGCTCAACAGGTAGTAAGTAATGGTTCAATGTCTAGCTGGCAGCTGGCATCAAGTGGAGTGCCCCAGAGGGTCAGTCCTGGGGCCAGGTTTGTTCAAAATCTTCATTATTAATCTGGAAAATGGGATGGATTCCACCCTCAGCAAGTATGTGGATGACACCAAGCTGGGGGGCATAGTAGATAACCTGGGGGGGTAGGGCTAGGACTCAGAGTGACCTAGACAAATTAGAGGATTGGGCCAAAAGAAATCTCATGAGGTTCATCAAGGACAACTGCAGTCTTGCACTTAGAATGGAAGTATCCCATGCACCACTACAGCCTGGGGAGTGACTGGCTAAGCAGCAGCTCTACAGAAAAGGACCTGGGGATGATAGTGGACAATATGAAAGATGGGAGCTAGTAGTGTGCCCTTTTTGCCAAGAAGGCTAACAGCATACTGGGCTGCATTTGTAGGAGCGTTGCCAGGTCAAGGGAAGTAATTATTCCCCTGTATTTTGCTCTGGTGAGGCTACATCTTGAGTACTGTATATAGTTTTGGGCCCCCCACTATAGAAAGGACGTGGAGAAGTTGGAGAGACTCCAGTGGAGGGCAATGAAAATGGTTCAGGGGCTGGGGCACATGACTTATGAGGAGAGGCTGAGGGAAGTGAGTTTATTTAGTTTGGAGAAGTGAAAACTGAGGTGGGATTTGATAGCAGTCTTTAAGTACCTGAAGTGTCTTTTCAAAGAGCATGCAGCTTGACTGTTCTCTGGGATGACAGATGACAGAACAAGGAGCAACCATTTCAAGTTGCAGCACAGGAAGTTTAGTTTGGATATTAGGAAATGTTTTCTCACTAGAAGGGTGGTGAAGCAGTGGAACAAGTTACCTAGAGAGGATGTGGAATCTGCATCCTTGGAGGCTTTTACGGTCTGCTTCACAAAGCCTTGGCTGGGATGATCTAGTTGGGGATGGAGTTGGAGTCCTGCTTTGAGTAGGGAGTTGGACTAGATTACTTTCTGAGGTCTTTTTCAACCCCTTTTTTGCTATGATTCTATAATTCTCTGGGCCTCAAATAGCTAGCATCTGTAAGACAGAATTCCAAATTTCACGCACATGCACTCACAAAAAAACCCCATAGGAATTGGGCCCATCGTGATTGCCTCATTGTAGGTGGTACCAGTCCAATGTTTAGTAAGAAAATCCAGGTTTGTTTGTCAGTTCATTATTCAGAATAGTTCTACTAATGTGTTCTGGGAAACCGATGAAATTCATGAATTTCATGAATACGGATACTGTTTCAGTCTACAGTGTTTAAAGTGAGATGGTACAAACCATAGACTCATCTTGGAAGTGGCTGTTTAGCCTACGTTACACATGTTTAGGAGGCTGGAAGATCAATCTGAAAATAAATTTGGAGAAGCTCTTGGTTTCCATGCTGAATAAGTAGAATTAGATTGTATAAGAGTGTTTTTGTGTAAATGGCAAAAGTTTCCAAGAAGCTGAATGACTGTAGGTTTCTTGCTCTACAGAAGCTTAATTGTGCAAAAAAAAAAAAAACAAAAAAAAAAAAAAAAAAGTTAGATGATAGATTTTTGGGATACTGCTCAGTTTACCTGACTTTTGTCTCCACATTTTAGACAAAGTCCTGAGGAGTGCTATCACCATCAACTACTTCCCTCCCCTCATGGACTCAAAAAGGATAATCAATTGTAGCCTAGAAGGATAAAGAAGGAGCATACCAAATAAATGATTCCCAGAAAGCTGTGTTCGCATTTCTATGTGGTAGATTATTATGGGCTTTAGGGTATAATAACTGTTTAGCAAGTATATTTGTGGTATAGAGGCATTTATAGATTTCTGACCTTTCTATGATACTGTATGGCATAAGATCTCCTGCTGAAGCTAACAAGCATACTGCAGTCTGTAGCTTATCAAGCTAATTTTTAATAATTAGCTATTTTGATTATTAGCAGCCACGTAAGCCATGTAGAAACCTTGTATAATGGGCTTCCAGAGAAGGTTCAGTTCTAGAGTCATCCCTTTTTAATTTTTATGTTTAAAACCTAATCCTGCTAAGACTATAGTGCCAAAATGAAATGCTGGTAATCCAGGGGCAAAGATGACACTGACACTGTTATTCTCTGGTATAACAAACTGCACATGAAACATCCATATTATCTTGGTGTAAACCTGATAGGAGCCTCATCCACCAACATCAATTGGAACATCCATCTCCAATTCATCTCAAATCACTCCCATTTTCTTAGATGGTATGTGAACTTTCAGTGGCACTTTTCAGTCTGATTTTACAGCTGAGCCTTCTGGTTGCTCTTCTTCATGGAAGCACTGGGTAATCATTAATTGCATTAGGACAATACAACAGAGAAGTGAGTACGCAGATACAAAATTGACAACATCAAGAAACTTCATTATGTGAATGTGGCAGACTAACCAATTCATCATCTCTAGCAAACAACTGCTTGAATATATTTTCTTCCAGAAGACTAGCAGAACTTTATACAGCATCTTCTGTAATTCTTCACTAATTATTAACAGTCATTTTGGTTATAATTGTTGCTGTTTTCCATACAAGACAAAGACAGATACTAGCTTAGTAAACTGGTACTGTTTTATGATGGCTGCCTTTGTGTGATTGGGAAATTCAGTTTTTTAAAAGAAGTGAAGGCTCTAGGACATCATGGTTGAAGACAACCTTCAAAATGTAACATGCAAATGATGATGCGACATATACTAGCATCTGACAACAGCTCAAAATGATCATAGGTTTGGTATAAGCTGTTCCCACTCACTTTCCCTGAAATATTAAAATTTAGGCTGAACTCTGACAACTGTCAAATGTTTAACTGTTGGAATTGTTTATGGTGATTCAAGCATGCAACACAGGAGAAAATGTAATGTTTTGAGACGATCAGTACAATTACTCTGAGTAATTGGCTGAGGAGTGTCACAAATAGGCACATCTTAGATTGCAGACAGTGCTTTGCAGAATGCAACTACTGCCTTCTACTTTTTAGCTCCTCTCCATTCACTTAGCTGATGGTCTTCGGTGTTTTATATATATTACTGAATTAGGCTTCACATCCTTGAAAACAGGAAAAGTAGCACTCCTTGTCTGCCATTGATATCTGAAGTAATCTCAACACATCCTTAAGGGTAAGAGATACATTAAGTATTTTTATGCAAGGGAGAATATACAATGCAATGAGCTAGCAGGTACTGACAGCAGTTTAATAGCATAGTAGAAAAAAGTGGGCAATTTCATCCTGTCGGGAAGCAGGATATTCAGGATACCCTGACAATTCTCTGCCATTGTCTAGCACTTGCAATGCTGCTGGGGATGACCTTCTTACCAGCTGAGTGGCAGTGCTGAAGCAGTCACAAAATCTTAAAATCCTTGCATTTCCAAAAGCCAAGTGCATTAAGTAAAATTTAAAATCAGGACAGCAGGCAGGAATGCTTAGACTTTGTGTCAGTTTCAGCATACAAAGACAACCACATTTAAACATAGAATTGATGTTCAAGCAGAGCTAAAATTTACAAGAAAGGTATATTACTTGTCAAATTAAAAGGAAAACCAATATAGAATGGTAGGCAATAATATTTTTACAGTATTTTTATTATTAAACTGTCTTCTTTTATTAAACCTTTATTAAACTGAGCCTTTGCAATAAACTAACTTGTTTACACATCCAAGTCTTGTTTTCATCTTGCAAATGAGAAAAAAAATGAAACAGTGCATGGTGCATTAAAGTTCAGACTTCAGATGGAATCTGGTAAGAATCCATTTAAATGACACTAAAGAGAACGCCCAGCTCTTATGTAGCTAAAAGACAATTAGGCAATAGAATCTCTCACAAATCACAGCATTTTATTTAAATTTAATGGTTAAAAACTATAATTTCATTAATTCTAATCACAAGTAACTGACAAAACAGAACAAAGCATTGTCTCTAGAGGAATGCAGAAAGTAATATAAAATAATAACAAAACAAGGGAAACACTGAAGAATCAAAGTTGAGTATCCTCTCAAGCTTAAGATAAGGAAAAAAAGCAGCAGCTGAAAAGCTGCATACAGCACAGTGATTATGTTATACAATGTTAGTAAAATAAATTATTAAGTTTGGAGCCTCAGAAATTCTTCACCAACACGTTAAACATTATGTATAACGAAAGAACTGTACAATGCATTATTTTAAAAATGTAATTCAAATGTGATAGCTCAGACCTATGGTATCTATGAAAGGGCTTTGACCAACTCTGATAAGCATTCTAAAACCTGGATGAAACCCCTCTAGTTAGATCTGATCTGAAGTTCACTGAAGCTGATGTTTTCTCCTGGTCTTGCTAGCTGCTGTAAATCCTGACCAAAGACATTTAAGCATCACTATTCCAGGTTTGGAGACCTAAGAGGTACAGCGTGTTTCTCTGAATTCTACTCATGGGAACACATACAGCTAAAACATAAGAAAATTATATAGGGGTCCTGGGAGAAGGTGCTTTTTCGACATACTACCTAGGAATGATCATATCATACTACTTTGGAGATAAACTATCAGGGTGACAGAAACAGTGAAGTCAGGAAGAGACAATGAAACAGAAAGTATTGGTAGAGAAAACCTATTTGTACTATATTCAGGAGGACTGCTTTGTAGCAAAAGTTTGGATTTAAGACATCTGATTAAAATATCTCAACTTATGGTGGGTATGAAAAAGGAAAATTAATGACTGTTGAAAATATGTGCGTTATAATTGGAAATGTCATTCTACAGGCTGCACAATGAATTGAATTAATAGTGGAAACGGAGCTGAAAAGCAAATCTAAGCAAATAACATTGCAGTCATGACATGGCAAGATTCATGATATAATGCAATAATTAAGATCTCCATCTATAAAGTAAGACCAAAGCTGCTATTTCCACCTTCACAAATGATCACTGAACATTTCTTAAATTCAAAATATTGACATGATAAAAATGTATAAAACAAAACTTTGGTAAGTTACAAAATATGCAAAAAAAGGTACATGAATGGATATTTAAATAGGCATAATTATAGGAATCATAGGAAAGTTGGGCTAGAAGGAACCTCACAAGATCATCTAGTCCAGCCCTCTGCTCAAGGCAGAATCATCCCTGACTAAACCATCCCAGACAAGTAAGTGTTTTTCTAACCTGCTCTTGAAAAATTCAAAGAATACCAGATCCAATTTCTCTAGGTAGCTTGCTCCAGTGCTTGACCACCTTCATAGTCAGAAAGTTCTACCTCATCTCCATCCTAAATATCCCTTTCTGCAGCTTGAAACCATTGTTTCTAGTCCTGTCCTCTACAGACAGAGGACAGCCCATCTCCATCTTCTCTACAATCACCCTTTAGGATTTGATAACGTTCTTCAAATCCCTACCTCAGACTCCTCTTCTCCAGACTAAATAAGTCTAGTTCTTTCAGCCTTTCCTCATAAGTCTCATCTCCCAGCCACCTGATACTTTTTGTTGCCCTGTGCTACACACTTTTCAAACTATCACACTCTTGTAGAACTGCAGGGTCCAAAACTGGACACCTTCAGGTGAGGCCTCACTAGTTCTGAATACAGCAGAAGAATCATTTCCCTTGATTTGCAAGTGACACTTCTGTTGATACAACTCAGTGGGCACATCTACATGTGCAATTAATCTGAAACAAGAAAATCCAGCACATATCGTGTTGGAGTTTATAGTTCCTGGGCTGTAGCATGTTGAGCTGAGCCAATGCAGCCCTGGCTGGCTGGGGCACGAGGTTGCTCCAGTGTGGGGTTAGCCAGCAGGGACCCCCCACAATGAAGCATCCTGATGCCCCAGCTAGCTGGGTCAGCATTTACACATGAGCTGCTGCAGAGTAAAAAACTGCCATATGATAATACTTGTATTTATGGCACAGCTAATTAGTTTACTGCACCCTAACAGATGCAGAGACTTTAGTGTGGAGCTAACTAGGCAGCTCTGCAGTAAACATCTTGTGTAGATGCTCCCAGGATGTCGTTGGCTTTTGTTGCAAACAAAAACAAACAAACAAACAAACAAAAAAAACAGTACACTGTTGGCTCATATTCAGCTTATGGTCCACAGTAACTCCCAGTCCTCCTCTACAGTACTGCAACTTAGCTATTCATTCCCCAGTCTGTATTTGTGCATGTGGTTATTTCATCCCAACTGCAGGACTTGCACTTCTCCTTGTTGAATTTCATCACTGACTGCATACAATTTTTCGTTTATCCAGGTCATTCTGGATCCTAGCTCTACCCCCTGAAGCATCCACAACTCCATACATCTTGGTGCCATCTGCAAATACAGTGAATACACACCTGATGCTATCATCCAAATTTTTAATGATAATACTAAACAATACCAAAACACAAGACAGACTCCTGGGGGAACCCACTGATGCTTCCCTACAACTAGACACTTAACCACTGAGCACTATTTGCTGAGTATGATGATCCAACCATGTCTGTATCCATCTTAAGGTACTTTCATGTAGTCTGTATTTTCTTAGACTGCCAAAAAGAATGCAGTGGGAGATGGTGTCAAAAGTCTTGCTAAAATCAAGGTATACCATATCCACCACTCTCCCCCTCATCCACAGTGCTTGTCACCTTATCATAGAAGGAAATCAGGTTGATCAGGCATGATTTGATCTTGGTGGATTCCTTGAAGACCTGCTTCATGATCTTTCCAGGTATAAAGGTCTCACTGACTGGTCTTTAATATCCCAGATCCTCGTTATTCCCCTTCTTAAAGATGGGCACTTACCTGTCCTTTCTGAGTTCTCAAAGAGGATAGTCAATGGCTCCAAAATTACTTCAGCCAATTCTTTCAGTACCCCTGGGTACATCCCATCCATCCCTGCCAACCAGAAAGCATCTAACTTTTCTAAATCCTAACCTGCTCTTTAATTACTCTAGGCTGTTCATCTCCTTCCCTCTCTCTGGTGCCAACTGTACTTTCATCTGAAACCTTCCCCTATTTGTGGATATTGAAGTAAAAGGGGCATTGAATACTACAGCCTTTACATTGTCTGTGACTAGATTGTCTTCTAAATTCTGTAACAGAGGAAGGCTGGGTTTCCCTGGTCTTCCAATGGCTTTTCACATACCTATGGAAACCCTTTTTATTGCCTTTTATGTTCTTTGCCAGGTGCATCTCAAATTGTGCCTTGGCCTTCCTAATTTTCTCCCTGTATGCCCGTGTGATACTCCTATACTCTTCTCTAGTACTATGCCTGAACTACGGTTTTTTGTACGGTTCCTTTTTGAGTTTCAACTGTTTGAAGAGACTGCTATCTAGGCAGACCGGTCTCCTGTGGCAGTTTCCATTCTTTCACCTCCTCGGAATAGTTTGTTCCACTGCCCTTAAGAAAGCCTCCTTAAAGTACAGCCAGTTTTCTGGATTCCTTTTCTTTCACGACATGCAAGGGATCCTGCCAAGCAGTTTTCTGAGTTTGTTAAAGTCTGCTTTTCTGATTCCAGTGTCCTTATTCTGCTGCACTCCTTTCCTTTCTCCACTTAGGATTTTAAACTTTATCACTTCATAGTCATTGGGAGCATCTACATAGGATGCTGACTGCACTGTAGCCTAATAATACTGTGCAGTAGCACATCACAGCATGGACTGTGCCAATACGCTGCTATGCAGTATTATTAGGCACAGTAGTGTCACTTAAAAGACATTTGCTGCTGCTGCTGCACAGTAACTCCAGTTACTGCACAGTTATTTAGGACTTGCTAAATACAAGTACTAAGTAAATGTTCAGTAACCACTGTGCAGTAGCATCTCGTGCAGATGCACCCACTATCACCCAAGTACCTTTGACCATCACATTCTCTATGAATTCCTTACTGGTCTGTGAGCAATAAGACAAGAAGAGCTTCTCCCCCACGTTGGCCTCTCTACAATCTGAATCAAAAAGTTACATCCTATGCTTTCCAGGAGCTTGCTGGACTGTTTGTGCACTGCTGTGCTTCCCTCCCAGCAGATGTCCTGGTACCAAAATCACCTATGAGTTCCAAGTTCTGCTATATGGAAGCTTCTAACACTTGTTTAAAAAAAAAGGCTTCATCCACCTCCTCCCCTTGATTTGAAGACCTATAGCAAATGCCTACCATGACACCCTCACTGCTTCTCACCCCTTTGACTTCTACCCAGAGGCTTTCATCTCTTTTCTGACCTTTACCCAGAGGCTAAAAATAAAGTACCTTTGACTGTAAAAAAAAAAAACAAAAAACTTTTACCATAAACATTCATTGTTTTAAACACCAGGACAAAAGGGTTTTTTATGTTGATTAATTGACATTAGGATTCAATATGCTGCATACACACTATTTCTGCATCATATGATGGGGTGCAATGTGCATACAATATTATTAGTTTTTTTCTGACAGATATTTTTTGCACTTTAGTTACTAGCTTGTTACAGAGAATTGGTGAATATTTTTTCTTCTTGAACCTTTTAAATTTCTCTGAATTCTCTATGGCAAATGAAAGTAATAGCAGAAAATGTAATAGTTAAACACTATTTACATGCATTCTTTAGCAAGAAATATATATTTGCGCAAGTGGTATAAGGTAAGCATACCACATACTTCCTATAAAAAACCTTGTAGGATTTGTTGGTTAGGCTGATTAGTAGTCAGATGAGAAATCTGAAAAACTAAAAGCCCTTTTAATATCTTCAGTCCTCAAAATTGTTGGTGGTGTATGACAAGTATAAATTTTGGGAGATGCATTAAAGACATTCACTGGACAGCAGGAAGTCAAAAATCACTGACAATTTGGTAAACTCCTGCATCAAAATCATTAGCAGTGTGAACTGTAAGCAACACCTGCTAGGATACTGCAGTATTTCCTCTAGAATTTGCCCATCAGATGGGTACGTTTAATTTTGCTCCATTTAACCTTGGGTTTTTCATGTTGCTGTAAGTGACACACTTTTCATGCGCATGCCTAGAATTAACAACTAAATGAGCAAAGGGCAGTTTACTAACTACTGTATCAACATTACTTACTCTCACTTAGAACTGGATTTTAAAAGGTTTTGGTTACAACATTTCAATATATACAAGTCTCTTGAATTCAATTTGCTGAAACTTTTGTGCCTCTAAATTTGTTGCAATATCTTTCGAAGATACTTGCTGATGTGGGTACATGCAAAAACTCAACCTGCTTCACTATCAAAACTTCTTGCATTTGGCTGACTCACTCTCCCATCCAAATTTCTATTCAATATGACTAATCCCTAAAACAAGGGCAGGTAAAATATGGCCCATGGGCTGCATTCAGCCTGCTGAGCCATTCCATCCAGCTCACGGGACACCTACAAAGTTTAGAAAATGAATATTTATCTGTTCCAGGCTCCCTGTTAAAAAAATGACATAAGCCAAGGGCAGTAGGACCCAAGGGAAACCAGCAAGAGTTAGGAGAAAGGCCAGCCCAGCTGGGCCCCACCATCATCTGCCTCCCACCAGGAAGTGTCTGCCTACTGCAGCTTTCCCTGCATGTGGCTGCTCCAGCATCACACGGCCCCAGGCTGCATCGCTGGACTGTGGGAGCAGGGGCATTTCAGTACTCTGGGGCCAGTGTGTGCATGCATGCATGCACACGCACACAAGAAGGGAGGAGGAGAGAGAAAGAGAACAATGAGGCAAGCACAGCACGCGCGTGCGTAGTGAGGTAAGCACAGTGTGTGTTTGTAGGGCCAGTCCCACAAGCACCCATCACTACACACATGCACCCATACCCCCCTTGCACTGCCATACACACACCCCTCTACACCCTCCCCTACACATAGCCCCCCACAAATCCCATACCCGCCCACACCCCACATATCCACACACACACTCACAATCTCTCACCCCATATCCTCCCCAACATACCCATAGCCCCCCACAAACCTATACCTGCCCCCATGCCCCCCTTTCCACTTTACATGAGTAACACTTCATTTTAAGCTATTGTGCAATCACCTCTATGTACACTACACTAATGCATGTAAATCAGGACAAGAAGATTTTTTGAAATTAAATTAATGAATATTGTAGATGTTTGATTTCTAAAATATAATTTAATATTTTTTTTGATTCTGAGATAGCAAAACCCCTTTCTGAAAGGAGTACCTTCAGGGGCAAGGAGAGGGGCTTCTGGTGGCAAAGGTTGGGGGTTAGGGGGCAGGACTATCAGTCCCAAGATGGCAACCAAGGGACAGGGCACCTGTCAAAATTTGGTAAGCAGCCCCCCGCTTGAAATAATTGCCTGCCCTGCCCTAGAACCACATTTTGCCTATCCTTGCTCCCTCCTCTCCCAGAACTTAGAAAACAAAATCCACTAATCTGCAGGACCTGAGTCAACATTAGTATCTCACTTCTAGGAATTAGATACCACTAGTAATGTTCTTGTCCTGTTTTGTATTTGAAAAATATTGTGTTGCTGGGTATTGATTTCATTGTAACTTGTCTTTGCTCAATGTGTTGAATAATTAATAATATTTAACTATATTAGTTCTGAAACTATACTATTCAGTTATTTCATGACATCATAATATAGGAAAACATGTTACCTCCTCTGTCTTAATTCTCTCCCCCCTTACCACCCAGAAAGAAAAAAACAATCAAAAAAAAAAAAAAGAGAGAGACAACGGAGGTATTTACTTTCTTTCTCAAGGTAACTACTTTTCATTGTCAATAAAGAACATGATCCTATGAAGGAACTGACATATACAGAACTTTAATAATACCATGACACAATTTCAAACTACAAAGTGTGAATTTTGGAGAAAAGTGTGTCATAGACAATGATGCTGGATTTTGAAGAGATATCCAAATATAATCAACACTGTTAGCACTCATCTCTGCATCGTTTTTAAACAGCTGTTAGACTGCTGGGCTATTTTGTTCTTATATAATCAAATCATACAGATTTATCACACAATCACTATTTAAAATTAAGATTGACTTGATCAGGTTGTTGTATAACAAATGATTAAGGGTGATATGAATTAAATTGTGTTTTACTGTCTGCTGTGTGAATGCCTACGAGTTATGCTTATGTAGAAGTTGCTTTAAAAAAGGTAGTTGTGCTAAGCCGAAGAGGACTGCTATAATGTTTAGATGTTCATAATAAGAAAAGTAGCTAAACTACAGGCTGCATGAAATATTAGTTGTTCCTTTGTTAGCCCCCCTTCAGCCATTAAAAGGGAGCACAGAAAGGGAGTGTCCCTGAGATACAGAATTGACGATTGTTTCTTGAAACAGTTTAGGTAGTATTAGGTCAGAAAAGTATTGGATGCAAGCGTTCACGAAACTAAACAGAAATAATAGAGCAATGCAGAAACCCCCAAGAGAGGTAACATAGGACCTCTGAGAAGAGGCAGATTGGCAGACCTGATGACAAAAGCCATCTACCTGGGTAACTGATCTTTACACAGTTTTACTCTGTTGACTCCCCAGTGTAAATGAAACTTTTGAACTTAAAGGTAATCATGTACTGTCCTATTATTCTATTAAAAGTAGCTACTTCCATTTAGTAAGTTTGCAAATTGAGTTTGGGCTTTGCCCTTCACCAACCAAGGGAAAAAGAATGATAAGGCACTAGTCTTTTGTTTATCGCCAATAAACTGAAGAAAGAAGATACAATTAAATAGATTCTAAAATTTGTCTTCACTTATTCCCAAAGCTTTTTCTACAATCAATGTGCTTAAGTAAATCATCTCTCACTTCATGAAACCAAGAATTACAACACCCCGCCCAACATAGGTTAAAATAAGATTCCAGACCTTTTGATGTAATGTCTAATACAACCGTAATATAGCATCATGATATCAGACTTGTATTGTTAATATTTTAATGGCATTTTGGTTCCTGCGTTTTAAATTGGCCTCAATAATTATTCACATTTCCTATACTAGTTCAATAAAAAAAGTCACCTATCTAGAATCTATTTTTAAATAAGAATGATAAAAAATAAATTAAATGAAACTAAACATAGCAGAAGTTTCCATCGCTGCAACACTGATATATGCATATGCAAACCACTTCATATAGTGATTATTTTAGAACTGTGAAGACGAAGAAGTCTCAGAAAAATGCTCGTTGCTCATGTTTACTGCTCTAATATCAGAAACTTTAGAAGCTTCACTGATGATGGCTTATTGCCTCCAAGCTGTAACATGTCTTGCTGAGCAGCCTTTGGAGATCTGTGCTCTTTTGTTGCATGAAGTCTACATGGTGGAAACTGCAGTCTAATTTTTCAAACTCTCTGAAATAGCCTCTCTTAAATTAATTGCTTATTCACGATGATCTCTATCACTGACCTCTCTTCTAAAATCCTGCTGTGGAACCCTTTAGAGGTATACTCTAGTGGCAAATGCTTAAGCAGACCCAGAATAAATATTTAATAAAGCAAAAAGGCAGTGTCACCATGGAAAACTGGAAGAGCTGGAGTATACACTGGAAAGTTTTGGACTCTGTTTAAGCATTAATTTGTTTTTCAAGATTTATGCAGTCATCAAAATTCTTTGACAAAAACAGAACCTTCAAGCATTCATATACTCACATCAGGCATACATATTCTCAATTTCATATTCAGATGTCAATAAATTATTTTGGTTGAAAGTTAATACCATATTCTCTAGCCAGTACTTTTTATTTTTTAAATGTTAAGCCATTTTAATCATTGTAATAACTATTCAATTTGAAAGACAAAGGTACCTTTAAACTATTAGAAAAAGGGGGAAAATAGGGGGGAGGGAATAAAACCCCTATGCATGATTTTTAACTGCTTTTATAGATCTGTTAACATTTTAGTGGCAATGAACATAGCTATCAGTAGTGGCATTTCCATATCTCATTTTCTTTTTTACCTGAATAAAATATAATCTCTTATTCCTATGACTAGAATTAATTTTTAAATTAGACATTTTTAGATAAAATAACCTCTCCCAAAATGCAAGTTTTATGCAAGGAAAATAAAATTCTTCCTTAAATCTGAAGGCTGGGTCATATCTAAACTCAAAAGGAAAAAGATTATTTTTCTAGCTTACATCAATTGGTAATCTGTTTTCATCAGTCTAGAAATAGTTCTACTTCCTACTAATTAAGAAGTCTAGAATAATCTATCCCAGTGATGTTTTATACTTAAATAAGGATATTTATATATTTTGGAACAGTGCTGGTCTACCAAAAACAGTATATAAAAAAAAGGCTAACAGAGCCCTCCTCTCCTTGTGGTATTTAGCTACAGAGTTTGATCCTGAAAAGAACTTAGCTGGTTGCACACAGCCCTATTTACATGAACAGATTTCAGGGAGATTACCCAAGGGCACACAGCTATGCACACGTTTGAGGTCTGATTCAGCCAAATATTTAAGCACATGCTCAAGTGCTTTGCATAATAGGAGACAGACTTAAAATCATGTTCTTACAGCTAAACTTTAGAACATGACTAGAGTGCTCAACTGAACTGTGAAGAAACCAGATTTTTTCTCCTTTTATTTTCTAAGTGTGCTCCAGCTCCAGGGCAGGTTTAACAATGAATTAAAGAGCAATATAACATCTTCCAAACTATGCTAGTAGAAGTGAACAGGAACCCTAAAACGACTCGTGTACTTCAGCATGATGTCTTTCTTCCAATAACTGAGGAGTTATCCTACCGTTATCTGGGCTTGCAAACTACAAAAGATCTTATGGATTGCTCTTAATTTTGAAAGGTCTAACTAATGGATTTAATTTTAACTGAGCCTACAAGAACAAGCTATGCAGACATCATTTCACAAACAATTTTTCAAAGCATACAAGATTAAATCCATATGCTGCTGGGATGAAGCACAATAAAGCATCACTGAGATAATCTATACTTAAAATGATGGTGTATGACTTATGATTAAGCTTCATTACCTGCAGAGCAAGGGGCTTCCATCTCATATTTTTCAGTAAAGCTGGTGCTGAGGTAAGCATGCTCTGAGGTCGCTTTTTCAAAGTTAAGATAACACCACTCGGGTCCTCTCGTAGTGCATTCACCAAATTTTTCAACTGCCACCCCACCTGGTAACCAGCAAAATCATTACAATAAAGTTGAGGTACAGTATTCAAGATGTAATGTTCCCTTTTTAATAAGGTTAGTAAATTAACATAATAGGTGTGTGCATGTGTGTGTTATATTTTAGAAGATTAACTCAAGAAATGTCCAAACTTACTGCATGAGAAACCATGTCAACTATAATAAGTATCACAATGATATGTACCATTTCAGCTACTAAAAGGAATAAACTACTGTGACTCCACCATCAATGCACATTTTAATCTTATGGTTATTTTAAAACTAATAACAACAAAGTCCAAATACATTTTCTTATAGCAGCTAAAAGGTTAAAAAGCTCTAGCTTCTGTTTCCTACAGTTTAGCCTACAACTGATCAATTTATGCTTCATAATTATCTTAAAGTCTACTAACCATATGTTGCTACACCTCTTCTACTCTAATAATTCCAGCACTATTACTTCTTCAGACTGATGCAATTATTTGGGATTCAGTGAAAAGTTCTACTATTTACAGTGCTATAAATATAAACTAAAAGCAATAAGGGAGCTGATTTAAAGACTAAAGCCTTTGCCATTCAATTATAAATAATCTTATAAACTTTAATTATACTAAGTTAATAAATGAAATAAACTGCTGTTTGCTTGAATATCACTCTAAAATACATTTTACCAATTAAATTACAACACTGTGAATATTATAAAAAACACTACATTAATACAGAAAGATGAATTGTCAGTTGCTTCTAAACACCTGGTAGAATTTTTTAATAATTTGCTGTGCGCACTTTCTGAAAAAGAATGAATATGCAATGTCAAAAGTGACTATGGATTGATTTGGGGTGCCTAATTTGCAACATTTTTATGACAAATTGATTTTTAAAGAGCAGATACTCTGAATATCAGAGATGCTTTAAAGTACCTCAAGTTGGGCCATTGAAAATTGAGATATTCAGCATCACCAATCATTTGAAAATCTTGGTTTATCAATTTAGAAAGCTATATTATTTAAACACACTTGTCATTTCTGCAGTCTTTGTATGTTCCTTTTTGTTTAAAAGCATATTAAAACTGTGCTCTCCGCTTCCTTTGAAAGATTATATTTTAAATATTTTCTATTTGTTGTTTTTTTACAATACATTACACAAAATTATATGTTCAAATTTGGATGTGAAGTTTTGGCTGCATTAGTTTTAAACACAATGAAGTAAATACATATCATTTAAAGCTACCTTATAGCCTGCTGGCAGAGAATTGTCATGAAGCAGGGCACCCATGTTGTGAGTCACTGATCTAGTATTACAAAAAATCTGTACACTATTTTTCCTTCATATCAAGAAATTTGTGCCTGGACACACAAGAAAAAAAACCTCACAGTGTATAACAGTTAATCAAATGGAAGGTATTGAGAAACGTGCAATGCAAGATGCTGAAAATGTATATATTACCAAGTCTGTGGCTTTTGTTTTACCTGTGGCTTTTATGTTTTATCCGAATTTGCCCATCCTTCAGTACTTCCTGGAGATGTTGTGGAAACATAATTAATTCATCTGTATGATTTCATTTAATTTGAGCATGCCAAGCCTCACATAGATTTTTCAGGAACCAGTTATTTTCAGAGCTGCTACTCTGTGGAAGATGGCAGCTTACTGACAGTGTCAATGCCCATAATCTGAGGCACTGTCAGACTGATACTTCACATTGTTCATGTGCTACAGCAAACCCAGTCGTCCTCTCTCAATATACCAAACTGAATTAAATGTTAGGTTCTCACTTGCACTAAATCCAGGATATATTTGTATAGTACTGCTCATATAAACAAAGCAGCAAAATACTGACAAGATTTCTCCCACAGAACTGTTCTTGGACTTCACATGCAAAAGACTTATGAACAATGCTGGGACACAAGGGCAAGGCTTACCTTAGCCTCATTTTCTCTAGTACTTTTAATAAAAAATGTTACATACTATTTTATGCAAAACTTGAGGAATTCATTTACTGCCTTGTTATAGTCTCCATTTTACCTTACAAGTACCTGCAGCAACTAAAGGGTTAATATGTAAACGTATACATTTTTGTTTTTAATATTACTTTCCTATTTTAAGCATCACCACCTTGCCTACCTACAACAGTGCTTTCTGCTTCACACAGCAATTTGAGATAAAAGGATTTCTTTTAAACACTAGTGCAATGGTTCTCAACCAGGATACCTTAAGACTCTTTCAAGGGTCCTGTGGGATGCCAGGCCAAGCTAGCACTGCTAGGTGTGCAAGATAAACACAGAGATTTCAAATAAGAATCCAAAGTGTTAAAACCATTCTGACCGGTTGTGATCCTTCTGAGGTCTTTGCAACAGAAGAATTGCTCTATTAATTTTTTATAGTAAAAAAATCAAGTGAAAACTAAGACCTGGTGTTTTCTGAGTGCCTCAGTCTACAAAGGTTGAGAACCACTGTTCTAGTGAAAGTATCAGATAACAAAAATGGGAACACACTTGTAGTTTAATTCCTGTTTTTATGTAGCAATTCAAAATGAATTACAATTCCCAATGTTAAGAACTCTTCATAAAAAGAATAAAGAAATTGTACTTTTTGATTCTGTAACAAAGGTATACTGACCAGGTTAGCATCCTGATACTGAATAAAGCAACAGGAATCAC
This sequence comes from Caiman crocodilus, assembly GCA_030014935.1. Taxonomy (NCBI): domain Eukaryota; kingdom Metazoa; phylum Chordata; order Crocodylia; family Alligatoridae; genus Caiman; species Caiman crocodilus. The sequence continues at coordinate 60,276,594 of JAGPOW010003316.1, forward strand.
CCTGAAGAGGACATAAGATGACTAAAAATAGGAATTACGCCAATTATTCTTGTTATAAAATGAGTCTGCATGGGAGAACTATGCTTTAATGCTACCTGTTTGTTACTGTAATGGCCAGAAAAATACCAATGAACTGATTTTTGGTTATACTAGCAGATTTTTTTTAAATGACCTGAATATTAATTTTCAAGCTAGCAGAGTTTAAATTGATATCTTACCTATTCAGTAACTTTCAAATAAATGAAGAATCTCTAATCTCATCATAATAGTTGCAAGGATCAAAGGAAATCACTGAATACTCTTATAGACTATATTACATGTTCTTGAACATAAAGAATTTATTCGATTAGTTTTTTTTTCCAGTGAAAATTTTAGCACAATTTTCAAAAAAAAGCCTACTTTTTTCTGAAGGAGGTATGATTTCTGGTTCTACCACCCTGCAGGCTATTTTGTATTTCAAGCAGAAAATATTTAAGAACGTTATTTAGGGGACTTAGATACTCATTGAGGTGCCAATAACTAAGATCAGCATACAGTAAAAGCTCTGTTATCCAGCATCCCCTGGGAACGGGGGATGCAGGTTAATCAAATATGCCGGTTTATCAAACGCGTACCGTCTGGTGCATTCCCCGGCATCAGTGTGTCAGAGGACCAGGAGGGGGGCCCCATAAGGCTGCTTTGCTCCATTCAGGCTGCTTTGCCCTGGGCTGTGGGCCGAAGAAGAGGCGAAGAAAAACTCAGCTCGCAGGAGTGAAACGGGAAGTCCCCCAGAAGTGGTACTTTTGGTTTCACTTTTGCCGTGTCCCTTGCCTACCAGTTAATAGAGTTTTTTGGCTAATAAAGTGCCGGTTAACATAGCTTTTGCTGTATTTGGCATTTCTGCACTGAGATCCTCACCATATAGAATGAGACCTTAACACAACCTAAGAAAGAAAAGTAATGAGACACTCTAAATAAATTTATGAGGCGCATGGGGTTTGCAGTGGTAAAGAGAAGCATATGTGCATGTCTGGAACTGTTTAAAAACACACATCCTAGAGACAGACAATCTAAGACCCCTTCCAAGTATAATCTAAATGTATCCTCCAAAAGTCTCCTTTAAAACCATCCTGTCTACAAGTATAGCCAATTGAGAATTCCTTCAAAATGTCATACTTCCTGTACCACAGTTACACCTTTAGGTACAGGATACTGCTTAGAGACCACATCATAAGAGTAACATGACTAATCTGGACGGCAGTTTTTCTTCTGTGACATAACACATAATTTGGGACTCTCAGGGTGCATCTACACATGCAGGCACGTGCGCTTGAAGCATCTCAAATAGAAGCAGCACAAATTTGAGCCAGGATTTTTGCCTCAGTACATGGGCCCAGACATGCACTTTGGTGTGAGGCAAGTCAAGACTTGGGACAAAACAACTCTGCTCACATGCTTCTGGATCTGCAGCTAGGGGAGCTAGAGCCATCACCTGTGGGCGGCATCTACCAGCTCCTTGGATGCCTTTGAGAACTGGTGGGTGCGGCCTGAGGGACTCTGTTTGGTTCCCCCCGCCTCCCCCAGAGCACTTACTTTCACGTTTTGACTCTTTGACTCCCACATCACTCCTATCCTGTTTTTTTCCTAAATTGTTACATGAAATCCATTCATCCATTAGCCCCCATATAGTGGGGACTATTACTTTACCAGGTGGGCCTTAGAGTCCACAGCAATTATATACAAAGAAAAAGGGAGGGAGGGAAGGAGAGAGAGACAGAGATCAGTTGGGCAATGTTTGATTGCAATATTTACAATTTTAAAGTAATTTGGAAACCTACCAGTTTCATAATTTCATAGTTGGTAGGATAGGAAGGGACCTGAGCAGATCATCAAGTCTGACCCCCTGCCATGGCAGGAAAAAGCACTGGGTTAAAACGACACCCAACAAGCTATTCATCTAACCTCCTCTTAAAGACCCCCAGGGTAGGAGCCAAGCAAAGTGCAGGACCACTTTGCTTGGAAGTTGGTCCAGATCCTAGCTGCCCTGTGAAGTAGCGCCTCCTGATGTCTACTCTGAATCTACCCTCTGCTGGCTTGTGACCGTTATTTCTAGTCCCTCCTGGGAATGCTCGAGGGAACAGGGACTCATAGTTTCATAGTAACTAGGGTCAGAAGGGGCCTAGAGCAGGCCATCTAGTCTGACCCCCTGCCAATGGCAGGAAACAAGTGCTGGGGTCACAGG
>JAGPOW010003316.1:60278914-60319960 GCA_030014935.1 Caiman crocodilus
TGGTGCCCTGGAAAAAAGAGCCTGCCCTATTCCCTGCTGATCACCCCTCAGCAGCTTATATGCCGCCACCAGGTCCCCCCCTCAGCCTCCGTTTACTGACTCCCCCAATGCCTGCTAGCCCCCTCTGACTAGTTTGTAAACAGCCACTAGATCCCCCCTCAGCCTTCTCTTGTAGAGACTGAACACGTTCAAGTCCTTTAGCCTCTCCTCATAGGGTCTGCCCTGCTGCCCCCGATCATGCAGATGGCCCTCCTCTGGACCCTCTCAATGCTGTCCACATCCCTCCTGAACTGTGGCACCCAGAACTGGATGCAGTACTCCAACTTCGGCCTGACCAGTGCTGCATAGAGGGGGAGGTCACCTCCCTGGACCTGCTGGAGGTGCATCTGTGGATGCATGACAAGGTGTGGCTGGCCTTCCTGACTGCATCCCCACACTGTCGGCCCATGTTCATTTTGGCATCAATATTGATTCCAATGTCCTTTTCTGCCTCTGCACTGATGAGAAGGGAGTTCCCCAGCCTGTAGGTATGCTGCTGGTTCTTCGTCCCCAGGTGCAGCACCTTGCACTTGTCAGTGTTGAAACCCATCCACTTCTCATCTGCCCACCCCTGTAACCTGTCTAGATCCGATTACAGCCTACTCCTCCCTTCTAGCTTGCCCACAACACCCCATATCTTAGTGTTGTCAGCAAATATGAACAGTTTGCTTTTTACCTCCTTGTCCAAGTCACTGATGAAGATGTTGAACAGTGCGGGTCTGAGGACCGAGCCCTGGGAGACCCCACTGTCCACATCCCTCCAGGTCAAAAATGACCCGTCCACCATCACTCTCTGGGTGCAGCTGTCCAGCCAGTTAGTGACCCATTTGACTGCGTAGGTGTCGACACCACAGTCTCCTAGTTTTTTAATGAGAATAGGGTGAGAGACAGTGTCAAAGGCCTTCCTGAAGTCCAGAATGACTCCGTCCACTGCTACCCGTGTGTCTAAGGATTTTGTGACCTGGTCATAGAAGGCCACCAGGTTGGTCTGACAGGACCTGCCTCTAATAAACCCATGTTGGTTGCCCCTAAGCATAACCTCCCCTGCTGGCTCCCCTGTGGACATGTGCCATGATAATTGTCTCAAAAAGTTTACCCAGGATCAGGGTAAGACTAACTGGCCTATAGTTTGGTTCCCTTTTTTGAAAATGGGAACCATATTGGCCCTTTTCCAGTCCTCTGGCACCACACCAGAACTCCACGAGTGCTTGTAAAGCTGTGTCGGGGTCCCGCAATGACCTTTGCTAATTCTCTCAGCACTCTGGGGTGGAGATCATCAAGACCAGCAGTTTTAAATACATCCAGTCTCTCCAGAAGTTCCCTGACTAAATCCTCACTGATCCTAGGCCTGGGTGTGCCTCCCCTGGGGCCTAAGGGGATCCCGGTGGATGGGCTGATCTGTTCCCTGCTCAGGAAAATGGAAGCAAAGAAATCATTAGATAGGTTACCCTTGTCGTCTGGTGTGACAACCAGATTTCCTAGCGTATCTTGCAAAGGCCCCACTTTACCCGGTACATTCTTTTTGCCCCCTATGTATTTAATAAAGGACTTCTTGTTGTCCTTGATCCGGGTTGCTAGTTCCAGTTCCATCTCCGCCTTGGCCTTCCTGACCACTCCCCTGCAGCCCTGAGCAACCGAGGTACAGTCTTCCCTGGTGATGACCTCTCCCTACCACTGGGTGTACGCCCCCCTTTTAGCTAGGAGTGTCTCTATCCTCATAACAAAATAAATTCTGAATATCTATGTCTTGATGTTTGCTTTTGGTTTTATTATCACATGATGGGTGTGTGATGGGGGATGTGGGGTTTGCAGGAGGGGGTGGGAAGGGGTGTGGGAGGATGTGGGGGTCTGCTCAGGGTGGGCAAGTGCCCTGCCCCCCCATAGGGCGCAGCCCCCCCCAGCACAACGACTGCCCCCACCCCCAGCACAGCCACAGTCCCCCTGCGGGGTCCCAGCTCCCCCCCACAGGGCCACAGCCCCCCTGCATGGTCCCAGCTCCCCCTGCAATCCTAGCCCCTCCACATGGCCACATCCCTCCCCCTGCAGGCCCCAGAACTCACCCCCACAACAGCAGAGGCTGTGGGGCACTCAGGGCCCACTGCTGCCAGCCCCCTTGTGGCGCATTGCAGTCCCAGTTGCCAGACAGCCAGTGTCACCTGTGCCATCTGTCATGGGCCTGTCCCAGCTTGCCGTGATGCCATAGGGGGCCTTGCACCTTTCTGCAGCCCCAGGGCCACTTGCACTGCTCATGGGGACCATGTGTCATGCTGGGCCAGGGGACCCATGCCCCATGCCCAGCCTCCCCTCCCCCAGCCCCTACTTACCCAGCAGCACCTGATTCATGATCTTTGCCATGCTTCTGCTTGTCCCAGCACACTAAGAGTTCATGCCCCACGTGTTGGGACAGCAGAAGCACAAATAGACACTGGCTAGAAACCAGAGCGTCTTTGTTGGGGACCGCTTCCTGGTTACCCAGGATATTTTTTGATAAATACTGAGCCCGTGCTGCAAATATGCAGTGCAAGGAATGTTTTTGCATTCACAGTGTGCCTACAACAGGCACATGTGTGCTCTTTCACATGTGCCCTCAAAGTCTCTTTCACATTGGGAAAATCTAGTCCTGTATGAATATGGGGGATAAGTCTCCCCCCATCTACAATACATTACCACCTCCATCAAAATTAAATTCTGGATCATTTAATTCTTAACATGTACCGCTGTAAGATTATTAAAAAGAATGCATGCCAAGTTGTGTTATCTTGTAGGCCTTGAGGCAAGTAACCAAACCAAGTCCTAAAACTAAGGAATTGTGTGCAAGAATTTTCAGTTTCCATTTTATTATGGTACATATCTTATAGTGTGCTATTAAACTGGACCATAATTAACACTAAAAAAACCCCATTGTGTTTGAGTAACATTTGAACTTTTAAACACAGCACTGAATTTCCCAACTTCTGCATGCCTGATTTCTTAATGTTAATATTGCACTAATAGTAGGTTTGAGTGTGGAATTTTGACATGCAGTAAGAAAATAATGTTATCTTGTAAACACCTGGGCCTTTAGTAGAAAAAGATAATTTATGAAGCAAACCTTCTTTAAAAGTTCAATAATTTGGTATATTTATTGTTTTCAATTCCATTACCCGATGCACTATAAGGAGTAAGAATCAACTAGTAAATAAGTAAATAAAGATTTGAGTATTTTTCAAACAAAAATAAATTAATTTTATTTACAACACACTTCTTTTTATGAATTCTTGATTAGATATTGGTGTTTTGTTTGTCTTCAAATTTGCTGAGCTTGGTTTGGGTTTTCCAGGCTTGTATTACAGAATTGTACATTTAAGTAAATATACTATCTAACAAGATGAGCAGTCCATTTTTAATAATTAAGGATTACTACAAGGTGTTTCAAATAATTTACCAGATTAAATTAATTTTGTCAACATGATCTAACCATAAATGTTCTCTTTAGTTGGAGACTGACTGCAATATTGGCTTTTGCTAAGTAGTATGCATGTTACCTCCAATTTTCCATACATTACTCATGTTGAAGTTGATAAACTAGAGGTACAGTCTGTAATGAAAGAGGTGCACATAATTGTAAAGATGAGAAGACAAGAATCCTGTTCCTCTTTAGTAAATGACTGCTCACTGTAGCAGGCCCATCCAGGTCATGTTATCACAATAGATCAATATGATACTTTTATTCCAAATTCTTAAATTGCTTCAGCTTTCCTTAAAAATAATCATCTAGAAACGCTTTTCAGGAAGTGATTCAAATCTTAATCCATTCTACTATCTGGATGTGAAAGAGGATTCATGATTTGAAAAACCTGGTTTGTTTAAAATCTTAACCCTGAGCATGCGCACAAGACTGTGCATCTTCCTTATGTTTGTAAACCATTTTGGGTACTATTGAAAATAAATAAGAAACAATAGAAAAGTTTTGAAGGAGTTGCTTAATTTACTAAGTCTCCTCCTTCATCCTGCTTCAGGAAAATTACTAGTAGCCCTCTTTTCTTTGCCCCCTCCTTTTCCAAATTAAGATGGAATAGAATAACCACTCTGCAACTATCCTTGGGAGAAAGGACTGTCACCTGAGTCCTCACTGCTGAATCTCATCCAATTCTGTCCACCCTGCTTCTCCAGACTCTATAAAAAGCATCTGATTAGGACTGAGTTCTTGTTCTTTGGAGTTCTAGTTAGTGGCCTTTTCCCACAATCAAGAATTATACATCAGTACTTTCTTAATCATGGGGAGTTTTCTGCATAACATCAAAACTCCACTAATACATTAAAGTCCCATAGTGCATGACTAATTCCTGTTCTCTAGTTTACCAATCCCTGTTCTCATCCCTGGCTATGGATACATGTGAGTATTGTCACCAAAAAGCCCTGAAATGCATTAAAGGATCAGCTTAGATGCAACTAAATGGATCCAAATTGGGTATTTTAAAGTTGCCATAGCATAGAGGTAGAAGATGGCACTAAAGAGTTTAAAAGCTCCAGAAATTCAGTACATATTCCATGTATAAATTTCTGTATAATTAAAAAAAGAATCAAAACTCGCTAGTCCAAGGTACGGTCCAACTTAACAAGCTGGAGGATCAAGTTATGAACAACTAATAAGATGTTGTGGTTCTGGAACTAAAAATGGGCATCTTTGGAAGAGAACTGACAGTGCACAGAGAGATCTGATAAGCAAAAATCTTCCATGGATGTAGGACTATATTTTTTGAAATGTGATCAGATCTGACTTGAAGTTTTAGGGAAAGGAAAACAAGTAAACTCATTACAGTTTAGAAGGAAGAGGAGTATTTTCCTGCTAGAAATAAATTGTAACATTTTTAACTCTATTTTCCTGTTTAACAACCATGCTAAATCAACCGAAGTATTGTTTATAGATTATTTAAAAAAAAAAAAAAAATGCTACTCCCTATCTTTAGTAATGCTTCTTCCACCATAATGCAGTGAAGACTTTTTGACTGCACAGTTTTCTCAAACTCAGATATGAACTTCTACCAAATAAGATTTTGCCAGGAGAGGTACATTCACAGTTACCCACATCAAAATCTCAAAAAAAACCCAAACAAAAATGAAATTATTCATCTCCTTTCATCTTAATAATTAAATATGCAAGAAGCAGCAAATTGAGCCTATAAAATGATCATCCTATCAGTCACTTAGAATGATCCAATGTACTCCTGACCAGATCAGGCATCAGTGAAGCAAAATATTAACACAAAAGGAAGCATTTTACATCTGGCTTGGTCAAATACCTGGCATAAGATTAATAAATAAAAAGGGTGATTCCTGCTAAAACATCAGAGTTGAAATTGATTGTCTGATAGCCCCATGAAAGACCAAAAGAAGAAATGGACATTCTTCTTCCCCAGTCGTGTTAAATTATAATAGAAAATAGTGGAATGTCATGGGGTTCTCTACACCCTTTAATTGGGTAGAGAAGCCACATAAGAGGATAAGGAGGGTTACTACCTAGACTACTATGAAAAAGTTCTGGGAGAGGATTGGATACCTAGTTTGGAGAAACACTCAGCTAACATCACCAGTAATGTCATCCACCCTTATGTAACAGTGTTCATCCAAAGATCTCAGCGTTTTATAAAGATTGGTCAGCAAGCATTACCAGAGTTATGAATGATGGGTCTTTCACCTCCCTTATTTAAACAAGCTGTTTTAAAATAAAGTTAAAAAAAAAAGAGACGGGAGTACTACATACACATACTATAGTACTCTTCTTAATCTAACTGAACTCCCATAATATTATAGTCCAATTCATATCATCATCCCAAAATAATAATTTACACAAGCTACAGTGATGTAATACAGTGAATCTATATTTTACAAGATAATGTTCAGGTATTTTATAAACACTTTTTAGTTATCACTAAGGGTCTGTAATGTAAAAAGTATTATACTCATCTTGTGGATAGGTAAACAAAAACACAAAAAGGTGAAGCGACTTTCCCACAAATAAATAAAGTCAAGAGCAAAACCAAAACCAGAACTAAGAAATATAGACTCAAGAATATCCTGCTCTTAAGATTATGGGCCTGATTCCTATTAACATTTTAGGCAACCAAAATAGACTCACATGTCCATGGGCAGATCAAGAATTTGGAAAAGATGCTACTCATGCTTCTCCTTAGGGTATGGGAGTGAGGTGGGCTTGAAAATGGACACAAGAGGAGGGGAGCTAAGTAAGAAGCAGGGGCAGAAAACAGACATCTCCTGCCACTGCTGCTGCTATCCTAAGTGGAGCATGGCACTCATATGCACACTACCCACAGTCTGCAGCTGGAGCAGGACAGAAGCTGCTTGGGAGTGGTGGATGGGTCTCTTTCCCTGCCACTGCTCTCTGTCCAGCCTCACTGGATGTCCTCTGCTGGCCCATGAGCTCCAGGTGCAGGAACTAGCTTCATGAGGTGCTGGGCTCAGCAGAGAACAGCAGAAACAGCAGCAGCCAGGTTCCCTCTTTCTGCCCTCTACTCCTTGCTGACCTCCATAATTCCCACTGGTAGGAAGCAGAGGCAGAAGGAGAGAAAGTGCCTACTATCATTGCTGGTCCAGCTGAGCCCGACACCTGGCCCAATTCCTCTCCATAGTCCTCATCTTTTGTGGGGCAGGTGCTGCCCTGAGCATCCCTCAACCACCTGGTTAGTTGGAGACCATGACAATGGCTGGTGGGGACATTTCAGCCTGGCCCGCTCAGGTGTCCCCACTAGCCCGTGGACTCTAGAAGTGCTTCTAGGGGTTGACCTTAATGATGGGTCTCAACTGGCACAGCCTGAGCTCCTAACACCTCAGCTGCTGCTGCTGCAGCACTGGGTGAGAGTTTGGGCTCTTCCTTTGCAACTGGGATATTGGGATCAGATCCCCATACCCTGCTTAGAGAACCACTTTCCTTAGTGGTGGCCCACCAGACTGAGGCCCCCTTCAATTCAGCTCCCTGAGCTCATGCACCACTTCCTCACCACCCCCAGCATGTCAGCAACAGCAGCTGGAGTGCAGAGAACCCAAACAAGTGGGCAAAATTGTCCTTTCTTTGACCCTGGATGAAGCAGTTTTGCTACGCTTGTATTGCTATAGGCTCATGCATGGGTAACAATTCCCTCTCCCCTTTTGAAACAGCTATAAATGGACACATTTTCCACAGCCTCAATCTGATGGAGAAGACGACAGTGTGGTATAAAAATAGGTATACATTAACAGATTTTTCAGGGTCTTAAATAGGATGGAATATATCACACTTAGGTGCCTGAGCTCACTCAGATACCTAATAGGCGGAACAGAATCTAGCACTATTTTTACACTGCTTCTCCAAAACATTTATTCTGTTCAACTCCTAGCCTGCAGGATTTCAAATTGACTAAAATGTCTTATTCCATCTGGGTATTTATGCAGCCCCATGAATGCAGTATTTGAAGGCCTCACAAGAATTATTGGAATAACCACATTTCCTCACGTACAACACTCACCTTTTTCCCCCCAAAAATCATCCCTCCAGAACTGGGAGACATGTTTTAGGTAGGAAAGCTGATTTTGTGCCCTGGAAACAAGCACCCAGCTTTGATTCCTGCTCCACAGCGCAGTAGCTGTGGTGTTACTCTTCCGGCAGCTGAGGGAGCCAATTGTCTTAATGGCTCATTGTTCTTCACTCCACAGGCATTAAAGATGCACTCTCCTTTTTAGCAGTCTTGATGTTCCATCAATCCAGATAACCTCTCCAAGGGCAATTTTACTGTCTGCTCCTGGTCTCCCTCCTGTTTCACAGCTCTAGAAACCCTTTACAGGTAGAGTTTGAGCTGTAGTTAAGTAGGAAAAGGAGGGTAAATCAGCTGAAAAATAGGCTCTGTCCTTGCTCAATGCAGCCATAACTCTGCAAAAGTCTTTTTTCCCCCTTTCATTCTGCCATTCAAAAAGAAGGTATGTATTATATTCTAGAGTGTGTTGTATGTGAGGAAAGATAGTATTCTTGTAACAGGATGAAGTCTTCACATTTTAGTTATGGGAACTGACACATGGAGAGAATTAGAGAGCTACCTACAAAGACAAAGGAGAGCTATGGTAGAACTAGGAAATGTGCAAACTTCTAAATTATTAAGTTGTGGCCTAGTCATAAACACAGCCTTCAGAAAACCGCTTACAGATTTAATAAACTTTCTAAATGGTTTAAATAGCTCATATTAGTTACCACAACTGTATAATTTCCAAGGACATTTTATGCAATAAAAATATTATTCTCTTAATAATCCTACCTCTGAGTTTATCAAAATTCTAAACTAAGTTATTGATTCTGTTTTTTCCCCACTATTACATAAGAAATCTTCAAGAACATTTTGAACATGTAAATCATCACATTCATTTTAAAATCTAAGCAACTGGGAATAGAATAGTGAAAAGTATCTCATTGTGAACAGTATATATCAAGCATAAACCTGGTTTTAAAAACTACAGGTGTCAGAACACAGATGAGATTCTTGATAGGATATCACAGATAATGCTTTATTTTCCTGTTTATTATTTGGAGCCTCTACACATGTGTGCTTCAATTTCTCTGATTTTATATAACAAATTATCAAAACTTGCCAAAGCAATAGCAGTGTTGTCCAACAAGTCACTTTCAACTCCATCTTGGAGTCACCCTGGAGATAACAACTTGCATCATTACCAGAAATAGATACTTTTGCCCTTGATATAGATGGGTCCAGATGCTGGATGTTCACTTCCAAGAGTGAAAGTCCATGTTTTTAAAAGTTTTTATGCAAAACAAAAATATAAATTTAAACACATTGTAAGTGCTCCAGAGAAAAAGAAAAGGAATGTCTAGTAATCAAAAAGCATATGCTTGTTTTGCTCAGTACCACTAAATTCTGATATAAGAATAATCTCCCTATTTTACATTATACAAGCTAAAAATCACTTAACTCACATAAAACCATTCTATAAGCAGTGCTAAACTGTATATATGCACATATATACACTTCTATATTCTGCAAGCAGTCCTGCAAGCAGGACTAAACCATATCTATCTATACCTCTCTTAACATATATATACATATATAGAGAAAGATATAGCTAGGTAGCTAGCTAAGCTTTAGTACTGTTTATATAGAGAGAGTGAGTGAGTGAGTGAGTGTACACACTGCTGCCCACCTGCCTGGCTGGCACACCATTCTGCCCTGCCCCCACCTCTGCAGCAGCAATGCGGACTTGGGACTGTAGGAAGGAAGGGCAGAGGGAGTGTCCCAGACATCCTTACGATCAGCCTATATATATAGCTTCAACAAACTAAGATAAGCTGAAGAATTCCCCTAAATTAATTCCCTCTGCCCCAGTGGCAACAAAAGATTGACTTGCTTTGTTCACAGCTTTAAGATACCTTATTGCAAAATCTAACAGATCTACCATCTCACTGGTTTTTCCTTCTACTACTTCCTAAACTACAAAGAAAGAAGGTAATGAATTATGCATGTGTCTAATTTCAAGTAAACACTTCTGAATGATGCCCAATCTACTGACTAGCCACACAAAAACTCAGATCTTTCTTTAAAATTGCATGTAAAATAAGTCTGTGATTCTGAGGATAACTAGAGACTAAACAAAAGCATACCTGTGTGTGATCTAAGTTTAAACAATGTAAAATGAAATACAAAAAAAAGACTGAATAATTATTTGGAACCAAAAACTTCACAAATTAAGGCACTGTATTGTTTTTTAAACAAAAAAAGCTCACATTTTATATTTTAAATGTCCCAGAAAAATTTCAGACGCTTGTAGCCAAAACATCTGCAACCCAAGCAGAACTGCTACCTAATGTAATGTCATGCACAAAAACATATTTATTTTTGTTTTGGGGTTTTTTTAAGTCCACCTAGAAAAGCTGAAACTTGTGGTTTCTCCAGCCATTAATGGTAAGAATTGTTTTAAAAAGGGCTTGGTTACTAAACATTGGACTAAATTCAGATACTTCTCTCATTTATCCAGATGGAAAAACTGAAAAATTATAAATCTCTTTGTGGAGGCATACAAAAATATATTTTTCAGTCTTTATTTACTGAAACGTATATCAGGATAAGAAGTAGTGTCACATGATACATATATATATTAGCTTATATTCCTAGCCATGCAAAGTAAAGCCATAGATACAGCCTTAAATTTTGCATGTGCAAGTGTGGTAAATGTACAGATACACAAATGTACATCTCCTGTCTTATAAAGCACAGTGAGTTTGAATAAATGTTGGGAGAACAATGGATGCATTAAAGCAGCGGTTCTCAAAACTCTTAGACTTGAGGTACTCTGTGAAAAATGAAAACTTTTATGTTTTCACTTACTTTTTGATTACGGAATAAAAGATAAATTCTTCTATTGCAAAGAACTCAGAAATATCACAGGTCAGAATGTTTTTAACACTGCAGATTCCCATTTAAAATCTCTACGTTTTTATGAATCACACTTGCACACCTAACAATACTAACATTGCATGGCACCATTAAAAGGCTCTCAAAGCACTCAAGGGTGCCACGCCATTAGAGCATAATGCAGATATCACTTTTAGGTGCACACACGCACACTTCAATATATGTATTCAGTATACTGAAGAAAATTGGTAGAAAAGGGAAAACAATTTTCTTTGTTGCAATCTCCTCTTGTTCCATCCAACAACATTGGAATTATAGACAGATTGTGTCATGGTGACTTTAACAGGAAACAAAGCAGCAAGGAACTGTAATAATGCACTTCTCTTTTAAGCAGACCATAGTCACATCTTGTTCCTTAATTTAAAGATTCTTCCAGGGCAAAAGAGAAAGGAAAGATGGAATAAGAATAAGAATAACTTATGTCCACACAGAAACAGCACATACCCAAGAAAGGGTTTTTTGGAATGTATTCTATACACCACAGAAGCAATGCATAAGGGGTGCACATGCACCACCTGTGTGTGGTGGTACATGCTCTGCAAAAAGGTGCCACCGACACTGTCAGCACTGCCACCCCACTGTCAGCACTGCCAACAACGTCTATGGGCGGTCCCTGATCACCTGTGGCTGCCACTGCTGCTGCCAGTGGCACCTGTGGGTGGTTGCTGACCTGTGGTCAGTGCTTGCCACTCCCAACAGTGCCGGCGGCATCTCCGGGAGCTCCCTGCTCACCACTGCCGGGCTCTTGCTGACACCAGCACAGCCATGCCCCCAGCTGCCAGGGGCACACGCCATTCATGATACACCATGCTTAGAAAAAGCTGCAGAGAAAATGAATGTGTGAGGTCAGTTCACCTCACTCAAATAATCCACAATAAGGAAAACAACTTTAAAAGGGTCTGAATGCTAGTAAGTCTGCTCAGAAACACAAAAGATGGTCATGATCTAGAACATGAAGTTTAGGCATCTCTGAGGACTGACATTATCTCCATTTGTAAAGACCAGTTAGGAAAAATTTACTTAATGTAGGGATATAAAGCTGATGTCCCTCCTTTCAACAGTACCCTAAATAGTTACTATGGCTATTATAACAGAACTAAATAAGGGCTATTCTCAATTGTGAAATGAAGCACTAGTTGGCACGTAGAATCAGGGATAGGCAAAAAGGCATCACTCTGGAATATACAACAAAGATGATCAAACTAGGGGAGGGAGGATGAAGAGAGATCCTCTTTAAACTTTTTCTTCTGTAGCTCTGACTCAATAGGGGCAAAACAAGAATAGGTCACCCCCCAATCTTTCTGCATCTCAGAATGTGTAGAGGACAAAATCTAAAGTACAACCCTTGGCATGATTAAGAGGAGAATCATATCGCTGTACAATGTGACAATGGGTTTTACTCCCAGGCACAGGAAGAAAAAAAATGGGAGGGGGGTAGGGGGGAGCGGTAGTGAGCATGCTGTGAACCCACCCCAGCAGAAAGTCTGTGGGGGAAGGGGCTAGGGGAAGGGAAAGGGCCATGGGAGGTGGGAGTGGCTTGGATTGGGCAGGGATTGGGAGGGAGCGAAGTGGAGTGGAGCCCAGGCCAGGATTAGGGTCAGGGCTGGGGCCAGGGCCTGCTGCACTCATGCAGCTGACCCTTCCCCTGCACCCAGGGCTGCTGCCAGCTGCTGGTGCCCTTTGTGCCAGTGAATCTACTGCCCCCCCAGCCCTGTGCTAGCCCCAGCCCCGACCCCACACTGCTGGGGGGGGGGCCTGGAGCAAGCAGCTCAATCCCATGCCCTGCTGGGGGTGCCAGGAGTAAGACGAGTCAGTGCCCGCCCCATCGTGAGTCAGAAGAGCCCAGTGCAGCCCCAGGTTCAGCCTGCAACAGCAATCTACCCTGCACCACACAGATCCAGGGGCACACGCCCCTGCCATTCTTCCTGGGTTGCTCGTGGCGGGAGCTGTGCCCCCTAGATGAGCCGTTCACGGTTCAGTCCCATGCCCTGCCAGCTGTGCAGCACCTGCCCCTCCCCTAGCCCTAGCCCCAGCCCCACTCCCTCCCCATCCCTGCTTCAGCCACTAGAAGCCCTCAGCCAGGCAGCTTTGTGGCCCTACTGCTGTCCCACATTTGGGCGGGGCTAAGGCCCGTTAGCCTATGGTTTTACTGTAATATGTCTGTGAAAACTGTGTTTATGTTGTGTACCTCAGTTTCCACTGAGTAACTTATGTGGGGCAAGCTCTGAACAGGCCAAAGGAGCCAAGCAGACACGGAGGAGGAAATATCAAGTGATCGTCATAGGTGACTCCATCCTGAGAGGTACAGACGGCCCCATCTGTCGCCAGGACCCCTCAACATGCGAGGTCTACTTCCTTCCCAGAGCAAAGATTCAGAACGTGACAGGGATGATCCAGGCTGTGCTCCAGGCCACCGATTACTACCCCATGGTCCTAATCCATGTGGGTACTAATGATGTGGCCAGGAGAAGCCTTGATCACCTGATGACGGACTACCATGCTCTGGGGGGTGTGCTGAGGGAGATAGGAGCACAGGTGGTATTCTCCTCCATCCTATCAGTGAGCGGACATGAAAGATGACATGGGACCTGCATCAGAGAGACCAACTGGTGGGTTCGGGAATGGTGCCTCCTAGACAATGACCCACACATCATGACGAGAGACATGCTCAGGTGGGATGGGCTTCACCTGTCCCCCAAAGGTAAGCGTGTGTTCTCTTCTAGGTTGGCGGATCTCCTCTGGCGGGCTTTAAACTAGCCTTGTTGGAGGATGGGGAAGATGAGGGCGGAGGAAGCCTTGGACCACCAGACCAAGTGACACCTACAAGAACAGCCCAGCCTGGACCAACAAGGAGCAGAATGAATACCCAGGTAAGGAACTGGGCAGTACTGAGATTAGGGGGTCAGTGCACACATCCTTAGGAGGCCTCAAATGCCTCTACACAAATGCTCATAGTGTGGAGAACAAGAAGGAGGAACTTACCCTCCTGCTAGCTGACACCAACCCAGACATAGTGGGGCTCACAGAAATGTGGTGGGACCCAATGTATGACTGAGCGTTGAATATCAAGGGCTATAGGCTGTACAGGAGGGACAGGACAGGGAGGAAAGGTGGGGGTGTGGCACTCTACATCAAGGAGGAATACACATCCTCATCAAGTAGCACGAAGTCAGAGGAGGGGCACACTGAAGTGCTCTAGGTTAGAACACAAGGAAGTCAAGGGGAAAGGGACTTAACTGTGGGGGTCTACTACGGACCACCCAACCAAGGGGAAGAGCTAGACCAGGAATTCTTAAGTCAGCTCATGGAGGTAGTTAGGTCAAGAGACGTGGTCATCATGGGTGACCACAACTTTCCAGACATCTGGCTGGGAAGAGCAGTCAGCTAAGTCTGACTGCTCACGAAAGTTCCTAGCTGAGATACAGGACCTCCATTTAACCTAGGAGGTAGACAGGCCAACCAGGGGAGATGCCTTGTTGGACCTGGTGCTGGCCACAGGCGGTGACCTCGTGAGGGGGCTGTGGGTGCTTGACCACCTGGGCGACAGCAATCATCGCTTGCTGGAATTCACCATACAGTGCAAGGTGGCAAAAGCCTGCAGGCAAGGCAGCAGACCTGGACTTCAGGAGGGCGGATTTCAATGAGGTAAGAAGAAAAGTTGGGGAAGTACTGAGGTCCCGGAGGGGAGTTGGGTATCCAAGAAGAGTGTTATTCCTTAAGGAGACAATCCTCCAAGCCCAAAGGGAGGTAATCCCAACAAGGATCAAAGGGGGCAAGAGGGTGCAAAAGCCCCCATGGTTCACCAAAAGTATATGGGAATGTCTCCTAGCTAAAAGGGAGGCATACACCCAATGGAAGGGAAGGACCATCACCAGGGAGGACTATACCTCGGTGACTCGGAACTGCAGGGGGTGGTCAGGAAGGCCAAGGCAGAGATGGAACTGGAACTAGCTACCCAGATCAAGGACAACAAGAAGTCCTTTTTTAAAAGGGGCTTCTGCAAGACATGCTAGGAAATCTGGTTGTCGCACCAGATGACAAGGCTAACCTATTTAACGATTTCTTTGCCTCCATTTTCCTGAGCAGGGAACAGATCAGCCTGTCCACTGGGACCCCCTTAGGCCCTGGGGAAGGTGCACCAGGGTCAGTGAGGATTTAGTCAGGGAAATTCTGGAGGGACTGGACATATTTAAAACTGCTGATCTTGATGATCTCCACCCCAGAGTGCTGAGGGAATTAGCAGAGGTCATTGCAGGACCCCTGACATGGCTTTATGAGCACTTGTGGTGCTCTGGTGTGGTGCCAGAGGACTGGAAAAGGGCCAATGTGGTTCCCATTTTCAAAAAAGGGAGGAAGGAGGAGTCAGGAAACTATAGGCCAGTTAGTCTTACCTCGATCCTGGGTAAGCTTTTGAGAGAATTATCATAGTGCATGTCCATGAGGGGCCAGCAGGGGTGATTATGCTTAGGAGCAACCAACATGTGTTCAATAGAGGCAGGTCCTGTCAAATCAACCTGGTGGCCTTCTATGACCAGGTCACAAAATCCTTAGATGCAGGGGTAGCAGTGGATGTAGTGTTTCTGGACTTTAGGAAGGCCTTCAACACCATCTCTCACCCCATTCTCATTAAAAAACTAGGAGACTGTGGTGTCGACACCTATACAGTCAAATGGGTCACTAACTGGCTGGAGGGCTATACCCAGACAGTGGTGGTGGATGGGTCTTTTTTGACCTGGAGGGATGTGGGCAGCAGGGTTCCATAGGGCTCGGTCCTCACACCCGTACTGTTCAACATCTTCGTCAGCAACTTGGACAAGGGGGTAAAAAGCACCCTGTTCAAATTTGCTGACAACACTAAGATGTGGGGGGAATTGGGCATGCTAGAAGGGAGGAATAGGCTGCAATTGGACCTACACAAGTTACAGGGGTGGGCAGATGAGAAGTGGATGGGTTTCAACACTGACAAGTGCAAGGTGCTGCACCTGGGGACGAAGAACCGGCAGCATATCTACAGCCTGGGGAACTCCCTTCTTGTCAGTGCAGAGGCAGAAAAGGACATTGGAATCAGTATTGATGCCAAAATGAACATGGGCCGACAGTGTGGAGATGTGGTCAGGAAGGCCAGCTACACCTTGTCATGCATCCACAGATGCATCTCAAGCAGATCCAAGGAGGTGATCCTCCCACTCTATGCAGCACTGGTCAGACCACAGTTGGAGTACTGTGTCCAGTTTTGGGCGCCACAGCTCAGGAGGGATGCGGACAGCATGGAGACGGTCCAGAGGAGGGCCATCCGCATGATCAGGGGTCAGCAGGGCAAGCTGTACAAGGAGAGGCTAAGGGACCTGAACCTGTTCAGCCTCCAGAAGAGAAGGCTGAGGGGGGATCTAGTAGCTGTTTACAAACTAGTCAGAGGGGACCAGCAGGCATTGGGGGAGTCCCTGTTCCCTCGAGCACTCCCAGGAGGGACTAGAAATAACGGTCACAAGCTGGCAGAGGGTAGATTCAGAGTAGACATTAGGAGGCGCTACTTCACAGTCAGGGTGGCTAGGATCTGGAACCAACTTCCAAGCAAAGTGGTGCTGGCTTCTACCCTGGGGGTCTTTAAAAAGAGGTTAGACGAAAACCTTGTTGGGGTCATTTGACCCCAGTACTTTTTCCTGCCATGGCAGGGGAGTCGGACTTCTAACCCCACCAACTATGAAACTATAAAAAAATGGGTTAAAGAGGCGGTGAAGCAACTGTCAGCCTACATATCGGACAAGATAAAATGGACCTTTAACATCCACAGAGACTTGAATAGTTTTGTTATCAAATCAACAAATTAGCTGGCCCACAACCCAGGTGACTGGGGCCAAGCTAAATTTGTTGTACAAAACAATGTAGAGTGGGGAAAGGCAGGGGTGCATCTTATAGACCAGTGGAATCAGAGATGCATACATTTTCCTGTGAGTGCAAACAAAGCTTGTTAGTTCTTTGAAGAGGAAATCTGGAGTCAGAGATGGGAAGAGGAGATTTGGAGATCCAGGGGCCTGGAGAGGTTAGAATGAGAAGAGCACAGCAATTTTGGGGGAGTGCTCTAGACTGTGAAGGCTGGACTGGGACAGAGGTAGAACTAAACCCAGTGGAGCAAATCTTTGGCTGGGTCTCCTGAATAACAGGTAAAGTACTCTCTCAGAGCAGAACTGGATACTAATTTCCTTGAGTCAGGCAACAGAGAACCAAGGAATATGAAGGACTAAGAGCCCAAAGAGTGGGAAGCCTGGGTTTCCCCCACCCATTCACTCTAGAAGCCATGGCTAGGCTGACTTTGAGGAACACTCTCGGAAACCAGGCAACGCCATGGTGGTCCCAGGGAAGCAGCCCTGGGAGGGCACTTTATGACATACAGCACTTGCTTAATCTCTCACAGAAGAGGCAAGTATTTTTCCATGCTTCTAAGCCAGGAAGGAAAAAGGAAGATTGAATAGGCCATATGCTAAACATTAAAAAGGTGGTCTTCCACAGCAATGCCTCAGTAACATGGCTGTTTTGGGAAGGCAGGTGCAGGGCTGGAATTACGTAAGTATTTGGCTTTTTCTTCTGCCCCTATTACATCCTCTTCATTAGAGTCCCACAATATAGATACACATACAGAAAGAGGTAGGGGAGTTCAAATAAGCATGTTTCCAAGAAAGGAAAAGCAAATTAAGGCAGGCTTTGTTTGTTTGTGGGTTAAGCTTACAGCATGCAGCAGTGGGCTCATTTCTCTTCTTCCCAGAACAGTCTATCCACGTCTTTTTCAGAAGACTGGCTATACAAAAATGACTTGCTTATGTATACACACATACCAATGAAAAACTTGTTTAAATATATACACAAATCACATGCTTTAGGACTGTTAGTTGTAGCTGTGTTGGTCTAAGGACATAGGCAGACAAGGTTCTTTGGGTAAATGTGATATCTTTTATTAGATCAACTAAATAGTTGGAAAAAAATGTTGCAAGTTTTTGGGTACAAGCACCCTTCTTCAGGCACAGGTACACTATCTCTGTGCCTGAAGAAGAGTGCTTATACCCAAAAACTTGCAAAAAATAATTTTTCCAACTATGTAGTTAGTCTAATAAAAGATATCACATTTACCAAAAGAACCTTAACTATATAAATTACACACCTTTTGGGAGACCCATATTCAAACTGACGTCATAGATTGCATTACTACAGTGATTCCAATCTAGTTTCAAATCCGAGTCCCTTTAGTCAATCACTATGCAGTTTATCATGTTTAAACACCGCTGTTCAAGAAGTACAGTAATGCAATAACAGACTGTAGATGAGGACTGGAGTAACAGAATTTACGATTAATTTATGCAATACCTGTCTGTATGACTGGTACATTCAAAGTACCAAGCAGCTGAAAAATAGTGAATTCCAATATAGAGGGCTCATCTCTATCGGCTATACACAGGGACAACATTAGCTCTTTAATAAATAATAATATTTGTAGTGATACAGTAATCATGTAGACTCATTTCTTTCTTTATCTTACAAATATTTTCCAATATTACATTTTATTTTCAGTGATTCCTAATAAAGGTGTAATATAAAGAACAGAAATCTTATCCCTTTCTAGGTAAGGGGCCAGAATGCAAGGTCAGAGTTATAATCCACTGTGAAAATGGGGAGGGGGGGGGGAGGAGGAGAAGATGAGTGCAATCAGATTTAGTCTGAAATTCAAATTATTCATTTTATGGATTAAATTCAAATAAAATAAATGTCAGTTCTCTCCCAACCTTCTTTCAATAAGAATCCCATGCCTATTCAATTCTAGCACACATCAGAACATTACAATTTAACTCAGTCAAAGAAATATTTTAACTGCAGCCTTTGCATTTTCCCAAGTCTGAGAGAATGTTTACACTCTGATAACCTGAATAACCTGCAAATAGAAATAGCAGAAGTGTCAGTAGCCAGCAATTGTAACCTGATAAAAAAAGGGAATCTTTGTCAAGAAGGCATGGGGAGGGGAGTGGCAAAACTTCTTGCAGTTTCCTATTTTCTCTCAATTTCCTACACCATCACTTATAACATGTCCATCTAAATGACAGGAATAATGCAGCAACCACTGGGAAGAACCTAATACACAAAAAAGGCACTACCATATTTTTTCATTTAAACATCTCTAGTACAGAATTCTAGAAATGTGGGACTGGCAGAACCGAAAGAGGTCATCGACTTTGTCCATCTGCCTAACCAGGTCTTAAAAACCTAAAATGATGTGGATTTGATATGCTTCCTGGGTCACCTGTATGCCCTTCCCCCACAGACTTTCTTGCTGTGGGAGGCACAGCACGCTCACTGCCCCCCCCCCAAATTTTTTAAAGGAGAAAAACATGGGAAACTGGGTTTCCCCTTGCAGGTTGGCAGAATACCAGCCTGTAGGGGGCTGCTTGGGGATGAGGGGGAGCAGGAAGAGGACAATAAGGCAGGGGATGCCACATGCACGTGCACACAACAGCCAGGCAGCATGGAGAGCAGCTCCCGCAGATCCCCACAGGTAAATCTATGTGGAATGGGGGGGAGAGGAGGCACATAAATGGCAAGTCAGGGGAGAAGGGCTGCAGCCTGGCTGGACTGACACAGGCAAGAGTTGCCTCTGGCCCAGTGGACGGGACCCAGCATGAGATGGCAGAGCGAGGTGGCAAGACTGATTTATGTCGCCACTACCAGGACCCCTGCATAAGCTGGGCCACCATCATCATAAGAAGTAATGAACAGGTGGGGATGGAAGTGCTGCCCTCACCTCCTCCCACTGCCAGCTGCTCCCCTCAGGCTGCAGCTCTATCCCGCTGCTATGATTTAGCCGCTGCCACTGCTCCCAGCTGTTGAGTTGCTCTAACTTGCAGTGTGTAGTAAGTATTTTGGAGCGAAAATACTTATGTTTTCTCTTTAACTATTTATTGGGTTGGAACTGGCCACTGATGTTTACAAATGGGTCCTGGTACAAAATCGCTGCTCTAGCTAACTGCCAGCAATACTCAAGTTTGCTCCATAACTGCTTTGTAGAAGCACCCTGATACAGAACTACACAAGATTATTCCCCAAAGGGAAGGGAACACTATCTCATCCAATAATAATAATCTGAAAATGATGACCTACTTACTTGCATAAATCACCACTAATATTATGTAGGATACAGTTATCCATAAAGGGAAATTTAAGTTTATGACAAGTCATGTGAATGACTACAAGCAATCAGGACTCAATCTTACATCTTTTTTGAAAGTGAAAGCTTCCAGGAGTGTAATCATAGTATGGATGCTAAGCTCTACTTATATACTGAATGAGAGAAAAGAGTCTCTCCATTAATATTACTGATGATCATAGCATCATAGGGCTGGAAGGGTCTTCATCAAATCACCTGAACATGTGCAGGGCAGGATCATCCCTGACTAAACCACCCCAGGCTACTGTCTATCTAAGGTCCTCCTGAAATTTGCTAGGAATGAAGATGCCACAGCTTCTCTAGGTAGCCTGTTCCAATGCCTGACTATCTTCAGTCAGCAAGTTCCTCCTAATTTTGAACCTAAATGTCCACCACTGCATTTTGAGGCCATTGTTCCTAATCCTGTCCCCTACAGTAGAAGCAAACAACTTTTTATGGGTGTGGGTCAAAATGACCCACCACAGGCCAAAGGCATATGGATAGGTGAATATGAGGACCCTGCCACTTTCCTCCCCAGCTGAACCTGAAAAGCACTCACAGCTGACATTTGTTCCCATAGCAGAATGGGAAGAGCACCCACAGAAAACATCCCCCACCACTGAATGTTGTTGGAGCCCTGCATCTGCAGGCCAGATCCAAATGTTCCATGAGTTGGATCAGGCCCTGTTCTATTCCTTCTGTTCTCTATTCTGAAGCTTTCATATCTAATTACTGGCTTAATTTCAATCTCCCTAGTTTCTTTTAAGTACATAATACCACTTATTTTGTACGTAATGGCATTTGCACTCATTAAAAATGGTATTTGGGCATCTAACATAACTTCTAACCTTGCCCAAAGCATCTCAGGATAAAATGAAAACAAAAGATCAGGGAAGAGTACAGCATATGCACTCAAGGGTTGAACGGGATGGGCCTAAGATCCCATCACCTTATTAAAAGTGTGTCACATTGAAGGCAGGTTTGAGACTACTACCCTGCACAATAGCACAGCATTAAGTCTTCCCTCTGGAAGAAATGATTTACCTCTAGAGCTCCTGACTAGCAAATGGGTTTTACTACTACTACTACTACTACTACATGTGACAGGTCAGATTCCATCAAATAAATTATCGTTGAGGAGACTACCTCATTTATGTTCCATAAGATCATCATTGCCACCCCGCTCTTCAAATTGCATAAGCTGAATGTCATGCTGTCATAGGTGTACTCAGCATCCTTTGTTCTTGAAAAGTACAGCTCAGTCCAGGTGTGTAAGCCAAGTAGTAACACCTCTTTCTGAATACAGTTATACAAAAGTGTTCAGTTTCTACCAAGAAAGGAGACATTGAAGGAAAGCAGGATTATTTCCCTTTGGGTTGGGTCAGGACAGTGGGAATAGTGAAGAGATTGGGAAGTATTGGGAAAAAGTTTCTTATAACTAAAGTTCAGTGGCAGTTAGAAGGCATGGTTGGGATTGGTGGGAGGGTTTGCTTGTTGAGGGTTTTAGTAGGGAAGGGAGAGTTGGTGTTCTTATCTGGGGGTTGTTTGTTTATTGTAAGCCACTCTAAGTGTTTTAGATATGGTGGGATCTATATATGAAAAATAAAATAAATTATAAAATAATTCTTCTAAGTTGAAGTTCTTCAGTATTCTGGGCAAGAAAATCGGTGACCAAGGCCTGAAGACACTACATTTCACTATAATTCAGCAGTAAATTACAAAACCAGTTCCATTAAGTAAAGCTGGTTTAGCGTTTAGAATTTTTGAACAAGCTTGAAAACTTCCTTGCTACAGAAAGGTTTTTTTAAGATCAAGCCAATTCTGTCCACAACCATCAACTCATTATGAGCAGTAATAGGCCATAGATTTTCAGGACAGTTTGAAATGTAATTGCTTGGTATATTAACCTGAATCATCTTTCCTAAAAACATGTGGCAAAGTAGAGCCCATATAATTGAACTTTAGTGACAACTGTATCATTTAGTAACTTCAAGGCTATTTTCAGGAGAAAAGACTAGAAATTTTACTTTGAAATAAAGAAGTAGATGCTAATTAAACATGTTTTTACTTCTCTGAAATCAAGGATATTTTGGCCAAATTGGCTTTTAATTGCAACCATTTCAGATTAAGTGAGTGGCTTTGTTCCCAATGTTCAAATGATACTAGTAGCTTCTGAGAAAAGTTCTCTTTCAGACAGGTTATTTAATGGCTGACAGGTTTATGATGTAAAGAGATACAGTCTTCCTGTTGAGAACTCTTGAGCAGACACTCCCACAACAGCCTGTCTGGGAAACTAAGTTCTTTATAGTTTTTATTTCCCTCATGGCCAGTCCTGTAAAGTGTGGAGCTTAAACATTTGCATTCAGGAAAACCAAGCTTAGGTGTGCAGCAAATGTCTTTAGAGGGAAACTAAAAGAAACTCATGTTTTCTGGCAGAGGAACTGAAAAAGAAAATTGCAGAACTGTTTTACTACTGATACGGTAGACCAAATAAATAAAATGAAGCTCTTAAAACTGAATAGCTAATGGTGCTCTTTCACCTCATACAACACATATTGTTATGGACAAATGAGAAAAGTGCTACAGACATGCAAGAATAATCCAGCAGGCTGGATCAAGAATTATAGTGAGTTCAGCTGGAAAGGGATCTCTGCATCTTAAACTATAGATCCACTAATTTTTCTAAAAAAAACTAATCTCAGTAATTGAAAAGGTATAGGGGAATATAAAAATGAATTCTATTTCATACCCAGTGCAGTAGCATTAATTATTGTGAGGTGTTTATCATCCTCTCAGCAGGAAGTATTCTTTTCTGTTCATACCTGAAATATGAAATTTCTAGCTCTAAATATTTTTACAAAGCTATTATGGGTAATATTATTTTAATCTTTATCCAGAAGAATAAAAATTAATTGAAATCTCTTCAGATAAGTGTGTGGCTTTGTTCCCAATGCTCAAATGTACTATGACCTTCTAAGAAAGGTTTTCTATCATACAGATTACACTGAATTCTCAGAAAAGATTCCTCCAAACATTTCTGAGCTATTGCTTAATACAGTACAGCTGCTCAAGTAGAGGAGGAAGCAAAGGACACTGAATTTAAGCAAATAACAGCCTTCTTTAAAGTAATGAAGGATTAGCTGGGCAAGAATAAGAAATATAGTACTTCTCATCTTTGATGCCAAAAAGCACTAAACATTAATTTAACATGAAAGAAAAAAATGAGGATAATATACACTTGGATCAAAGTCTTCTAAACCATGATGGATATACTAGTAAGAATTAGAAATATTTCTGTAAAAAGATATGAAGAAACTTTCAAAGCCAAACTCCCATTCGCTTGGCCAACAGACCCAAAAGTTGCATAACTAATTTCCTATATAAAAACTAGATACGATTATCTATGTGGTTCCACGTTTGAATTTCAGCTGCAGTTATATGGAATATGCACATGCAGAGTATCGGATACCAAATGAGGAAATCTACTACTTATTTAAAGTTGCAAATTCTTTCTGACATCCAGTTTTAACAGTCTGTTGCATAATCTATTATGCATTAGACATTTTCTAATGACCTGTGGTTATTAATGAAACATAAAATACAGAGATTTTGTATTGCACATGAGTTGAACTGCACATGATATGCCAAAGACACTTCCAAATTACAGCAACTACTAACAATTCATGGGAAATTATTAAGAAAAACCATCAGCTATTCAACTATTCAGGGCTATTAGTATATATTTCACTGATTTTTCTTTTGCAATCCTACAACATAGTTTTAACACAGACAAAATTCAAAATTTCAAAGAAAATCACTCATCTAAGTGGTAACACCAGTGTGACTTTTATAACTCTGGTTGATTAAAAGAAGGTTGTCTTAATCTAAGATAAATTCATGAATCGCGTGTATGAAAGAAATATGTGTACATTACACACATTCCCCATTGCTTAGATGTTGTTGTGTTGCTTTTATTTTAATATTTCATAGATTTCATAGACATTAGGGGCTGGAAGGGACCTTGAGAGATCAGGTCCAGCTCCCCCACCCATCATAGGTGGGAAGTCAGCTGGGACCAAGTGACCCCAGCAAGAAATATATCCTTGTACAAGCCTAAGGATAGTGCCCAAAAATAGTGCCCAAATCTTTCTGCATTTCATTGGGAAAGCAACCATTTCACTCTAAGAATCATTTTCAAAAGAAAGTCCGCAATGCAAAGGGAAAATGCTGCACTGTTGGAAAACTGTTAGATGCATAGATGCTAAGGTTGGAGGGTCAACAGATGATTGAGTCCGACCCACAGCCTAGGCAGGAAAGAGTGCTGGGGTCAGATGACCCCAGCCAGATGCCTATCTAGCCTTCTCTTAAAGACCCCCTAAAGTAGGGGAGAGCACCACCTCCCTTGGAAGCCCATTCCAAATTTTGGCCATCCTCACTGTGAAGAAGCTTTTCCTGATATCTAGCCTAAATCTGCTCTCTAACAATTTGTGACCATTGTTCCTTGTTAACCCAAGAGGCACCCTGGTGAACAGGGCAGCTCCAATCCTTTGCTGCGCCCCCTACTGAATTTGTAGGCAGCCACAAAATCACCTCTCACCTCTAACCAATGCTGCATACAGGAGAAGTATCACCTCCTGAGATATATTTGTCATGTATCTGCTTAGATATTTTTGATACTTTTGTAAACTGCAATTTAAAAAGGACATTTTCCTAAATTTCATATTTCCATATTTTCTGAGCTTCTTTAAAATTTATTTTATTGTAATAATATTTGAACTCCAGTGATCATGCTGGCAAAAACTAGAAAGGAACTTATTTATGCACATTTCATATCAACATAGCATAAAAAAAAATCACGACCTGTTTTGATTACTGCCAGTTTAAATTACCATATAGATAAAGCACCAGCACTTGCAAATTTAGCGGATGTGACAAAAAATGCAGAATAATTTACATACAGTGACAGAACTCATTGATTGAAACATGTATCATGAAAAAAAAATGAATCAGTCATTTATCTTGCTTTGTTACTTTGTCATAGTGTTTACTTTAAGATCAGTGGTCATTTCCAAAGGAGACACTCTCTCAATATCAAAAATACTGATTGTGTAAAAACTTAGCCATTTATGTTGAGTTATAAATTTATTCTCTGTCCTTTCCCAGATATGTATTCATCCCTCTACTGAAGCAGGACAACTAGACTTGATAACCTAATATTAACTTGATTTTTAAAAGCAGCAGTAAAAATTATTCTTGGATATTTTGATTAATATTTCAATTTATGCCAAAGCTAATCTGGATCTTTAAATAATGCTAGGCTTAGGCTTCCCAATCTATGATATCAAACTGATGCCAAGTATAGGCTAATAATACTTGTCTATAGTTTTATTGCTAAATCTTTACAGAGTTATACAGGGTCTTCATAAAGTCCTTGTGCACTTTTAAACTTTAATAATTTAGGTTATAGGTATGATAGAAACAATCTGTGAATTGCACTTAAAAACAAATTTATTAAAGTTTTAGGACAACTAGAGTACATAGTGCTAAACTTCAACATCACCACCACCCATCATGATACAGTGCTCAATCCGATCTTCTAACTCCTTGAAAATGTTTCCAGGTTGCTCTTGAGTTGCTGCACTAATTGCACTGGTGATCCTAGCCCTACGTTCCACCAAAGAACATGGTTTTGACAAGTAAACTACACTTTTAACATATCCTCATAAAAAGAAACCCAACAGTGACAGTCAGATGAACGAGGTGGCCAAGCAGTTGGTCCACCTTGGCCTATCCACTTCTCTGGGAAAATGTTATTTAGGACCTATCGTACATTCAGAGCATAGTGGCATGGAGCTCCATCTTACTTAAGAATACATTTGTTATTACTTATGAAATCTAGCATTGTGTACTCTAGTTGCCCTAAAACTTTAATAAATTCACTTTTAAATGCTGTTTACAGATTGTTTCTGTCATATCTACAGCCTACATTATTAAAGTTTAAAAGTGCACAAAGACTCTATGAAGACCCTGTACTAACAGTTGTTTAATTTTCAAGATGGGTGCAACAAGCTCAGAGGACTGATAAATGGATGGGTCAGAGCTGGTTTTCAGAAAAATCTGAAAAAACAATGCAGTCCCAACTTCCCATCAGTATAAAAAGTGAGAACAAATAGATGCACATAGCAAATTCAAGAAATTCAGTATGTATCACCAGAATTCTAAGCATCCAACATGAGAAGAAGTGAGCTGGATTTTTTTATTCTTTATTTATATTTTTCCGCCAAAGAAAAATGACTCGTTAGAGTTGATGGCACAGGTCTTCAGGGCAGGGAATGTTCTTTCCTCAGTAACAAGCAGGACAGACTCTGACCATAAGTGGGGACTCTGAGTTATAACATCATATACATAATAACACAAAAACAGAATCTACTGATCGTGAACTAGAGTTCAAGGTACTACAGTGAGGATGAAGCATGCTTCTCATGTTGTAAATAGCTGCTCCTCAAAATGAGTATGAGGCAAAATACAATAAAAAACCCCACACCACTAAGCTAACCAGGCGGCTGGTCCAGTCTCCTCCATAAAATGAGGAAACTGTGATTTTCCATTGCTGCAAAAATGCATATTTGTCAGCCAGGGAAGTATTACTCATTTTAGAATGTTTTAAATAAGAAGAAGATATTTGGGTATGAAGAGGGACCTATTCAAATCATGATTTTGTAGATTTAGTGAAATAAGGCAACATCTGCAAAATGTGCAGAGAAAAAAATGCTTACTAAAAACAAATTGCTAGCTCCTCAGTGAGAGGCAGCACTCCTCATAGCCACTGAGAACTGACCAGTAAGGATGTATGAAACACCACCATTTCATTTCGATGTCTGTTTTGCCATTTCAAAGGGACAGTGTTTTGTTTTGTCATTTCATTTCATTTCATTGCACAGTACCATTTTGTTTTGGCAAACTATTTCACTGTTTTGCCCATAAGCTATAATGGGGAAATCAGGAATGTGCCAAAAACTTCGTCATTTCTTGCCTGATTTGGATAATGAGATGTTAGCACCTTCTGAGGGCATGAAGCCTGTTAAGTGTCAAGGAGACAGGTGCAGAGTTCTCTTAGAAACTGTACCTCAAACTACAAAAAGAAAAATTTGTGACACTTGCCAGCAGTGGCAGCCTCCTGTCATCCAGTGCGGTGGCAGGTGGGGAAAGCCAGGGCTGCACTTGGCCTCCCACTGCTGGGCTGAGCTCTATGGGACTGTGGAGCCGCTTGGAGCACAGCCTTGGCTTTCCCCTGCCTGCTGCCACTGGGCTGTTTTGAAACTCTAAACATTTCAAAATGTTTTGAGTGCCTTCATTTAGTTCTGAGCTGTTTTTGAAACTTTTTGTTTTGTTTTGATTTCTCTGTTTTGAGCTCAAAACATGCTGAAACAGTTTTGAAACAAAACACTAGGTAAAATTTTGCACAGCCCTACTCACCATGCAGCCTGACGGAGGGAGAGGGGGCAGAGGGGCTCCTGGTACAAAAGAGAGCAGGCAAAGTAGTTGCTGCCCCCACAAGTGTGCTGCTGATTGGTTGAAGGCTGCCTGTCATGTGGCCTATTCCTCTCCACCAAACAGCAGTAAGGGGTGGGACCACATGACTGACAGCCCCTCTCAACTAATCAGTGGGGGAGCAGGGCCACTGGGGCTCCTTAGCTAATCACAGGCAGGGGCTTATCATGCCACAATAAGCCTGTAAAAGTGGCATCCAGCTCCACAATCTGCCAGTAAAATTCTCCACCTATCTCCTCAATTTGGGCAGGCCCCTGGGTATGAAGTAAAAATGACAATTGTTTTGCCTCATATTGTTGAGGCAACAAAATCTTAGTTTAGTATCAAACTAGACAATGGTTGCATCTACAGTTTTATTAATGCATCACAGTTATTGCACTTTAAGTTAGTACTCGGTTAAATCAATGTGCAGTAACTCACGCCACTGCGCAGAAATGCCAGCATACCGGTTTTCAATATTGCTTACTGTGCAATAGCCTACTGCACAGTAGCATATTAGCATGGTTTTTGCTCAGCACACTGCTGCAAAGTGTTATTAAGCTACTGTGCAGTTAGCATCTTATATAGATGTGCCCAATACTATTTATTCTATCACAGAGATTGGAGGGTGGCCAACTTGTGGCATGTGCCACAAGTGACATGGGCAACCTCTGCCTGGCATGTGCCTGATTGAAGAGGGGAAAGGTTGTATAGTGAGTAATGGCACAGAGTAGAAAGCAGAAAGGAGAGGAGCAGATTAGGTAGGGAAGGGGATAAGAGTTGTTCTGAGGCACTAGGGACAGATGTTACACATAAACCGATATAAGTGATCAGAAACTGGTTTAAACCTGTAACAGAACAGAAGTTCAGTGTATTTAAACTGCTTTCAAAATGGCTGAAACTGTTTTAAGATCAACATGATTGGAGGTAGTATCCTAACTGTTTTAGGTCAAATCAGTTTATGGAACTTCTGTCCCAGATCTCCTCCCGGTTCAAGTTAACTCACGGTTCCCCACCATCTCGTAATGATTTGCAGCCCTGGGCTGGGCTATCCACTTCAGCAAGCAGGGTCTGCTCCACCCTCTGCTCCCTAGACAGAACACCATATCACTCTTTCAGGTGGCTGAGGAGGAGGAGGCAGTCCAGCACCAGACCCCAGCCGGGTGCTACCAGAAGTGGGGAGAGGGAAAGGAGGGAACCCAACCCCCAGCCAGGCCTGGGGACGGGAGAGGGAGTCGGCATTGGGGGCTTAACTTTGCACCCCAGAGCTGAGAGCCACACTCCCTTCTCATTCTCTAGGCTGGCTAGGAGGAAGATAAAACCCTGCACCCAGGCTTAGCTCTGCTCCCAGAGCCTGCAGCTGGAAGCCATGCCCCATTCTTAGCATCCAGGCTAGCTGAGGGCAGCAGGTGGGGGAAGGCCCGCACCAGGGCTTGGCTATGCCCCTAGAGCTGGGGCCCAAGCCCCCTTCTTAGCCTCAAGGCTGGCTGTGGGGAGGGGAGAGGCAGGGGAAGGAGATGCTTATACACAGAGCTGGGATCCAGAAGACATGCCCCCTTCTAAGGCCCCCAGCTGGCTGGAAAGTGAGAGAGCTTGGCTCAACCCCCCAGAGTTGGGAGCAGGGCTGGAGTCCCCTAGCCATGTCTCTTTCTCAGCCTCTAGGATAGCTGAGAGGGGGATGTGGCTCCTAGCTCGGGGGGGGGGGTGAGGGGAAGGGATGAAGCCAAGGCCCTGCTGCGGGTATCCCTCTCCCTTCAGGTTACCTGGAGGCTGAGAAGGGGTGTGGCTCTTGGCTCTGGGGACCACAGCTATCTCCAGCAGCAACTTCTGCCTCCCCCCCCCCCGTCCTCAGCCAACCCAGAAGCTGACAAAGGGGTGTGGCTCCTGGCTCTGGGGGTGAAGCCAAGCCCAGGTGCAGGCTTCCCTCAGCCAGCAGGGAGGCTGAGAAGCGGGAGTGGTTCGTTTCCATCCCTGCTTCCAGCTGGAGGGGGGCAGAGTAAAGCCCCCAGTTCCAACTTGCTCTACCCACCTCTAGGCTGCTCCCAGCTGGAGATCTGGTGCCAGGTGGGAGGGGTGGGTTTTCCCACCTGACATCCCTGGCTCAGTCCGCAGGGAGGCTGAGGAGAAGGCATGGCTTGGGAAATCAGAGGGCTCCAGCTCTCTGCAGTGGCCAGCAGGCTGGGAGGCATGCTCTAGCACGTCCCTGGTTATTAGTATGGGCCACTGCAGGAGTCTGGCTCCCTTTCCTGTTTGAAAAAGTGAATGTCAGTTCACTTGCTTATTGGAATCTATGCAATTTACAAAAACCTGCAAAGATTGGATCGATTCAGCCTCAAGCTTTTTTGACCATTTGTACTTAGCTAGGAAGGGTATGGGGCTAATTTGTCTCACACCTGTCACAAAGGTTGGCTCCCACTGACATGGATATTCTAATCACAGAGAGCACAGGCTACCTATGTTGCAGGATATGAAGTAAAATAGTAAACTGTTATTGCTTCCATAATTCCCTTATACTTAGTTCTACAGTGGACTTTATTTTCTATAAGCCTAAACGTTAACATTTTTAAGGAACTGAGGATGTGACTTATTTTACAACTGAATTTAAATTTCATATGTAATTCCTAGGTAACAAAAGATCATGCCAAGACCTGTCCTACTACTTGCTTATTATTACTGCTATAAGTAAAAATCTGATCTTATCAGTGCAGATGTGACACTATTTAGAGGGTAGAAATATCAGAGCCATCTAGGCAATTTTGCTACACAGCCCCAGCTAAACTTATTAGTAAGATCATCAGTAGTCTAGTCTACAGACTTAATGTGTTTCTCTGGACTTTGATGCTCTTTGTTTGATGTGAAAAGGTTTTAAAAATAGAAATTATTTTACTACTTTGGAAGAATTGAGAAAAACGGTCACAAAGTTTGTGTTTAGAGGTATTTCATTGGATCAGTTCATGCATTTTAAACCAATAGCACCAATGAAAACCATTATGTCACAAATCAAAAACAACAAGTAAAAAACTACAGCTCATGCTGTTCTGATTCAGTGTATCCTTTTAAATTCTCTAGTGCAAAGACAGCACCTCATCAGTTAAGTTTCATTCAGGTACATTATAGTTGAAATAAAATGTTGCTGGAGGGCATAATGAAGTATAATAAAAAAATTGTACAGGGGAAGGGACATGATGTACAATTTCATTAGGCCCAAAGCTGCAAATGGAGCCCTACAGGGAACAAAGAAACATAATTTTTAACAAATGCTTGCTGTATTAATAACAGAATCTGGGAACATTTTTGTCAGTTGAATTGCTTGCAAGAATAGTTTTTAATTAACAAAATATATTGTTAATATATTTCCTTAATGAAAAGCAAATAACCTACACCAGGGAAAACAAATTACTCATTTTTTAAATTAGAATTATATTCCTTTTGTTATTAAACTTCCCTATACAAAATATATTCTTTTAATTGTGGTAGTTAACAATCCTAAGTAAGGTCACCAAAAGATAACATGAGACTTTGAAGTAGCAACAATACCAAGGAACTTATTCTTTATTGTCCAGCACATGTAACAGTTTGCTTTTACGTACTTATCCAGTCTTGAAAAAATGTTATATGCCAGGACATACAACATTCACTTTAACTCAGCATATTAGAATATACTTTTAATCTTAAATTAAATTAAAACTAAATTAAATTAAATTTTAGGGAAAAATACATTGAACACATTCCATTTAATTTCAAATTTAAAGTTTTCTGGTCCTTAGCAAGTAATGATGATCTTTACCCTGAACTAGAATAATACCTCAATTATCTGAGTCTTGTATTCAAAGCCTCTACCGTTGAAAACAAGGCTATTGCTATTGATAGAGCCTAGTCAACTTGAAAATCCACTAGTTTATTTTAAACATCAGCTACGTAATCTAGTTCAACAATACCTCTTAAGATATTCAGCTGATCATGTTTCAGCACCAATATAATATATCTTCTCTCAAAATCTCTGTGAATGTGTTACAAACTAAGTGCTTTCAGGGAAAAATTAAACTTATATTTAAAATAATTAATAGTTTATCAAAATAGAAAACATTCTAGACATTGCTTGTGCATACATGCTGATGTGCCAGTGCATCTCTATCTCTAGTTTACAGAGAACATAATAATACATACCACAGTTTGGTGGTTAACTTGAATCACTTCATCTCCAGCATGGATTTTCTTGCACCGATCTGCAGGTGACTGAATTTAAAATAAAAGAGATGATAAAGAATACAGTCCTTACTGGTCATCATCTCTCTTTCAGTAGTGTGACTGTTAAGCTATGCACATCAGGTCAGATCTATAATTACATTCTATAGTTACTTTTAAAAAAAAAAATCAAAAAAAAAAAAATCAATAAAATATTTAATAATGGCATTCATCATTGTTTCAGAAAATAATCTATATTACTGCAAATAAGACAGTCAAATGGAAAAAGGTATGAATACTTATGTTATAAAAGTTTAATCAGTTTCTAAGGAAGTTATAAAAGTTTAATCAGTTTTAAATTCTAGTAACTGATAAATTTGTTTTATCTGCCTAACACTTGAATACCTTAGCAGTGAATCTTTTGCAAAAGGTCAGGTGTCAGGAACTCAAATGGGCAATTGTTTCATAAAAACATTTAGCAGAGTGTCTTTTATTCCAATCAAATTTTTTAAACAAATATTTCAAGTAAGCTTTAGCAAATCGGTATATTTGAAAGTACGCTTGCATATATAATAAGAGCCAAAATAAGAACACAGAATTAAGCTGTTAATTTATATTTCAATTATTACTTAGTGTAAGAGAAGCAATTACAAGACCCAGCATATTATAAAAGTCCATGCCTTTAAAGATGAGTTAGTAGATGTAGTTTTGCTCCTTTAAATTACACCCTCATTTAAAAATCTTTACAATATCTTCTCCTAATTCTCCCTGTAATAACTGCAATATTTCACTGGGGCTCTGCATAAGTGCACCAGTATACCTGCTTGTTATCAAAAGCAGGATCAAGACCACAGTATGAAAAAGCCAGAGGTGTATTTCTCAGGAACTCAAAAAAGTTGCTAAGATTTTTGTAACAAGGGGACGGAGCCAATAACATTAATATGCATCACTTTCTGGCTCTGCTGAGATTATAATAATGTAGAGAGAATATTCTCAAACTCTGGAATTTGACTTCTTCAAAATAACTGAGTATTGTATTGTCTGTCAAAATGTACGTGTTCAGCAGTTTTGATATTAACTTGTGCTGTGCTATAATTCTGCACAACTCATCATTTAAATGAAAGAGCATTTGGAAAGAAGATTCACAAGAAAAATGTAGGTGTTGTACAAAGTGGTATTTCTGATTCAGTGGGTGGCCCTATATGAAATAGTACTCAGAATTTCTCACATAATGTTGAGCAGGTGAAGGTGCCACTTTGCATTTCATCAACACATGATCATTTACTGTATTATTTCAATATCAGACATTAGGTCTGGTCATTTGGATAAACTTTTAATGTAACAATCTTCTTGATGTACTTGACGTAATAAGTACTTGATGGCAATTATTCAGTTTCTTCCCTAAACGGTTCTATGCTCTTGCTGCATAATGTTAGCATATATCATCTCAGTTGTGATCAATCATACTTTTACTTGATCCATGTAGATATTTGTATGAACATCCTTTAAAGTTAATGAGAGACTGCGACAATATAAGTTGCCTCCACTGCTTGCATGCTTTCAAAAAGCTCTCTAAAAGCCTTTCTTTATATGTGTTGTTTATATATATATATATATATATATATATATATATTGATATTGATATATATTGATATATTGATATAGGTATTAGCACACATATTAGTCCACCAAGTCTGAAATATGTTCTGGAAATCTTGAGGTTGAAAAAATCTACTTAAAAGACCTAAAATGAACTGTATAAAATTATGTAAATATTCTTCATACACAAGTTCCAAGTATTGCAGCGTTCTTATTAGGAGGTTGTAGATCTTGTGCTTAGCTGAGTTTTTTCCCCCAAGTAGGAATTACTACATACAGCTGTACTGATGACTTTTCAGAGTTTAGTGAAAATATAAATTATTTAAAGTAATTTTTTAAATAACTTGTTTCCATAGCTGTACATAGGTGATTGTTACAGTGCATACGTAAACAACCCAGTTTTGAAGCATTTGATATGGATTCTCTAACCTGAAAAGTATTATAATAACATTTTAAAATATTATTTTTGGTCAAGGTAATTCATTTGTAGAGATTTAGACCTTTTAATCAGATTTCCTATTAACTACTTAATCAAATCACATAAGTCTCATATTTGGTTTAACCATTTACTTTGTGAATTATAAGAAGGTCCCCACAAGATGCCCTATAGGGATAATTTACAAAAAAAAAAAAAAGTATAATTCAAGCCGTTATGATCCTCCCAAAAGAATTATTCTTATGTAATTGACACCTGCCAGCAAAGGTCAGAGAAATAAAACTTGAACTAGGAAGGTCAACACTTGTGTTCTGTAGGACTACCATGGCAAGCACATTTAAGAGAAAAGTTCCCTTACATAGAAAACCAGCCATTCTCTTAGAGTTGAAATCTAGGGAGTCAGAGCAGAAGTAGCCCAGCTGATCTGAATGGTGAGGTTAGTATACTTGGAAAGGTGGTCTCTAAGACCAAATCACAAAGGGCTGAACTATTGGAAAACTAACGTTGCTATCTGTACCAAGAAGACTAGAAAAACTTTAAGGATAATAAAATGTAATATATACCCCACAAGGGTAGAACAGCTGATTATGTCAGTCACTGTATTTTGCACAGTGAAGAGGTTTTCAGTGGTCTTCTAGAGTAATGCATAAATACAGTTTAGATGTTACAAAGCTGTGGAGTGGTCTATATCAGAAAGAAAAGAGCAAAACTATTAGTCAAATATATCTGGAAAGGGTCATGGGCTCTCACATGGCACTAGGAATCTAGTAGCATGTAAATATGTCATGGGAAAGGGTAACAAGCTAACAGACACCAGTCCTGTTCTGTAGATGGTTCCTCCTGCCCATGACTATTATTCCAGTCTTTTCTACAGTAAGCAAGGTTCACTTGACAGAAGTCAACACCTCTCCCTTAAAAGAAGTTAACATCTATGGATTTCATTAACCAGGAATAATTCTGGGTCCCTTCCCAGTCAGTAGGCTTTAGGTTCTTTAGGGCTACTTTAGAATTGTATTGATGCCCCACAAAGAAGGCTGGAGCAAAATCTTAGGACCTCAAGAGAATGTATTAACAGATTAAATTCTCCCTCCTTCTCTCTCTCTCACTTCCATTCTGTGGAATGAGACATCACAGGAATTTCCAGAATGAGAAGTTCACAGTTTTTAAAGCAAGCATTTACTAATAAGAGAAATTCAACTTTCAGAACTGGTGTCTCATTCTTTCTATGTTTTCGTGGGTTGGACTGACTTTGAAAAAAACCCTGATTTTCTGAAGCTGCAGTCCTTCTAATGGCTTATGTTTTTTCTCATTCAGGGAGGAGAGTAGTCACAGAGGTCCTACAATATACATACTCTAGGATATAGCACTTTAGCCTTCTATCTGAAGCATGAAAAAATATATTTGCTAGAGTTTCTAAGGACATGTGAAAGCATAAGCTGAGAAGCCCTATACACATTCTTATTCAACAAGAAATATTTCTAGAGCTCCCATGCAAAAAGCAGTGCAACAGTCTTAAATACATGCAACTGCATATATTTATCAAAAACTGATGTAGTCACAGAAGAGAGGAGGCATTTTCTGTAGGGTTGCTTGTTTGTTTGGGCAGGGGTTGGCATCAGGTCCTCAAAGTTTTCTACAGGAACTCAAACTGTTATGAAAGTTGTTCAGTCCTGCATTAGTGCTTGCTCCCTAGCTATTCAATCAAAGTTCCTCCAAAATATCTGCTTGCCATCTCACTATTGAATAGCTAATTCTGTACAAAAGAGACTGGAAGAAAAAAGGAGAAAGTAAATTTAAAAGGCAGCTGAAAAACATGCTATTGCATGTTGCTTATAGTTCTCTTTGCCATCAGTAAGTGCATATCACATTAAGTGTGTCTTACTACAGACATTACACAGAAGCTAATAAAGAAATAGAAGGTAATATATCAACTTTAAAGAATGCCCTTAATTCCTATGCATTCACTTCTATTACAAAATAAAGCTTGATAGATGTAATACAAAAAATCTATTTTTCTTGTGCCACAGCAAACTCCAGCATCAGTCAAAATATATTAAAAACATTTATCTTTTATCCACAGTACACAAGAACCTCAACAAGAGAGCTCTCTTCTAACATGATCAAGCATTTTAATTGCTTCACAAAAATGAAGTAAAACTCCTGATCACATCTAAGACCACCAACTTCCAATTCTGAGATTAATAAAAAAGCAATCTTTTTGGCCTGACATGTTAGGGAACCTTCATAGCCAACCAGTACCTTTTTACAAGCAAAGTACTGCCTGTAGCAGAGAGAAAGCATAAACCAAATGCAGGGTCAAATATAAGCGTCCAGGCCTGAACACACAGCATTAACAATACTTACATTTTCTGTTGTTCCAGTAATTACATGGAGACCATCATATGTTGATTTAATGTACATACCCTAAGAAAAAGACATCATGGGAAAGAATTTGTAAAGTGTTTCACAAACTATTTCCATCCAAAACATCATCTGTATATCTTAAAATGAAAGGCCTAATAATTTAGAACTCAAAAAATGTATACATGCTATCAGGGATATCTTTCCAGATAGAAAAGTGTTTTCTTATAAATAAGTAAAAAAAGAAAAATATGAGCCCGAGTGGTTCTTCTGTCTACACATTAGTTGCAGTTTAAAGATGTACCAGTACATTTGTAAATGCTCATAGCTTTTCTGAGAAATCCCCTACACTCTAACATAGCACATCAGCAGCATCTGTTTAGCAAGGCAAAATTAAGAGCCGTTTTGTGCCAGCTGGTGCTTTGGGCATTATTCTGAAAGCTACAACAATCTAAGATTTCCTAAAAAAGTAATTCTCTAGACATTAAGGTTGCAAACATAACTTTCAAAATGTGAATCCAGTGGTAGCCAATACTTTGTGTGTCTGAAAAAATAGCTCTAACCCATTATTGCCTCAGTCATGTCAGTAAGTTAACTCTAAAGCTGAGTTATGAAAAGCTGAATTTCAAGAAAGAAGGATTAATATATCATAAGATCTGCAAACCATACCATGAGTGATCTCAAAACTGCACAAACATTTATTTATGGGTTGAGCTTGGACCAGTACCCCCAAATCTTTTCCCTTAAGTCAACACCTAGACAAAATTGGCAAATATTTTTATGGCAGCCTGTGAATCAGAAATGAGACAAGGTATCTACCACAAAAGAGGTGATTAAGTGCATGCACCTCATCTTCCACATTTTCTTCATTCTCTATCTCTGAAGCAATCAATTCAGGAGGCACCTTCTTTTCTCTTGACTGCTTTACAGAAATGGGGAAAGACCAGATGAGTATTCCTTCCAGTCTGGCCCTTTAGTACTACCAGGAAAACACTGATTTCCCACCCCCCACAAACGATATGTTGTTTTCTCCCTCGCAACTGAGACACAACAATTGGGCATGCATCCCTCACAGAGGAACTCCAGTGAAAAGGCTCTGCCAGGAAGGGGGATCACCATGGTCCAAAGACAGTGAGAAGGAACAAGCCCTCCATTTGCCAACAAATCACATGGATTTCCTGAGGTATGCATAGCTTTTTTGGTGTTGGGCACAAACAAACAAGTAAAATTGCATGTTAAGGGGAATATCCCCCAAAAGGACCCTTTGGGCAGGTCTACACCGCCTCTGTGGTATGCCCATGAGCACTGCCAAGAAACATGTCCCATCTACTCACTCCTGCTCATTTTGCATCAAAATCAGGATTTAGGCAGTGTAGATAGTTTAGCATAATCTTGAGTGAATGCCAAGATGAACACCTAAGAAGGAACACAAGAGCAACTCTGGAGATGACTTAAGGGTAGTGCTAAAGCAGCTACACTGCTTCATTTTTGGTCTTTGATGTACTCTGAGCTAGAGCAAGTAGGTGGAACATGTTTCTATGTGGCACTCTGGGGGTTTCCCCCAGGATAGAAATGAACTGGGAATTAACCCCCCTGTTACTTTATAAATGTAGAGCACAGTCCACTCCAGTAAGTCATGGACAATGTCCTTATTGTTCATACCAGGCTGCCATGGCTAGAGGAGGGCAAAGCAGAGATCATCTCTACATCATTGAGTATCTTCCAAGACACCCTCTTACCCACACTCTTGCGGTAGCACTTAATTCCCTCACTCCACACTCACTACCCTGAACAGGAAGGAAAAATCATGATAGTTTCAATGGGACAGAATGTCTTTCCATTAATTTCTGACTTGGCATGTGCTTTCCTATTTCTTTAGAGAACTTAGTTTCATGACAAACTTTTCTCTGTTTATCCTCACAACACACCTGTGAGGTAGGGAACTACTGTTACTGTCATTGTGCAAATTATGAAAATAAGACACAGAGAAATTAAGGTATGCAGATAAATGCTACTTAGTCACCTAACTCCTACTGAAATCAAACCAATGGGAATTAGGAACCTAAGCACCTTTATGGACCTGGCCTAAGTGAATTCACCAAAATCATTCACAAATTGCGTGGCAGAGCAAAGCACTGAATCCAGGTCTCTTGAGTCCTAGGCCAGCATCATAATGAACAGACCACCCAGTCTGTTTTGTGCCAAAATTTAGCATATATAAATGTACTGAAAACTCTTAGAATAGCAATGCTCTCATTGACTTCAGTGACAGCAGTCAGAACAGTCCCTGAAAAATTCTGATTCTGAAAAATCTTGCTCCTAGCTCACAATAACAATGAACTATTGCTTTCAACTGTAAACATTTAAATAACCAAGTTTTCATTGCTTTGTCATTTTTTTTTTGACAGACATGAAAGGCTAAGAAAAGTTCATAGTCAGTTTTATTTTAAATCAAGTTTCATTTACTGTACTCAACAATACAATCATGCTTAAAATTGGGTAAAACTACTGGCTATGGTACACTGGAACAATACAAAACCTTAATTCAAGCAAAAGCAGGCAAATAACAAACAAGAGAGTAATTTTAATGCATATCATCACCATAAATGAGTTCTATAAAGTCAAAGCAGTTCAAGATACATGTATAAAACTGCAAAAAAAAAAAAAAAAAGTAAACAACGAGTATCATCAGAAGTTTAGAGACAGATTTGCACACCTTGGTGTTTACTCATTGCTTACCACGCACCAAAGACGTTAGGGATTTCATGGATTTCAGTGGGAAAGGATTGCAGATTCCTTGCATTTTGTCCCTTCCCAGAAATGAAAAAGGTGATACTCAGCTAAGGAGGCAGGAGAGGGTGGGAAATGAAGGGATTTCCAAAAAAATTGCTTGCAACACTGAGATCAACTATGAGGTTTTAATATATTTGTGATGAGGACAGGGGGGTTGCAAGGCAAGTTATTTTAAGCCCACCACTGTATGAAACCTATAAATAATCCAGCAAGGATGCATTGCATCAAAGTCATAAAAGAGCTAAGGTTAGAGCTTGCGTGTCCAAGGTTTGTTTTTTTTTAATGAAAAAATTAAAAATAGTATTTTCCCCCACAGATGTGAAAAGAATGAGAGAAACATTTTTTCCCTTTTGTTTTCTTTCCTCTTCATTAGATTTTTTTTTCACATGTTTGAACAACAGTGAGTGCATCTACATGCGCTATTAAGTTGACTGAATAAACTATGGCACAGTTTGCACATGTGCCCAGGACCACAGCATGCTGAGCTGAGATGGAGCAGCCCCAGCTGGCAGGGGACTCTGGGGTTCAGCCTGCTAGTCGGGGGCTGTTCCAACCCAGCTCAACAGAGAGGCTGACTGGTACAAAGGTGCTTCAGTGTGACACTAGCCAGCAGACAGCCCTTGCACTGAAGCATCCTCGTGCCCTAGCAAGCCCCATCAGCATCTATACATGTGTTGTGGCATACTAAATAATACCACCATAGAACAGTACTTGTGTTGGACAGTACTATCTTATAGCAGTGTTTATTAGTTTACTGCAGCCTAATAGCATTGCATGTATAAACACTGATGTTTTACTGTGGAGCTAATTAGCAGTAAATGTCTCATGTAGACTTGCCCATTGTGTGGTAAAAGGCAGAGTCAGGCCTACACAGCTTTGAAAGGATATGTTTGATGTGGAATGCGCTGTAAAAATGAGGGAACTACTGAAGTTGGGATTTCCCCCAGTACAATGCTGCTATAATACTTCTCTAATTAAGCATAAGTTCAGAGTGTTTAGAGTGTACCTGTCAATAGCACTGAAACAAGTTGGCATTGATGATGTTTCAGTATTAGAAAGCACCTCTAATGTTCTAGAGTAGTGGGAGCCAACCTTTTTTTGGCAGGCATACCACAAATTAGCCCCAAACCTTCTCTGAGTACCACTCCAATCCTCTTTCCCTGACAATCTGCTGCTCTGTTTCCTGGTGTCTGCCATGTGCTCCCTTACAGGATCTGCTATTCTGTTTTCTCCTTCCTGCCCTACCTACTATTGTGCTGCCTGTCTCCTTCCTGGGCTGCCACACACAGAGGTTCCCTATGCCACTTGTGGCATGCCTGCCATGCATTGAAGACCACTGTTCTGGAGCAGGAGTGGCCAAACTATATTAAACAGAACCACAGGGTTCTGTGTTAGGTCATCAGAGGTTCTGCAAAAAATGGTAACGGCAGTAGACCAGGAGGCAGTGCACCACCATTGCCAGCCTGAGTCACTTGGTTCTGTTTCAGTCTTCAGGTTAGGGGCAGGGGCTCTGCAGCAGCAAAGTGACATGACTGTGGCTGTTCTGTGACTTTAGGAAGTTTGAAAACCACTACTAT
Organism: Caiman crocodilus; assembly: GCA_030014935.1. Classification (NCBI taxonomy): domain Eukaryota; kingdom Metazoa; phylum Chordata; order Crocodylia; family Alligatoridae; genus Caiman; species Caiman crocodilus. Next base: position 60,319,067 of record JAGPOW010003316.1, read on the forward strand.
AGAGAATTTGCAAAAATCAGCTTGGCCAAACAAAACTGAGGGTACAGAGACAGAAAAATTTAGTATTTTTTATCAAAGAATAATAATATAAGCTGTTACAATGATTTTGTTGCAATACACGTGGCAAACCCATAGGAACTTTAAACCTGTTTCATTCAGGGTCAAAGTTAGGGTAATTTAGCTAACTTGTATCACCATAGACTCAGGCAGATATAACAGCCAGATCGTAACAACTGGTGTGTGGTCTTCCTTTCCTTCCAAAGAGGTTAAAAGTATGTTTATCCACACTCTGGGAAAGAATTCAATTAATAAGCCTTGGAGAACTCTGGGAGATAATTCAATTAATAAGCCTTCATTATGGCAATGAATTTGCTTAAGCCAAGAACAAAATATTATTGAGATAAGCAGCCTTCTCAGATGCTTTTTTTTTGAAGGAGACACAAATTAATTAGATGTATATAAAGTGTATTTTTATGTATTATCTTTCAAGTCCATCTCTCATGCTAGATTGAGCAACGTCAGCAAGATACTTATAAACTTTGCCACATATTCAATTGTACTTGAACTCTTCCACTGAAAAGGTCATACATTAGGGATTTCACAGATTTCAGTAGGAAAGGATTGCAGATCCCTTGCATTCTGTTCCTTTCCAGAAATGAAAAAGGTGATATTCAGCTAAAGGGACAGCAGAGGGTGGGAAATGAAGGGATTTCCAAAAAAAATGCCTTGACACACTCAGATCAACAGTGAGGTTTGCATATGTTTGTGATGAGAGCAGGGGGGTTACAAGGCAAATTATTTTAAGCCCACCATTGTATGATACCTGTAAATAATCCAACAAGGATGCAATGCATCAAATTAATATAATAGCCAAGGATAACTTGTGTATCCAAG
>JAGPOW010003316.1:60327903-60360840 GCA_030014935.1 Caiman crocodilus
GCTGAACAGGTTCAGGTCCCTCAGACGCTCCTCGTAAGGCCTATCCTGCTGCCCGCATATCAATCTAGTGGCCCTCCTCTGGACCCTCTCGAGGCCATCGACATCCCTCTTGAAGTGCAGCGCCCAGAACTGGACACAGTACTCCATCTGCGGCCTGACCAACGCCGCATAAAGGGGGAGGATCACCACCCTGGACCGGCTTGAAATGCATCGTTGGATGCATGCCAGGGTTCGGTTAGCCTTCCCAACCACCGTCTGACACTAGCGGCTCATGTTCATCCTGGCATCAACAATGACATCAAGATCCCGTTCCTCCACCGTGCTAGTAAGAGGGGAGCTTCCCAGGCAGTATGTGTGCTGGGGGTTGCTTCTCCCCAGATGCATCACCCCACACTTGTCCACATTGAATCCCATCCTGTTGCTGTCCGCCCACTCCTGCAGTCGGCCCAGATCCCGCTGCAGCTTCTCCCTCTCCTCTGGTGTCCCCACCTCAGCCCAGTTTGATGTCATCAGCAAACTGGGATAGCTTGCTTTCCACCCCCTCATCCAAGTCAGCGACGAAGATGTTGAACAGCGCAGGCCCGAGGACCGAGCCCTGGGGAACCCTGCTACTAACATCTCTCCAGGCTGAGTACGACGCATCCACCACCACTCTCTGGGAGTGCCTCGTCAGCCAGTTTCTGACACACTCAACCGTGTATATAATTGAATATAATATAACATGTACATATATATAAATATACTGTAGAAACTTGTATAAATGATATGTGCCCTTCTTGCCACATCATTATTGCAATTCCAAACCATAAAGCACAAACACCTTATCATACAGGCAAATAAATAAATAAATGAAAGAAAAAAATTAAATAAACATGAACATGTGATAATGCTGCAGAACCCCAGATTCTAGGTCCTGAATACGTTTTGTTTAATCATTCATAAAAAGCTAAAAATATGGCTATAGATAGCCCAGGGTGGGGGGGGAGGAGCTGGTTCTTAACTGGAATACTTCAGGCCTTTTACAAAAGGTATATAGGGAAACCAGGTCAAATCCACCCCAATTAGTGATTATATGAACATCAGGACCATGAAAATTAACCAATGGAGATAAAACTAATACTTTTTCAGATTTTGACTGTTTCTCTACTTCCACTCTGATTACAAGTCAGTACCAAAACACAGATATAATTTTATGGGCTCATCTTACCAACACTGAACACACATGGAGAGACATGTCTGGGTAAGTGAAAAAAGCAAGGTATGGGCTTCAAAGGCTTGAGGGTGCTGAATGCTTGGAGTATAAAGGACTGGGCCCATCAAGCCCACGAACCAGACCCCTTACTTCACAGAAACTGGAGAGCTCAGCAGTTCCATACTGCCCAAGCATTTCTGCCATACGCGAACAGACATGAACACCCATAAAGTGGCTCAATTTATTACTAACTTCTGTCAAGGTCACAAATGTGAACACTTGTAGCACAACAGAAATTATGGATGTCTGATTTCTTTCACTTTGTGCCACCAGAATAATTTTTATGGACGCACAAAGGTGACATCTGTTTCCACCTAACAGACCAAATGAAATGTCAGGTGTCACTGCTAGAAAAAAATATCAGATTTTCAAAACGCAGAATTTTAGAAATCATATAATCATTGAACCAGTTTGAAATACAGGTGTTACATATGAGAAACAAAAATAGAAGCTGCTTATATTTCACTGAAAATCAGCACTTGCAAAATATAGAAGACTCTTACCCATCATTGCTTGATTATAACTACAAGCTCGCTCACTGAAGATATACTCAGACTATAAACTAGCAGACCGAGAGTAGTACAGCCCGAGCGTGGTACAGATGCAAAAATGGAGCAATCATTTCACAATATATTGATGACATAGCACTAAGTCTGTACAGAGATGTACTAGGCATCACCCTTTCTCAGAGAATGCATACAAGAAACCATATAGTCTACTATGGTTAAAAGCCATAGTAATAGATCCACAGCCTACAATCATCTTATCCTTATGGATAAGAGAACAAAACTCAGTAACTCAAGCTGTATTCTTAACACTGAATTTGAACTATAAGGAATATTCACAGCCATTCTGCTCGACTCCTTGTGCATGTCCACACATGCAAGTACATGCGCTCACAGCAGCTCAAATAGAAGCAGTGCAAATTTGAGCTGGGGCTTTTTGCCTCAGCACTCATGCTCGGACATGCACTTTGGTATAGAGCAAACTGTGTCGCTTGGGGCAAAATAACCCTGCCTGGCTCCTCTCGGATCTACACCCATGGGGAGCTAGAGCCTTGGGCCAGCACTTTTGCTGTTCCCAGCAGTATAAAAAGCTGCCCTGTCCTGGCTCCATCCAGTACAAAAAGCTGCCCTGGCAAGCAGCTCTGGGCTACTCCTTCTCAAGAGCTTTTGGGGCCCAGCCAATTGATACCTGGAGACACTACCCCTTGTGCCAGCTGGACTGCTGCAGCAGCATCCCAAATCCATTTTTTTAAAAAAAACCCAAATCTATGTTCTTCCACATTTAAAACAAAAAAACCACACACACACCCCTGGAGAGAGAGAGAGAGAGAGAAACTGTGATAAGTTGGGTAATGCTTTATTGGTATATTTACAACCTTAAAGCAATTTGGAAGCCTACCAGTGTCTCTCTCGTCATGAAAAAATAAATTCTAAATACCTATATGTGTTGATATATGCTTTTGGTTTTCTTCATACATGATGGGTGTGATGGGGGGGATGTGGTGTTTGTAGAAAGGGGGTGATGAGGCCTGTGGGGGAAGGTGGGTGGGTGGATGTGGAGGGATGTCGATCTGTGGGTAGGAGTGGGGAAATTGCTGCGGGCACTGTGGGTGTGGGGGACCTTGTATGGAGGGCTGCTCAGGAGGGGTGGGTCACCTGGCCCCCACAGGGTGCAGGGCCCAGCACATGGAATGCCTCCCCTGCCCAGGGTCCCAACTCCACTCTGGAGGGGCACAGCTCCTATCCTCCACAGGGCCCATAACTAACAGGAGCAGCAGAAGGACCATGCACTGAGCTCAGCCTAGTCCTGCCAGCCCTGGGGCAGCTCTTGCTGCCCAGTCAGGCTGGTCTTGTTGCAGCAGGACCCCGTGTAGCACATGGAGACTACGTGCCAGGCCCAGCCGGGTCCTGGGTCACCTCTGCAGCCCAGCCGGGCTGGGCTTATGGTGACAGGACCCAGTGCAGCATGCAGGGATCGGATACCAGGCTCAGCCAGGTCCTGGGCCCACTCTGCAGCCTAGTGATGCTGGGCCCAGATCCCTGAGACTTGCTAGTTCTGGTTTGCACCGGAGCAGGTCACATGGCTCCGGGAGGTGTGCCCAGGAGCCACACCTCCTGGAGCCCTGTGACCCACTCTGGTACAAGACTCAACTAGTGAGCCACATGGGGCTGGGCTAGGTCCTCACCCCTCCACAGGCACAGAGGGCAGAGGTGGGAGCCAACCCTAGGGCCCAGCCCATGTTGACAGGAGCCAACACTGCATGTGGTTCCCGCATGCTGCACCAGGTCCTGCTGCAGCCAGGTACCTCCTATAGCTGTAAGACCTGGCCCAGCACACGGGGACCGCTCAGAGCCGAGCCGGGTCCTGCTGGCCCTGGGGCTGCTTGTCCCGCCTGGCAGCTGGGCGGCACAAGCAGCCCCAAGACTGACAGGACCTGACTCAGCTCCACGCAGTCCCCGTGTCCCGAGCCGGGGAACACGAGCCACCTGGGGCTGGCAGGATGCAGCTCAGTTCTGCACAGTCCTCGTGCACCGGGCTAGGTCCAGGAGCATGAGCCGCCTGGGGACCGCGCAGCTTGTGCTCCCAGGCCCAGCCCAGCACGCAGGGATCCTGCAGAGCTGAGCTGCATCCTGCCAGCCCCAGGCAGCTTGTGTTACCTGGCCTGGCCCAGCCTGTGTTGTCCCCCCTCCCCTCCTAACTTATCTCGGACGGTGCCGGGGGCAGCAGGAACACCAAAGAGATGCTCTAGCCAAAACCAGAGCCTCTCTTCTGGAGGACTGGCTGCGGGCAGTCAAGTTTGCAGCACAGGGAATATTTTTTCATTCCCTCACGTGCCTGTTGCCTCAAACCCCTTTGAGGTGGGACAACAGGCATGTGTGCACTCATCTGGACACACCCTTTGTCTCTAAAACCAAGGTAATGCAACAGAGCTCTTGCTCATTCTGACTCTCCCTTACTCCACGGCTCCCAAAATAACAATGTACCATTGATACAAAAACAATAGTAGCTTGCACAAACGAGAAAGGCATTTTGTACACAAAAATAAACAAACTGGAGTTAGACAAAATATCACATATGATATACCAATCTAACATGCATACATTATATTATCTCCAAGCACATATTTCCTCATAAACTGACAGATTCATCTGCATTTACAATTCATTGGGGGAGAGATTCATTATGTTCTAAGAAGTCTAACGTTAAATACCATTTAAGATGGTATTGTGAAGGCACTTGGCAAAATACATTTTAATACACAGAACACAGAGAGAGAGAAGACAGTAACTTATACTTCATAAAAATATCATTTCAGTTCTATGAAAATGATTATAATCTGATATTTCTTCTTGTCCTGAATCAAGGTGAATATTCCAATTTTTTTATATTCTTCTTTTTAAAAAAAGAAACTAATATTTCCAAAAAGTTTCCATTTGAAAATGTCAATATAATTGTTATTTTCAAATTTTAAAAATTGGTGAAAATTTCCCAATCAGCTCTACAAAAACTGAGAATTTTAACTTTTCAGACATTGCTATAGTACAGCTGGCTTATTTGCATTTTCATTCCTCTCATGGTTGTAATGCAAATCATCCTTATTTTATATAAAGATATATATAGCTCACTCGAACACCCACACTTCAGGAAATGTTATCTATGTCATGAATTGTACAGCTTTGTGATAAAAAATGTGTTTCTCATGCACTTTCTGGCTCCTCATCATTCCACCCATACTCTTCTTACTTCAAGACTGTATCTAACAAATTCCTGAGGGACCCTCAAGTAGCTACTGCTTAAAAAGAATTAACATGTCAAGGAAACATTTCTTCCTATCCAGGCAAAAGTCACGCTAGATGGAGGGAAGAAGTATTCAGTCCTCTAGCAGTAGTAGGCCTAAGTTTTATCTTGTGTACCACGAAAGCTAGAAACAGGATTTTTATAACTTCAGGCACAGGGTAGGGACAAGGAAGAATTCTCAGCTTTCCTATTTCTAGCTAAAGATGCTCTAAAAATATTAGTTACATATCAGTGCTCTCTTGTGTAAGTTTTAAGCATTTCCATTTTTTTCCTCCTTCAGTTCTCAAGCCTGTGGTAGAGTCAGATATTTTAGGGTTTTATACTACTGCCTATCAGCATAGTGTCTAAGCACATTCCACATAAATCTGTAGCACATAACTGTAGCAAAGTCCATAACACATTTCAAGGTTGTGCTTCATTACCAACTTCAGATCAATACATATCCACACAAAAATATAACATTTTAAAATCATCAGGACACAACTTTAGCTTAAAACTGTTATACTGCCTCAACAGGATATTTCATAGGCATGACAACATTGTTTCCCTATTGTGAAAACTTTTTCACTTTCAAGTACTTCCAGATCCAGTCAGGGTACAGTCCATAAACAGCCTTAGGTTTAGGAAGATTTTAAATTCTATCACTGTTAAAAAAAAAAAAAAAAAAAATACAGTCCAAAATAATGATTCCCTTTTCTCACTTAAGCATTTACCTCCTATAGAACCTGCATAAGACAAACTGCGAAGTAGGACAACCTATATCTATTTGAGCTGACTCCTAATGAGGGGTAAATCTACATCTTGTTTACCTACAGGAAGGTCCTTCATAACATCATAGAAGCAGATGGACCATCAATATAGGCTCCCTCTCCCTCTCCCTCTCCCTCTCCCCCTCCCTCTCCCCCTCCCTCTCTCGGCATGTCCACACCAAAAACAAAATACCAGGCAACAGCACCAAGGCTGATCTGCAAAGACCCCCTCCTTAAGAGAAAGCTGGGTAGTTGCATTCAGGCAACAACTCAGGTAGCTATTTAACCCTGTCACACAGCAGAGGTAAGCAGTTTGCTCTCAGTGACATGTGAGTACAATTCTTCTGGTTCAAAAGGTAACCTTAGTGCATCAGCTTAGCACTGGAAGGCACCAGTTCCTGGCATGGTGAATTTAGACTGGGTTACATTTTTTTTTTAGACAAAGCAAATAACTGCTGAAGGTTTAATGATAGGCAATAAAAATGAAGATGAGGAAAATATATTCTCTTCATAACATCTGTCCTATGTTGACGGGGACTTAAAGTTTCAACAAGGATTTTTTTTTCTCATCTCTAACAAATTTCTTTAGTATTCCAGCACCAAATCTTTCATGGCAAGGATTATTTATTAGTCTTTATCTTATGCAGGAAGAAAAAACAAATTAAAAGTGTATCCCATGAGAGTAAGGAGGTAGCTATGAAGGAGAACAAGGAGAACAAATGCTGATACCCTAAAAAAAACTTGGTTATATGTAGGTATGTAAAACCATAACTATTTTTGCTTGAAACTATTCTGATTCTCTTGACATACAGGGTACAGCAAACTGATTCTAATACTAACATTTCCTGAGGTGAAAGTAATTAATCAAGACTTCTATGAGAACAGACCTTAAATAAATTATGATATCTACCACTTATGGAGAAAGACAGATGCTATTTTAAACTAATATAGAATATTTTAAAGAATCATTTTAAAAGACGTTTTTGTACAGTACTAGAATCGATTAAATTTAGGCTCATAGGACGAGAACCATAACACTTGACCACACCCTACTGAACACATTGTTGAGCGTAAGTTCTTATTGCAGTCAAGTCAACATGGAAGTTCCTACACAGAATGGTATCCCAGATCAAAGGCCAAGATGTACTGATTTTATATGACAAGAATAGGTATTCTAATGTATCTGCTTCTAAACAAACTGATCTTAGTGTAAGAAAAGTAAATGTATCACAAAAAAACCACAATATCTTGCATCATTTATCTTCTCAAATGAAATCATGTCATGCCAATCCAGTCTTTCACCAGTTTCTTCCTACTTCCTTGTCAAAAAAATCCTATTAGATCTCTCCCTATTACTCTTTTCATCTGATTTTTACACTCTACTATATATTTGATTTCCTAGTATCCCTTGCACCTAGAACTGCCACCTACTTCTCAAGCATCAAGGACCCTTTCTCTCTCATATCCTCACCCCCCACCGCCCTCCATGTTGGCTCTTCTTTAGTCTTCTTACGTAAGAGGCTCTCAGTCTATATACCTTGACTAGTCCTCTCTTTGAGGGTGTATGTATATATATAAATGAATAAGCACCAACATGACTGAGTTTCTCAAACTTGGCAAGCACTGAAGAAGAAAATTATTTGCATCAGTTATACACTGAAACCAATCAGGTCTCTCTCTACCCAGTTTAAGGCTATTATGCTTCTGAGAAAGAAAAACGAGGCAACTAATATATTTGTTGCCAATTGTTAGATAATATCGAGGAATGTTTGTAAGTAGAACACATCTAATTTTTGTTCAAGCCTCAGCATGGAAAAATGTTGCCCTCAAAAATCAAGTCATACACTGCTTGGAGCACTTAATACCCAATGTAGATTAATAAATAATAACTGTCCCTCCTTTATTAAGATTTATTAGAGTGCAATATAAGGGAAAAATAACTGCAAAGTAAGCTAGGATATGAATTTGCAGTGCATTACCTATTTGCAGGATCCTAGTACTTAAATTATGAAACATAGTACCTTACCTCCTGAAAGGCAAAAATTTAAACAGATTAAATCTATGATAACCATTTTGAATCTTCTTAAAAACTTACATACTGAAATTTAAATGTAAGCAAAACTGTCATTTGGACCTGAAGAATAGCTGACATGTTATAAATATACTTTGCAGACATTTTCCTAGATAAGAGAATAAAATTTTTGACACATCAATGACACCAATGCAACATTAACCTTTTCAAACCTCTGGAAAGATTAGGGATTATATTAAATGGAGAAAAAGAAATAAAAGGAAGTATAAAATCTGCATCTAAGAAGCGATTATGTTTCAGAATTAAGAAATATTAAACTAAGTTGAAGATATAGTAAAGCTCTTTGTAAGGCTTAAATTGTTTGAGGAATCAAAACAGTGAAATGAGGGTTTTAGTACTATTTGAATTAAATTTGGAAGCCAAAAATTAGAAAACTAAATTAACAATATTCAAGGTAACTACTACAGATACTAGACAGGTGAACTCTGCAACTGCTACAGAGGTAAAATTTTACATTTGGAATTATAAACACCACTATTCTTTTCAGCTTGCAAACAAATATCTTGCCTTCTTTGGACATCGTGATTTCTCAAGACCAGGGATCTGGGTTTTCCACATGAAAAAAATGAAGATTTTCCCTTTTCATGAAGAAAAACGCAGACATTTCATTTTAAATGGAGACACCCACAGATTTGCCACTTCAGCAAAGAGCTCTGTGCAGGCTGGCAGAGTTCCAGGATGCAAAAGCTTATTGAAAAAAGGGCACGACACCCTAAGCTCTGACCGAGTGGGAAGAGGAGGGACAGAGGAGAGGCGACACCTGACACTCTCCACTCACTTTCCTTCCTAGAGCCTTTGGGGCTTGTAGGCGGCTGGGAGCTAGTATGGGTACTGGTGCAAGGTGCAGGTGACTGGTGTTGGGGTTGGACGCTGTGGGAAGAACCAGCGGGGCAGATGGGGGGCAGGGCAAGGGTGTGTGGGTGGGGGTTAGGAGAGCACAGAGGTGTCTGCGAGCACACAGGTCAACTCAGGAGAGCTCTGGTAGCATTCCCTGACACTGCCAGGGGTCTGGGACAGGTAGCCAGACAAGGTCTTTTGCCTGCATGCCTAGCAAAGCTGGGGAGCCAGGGCATCTGCCCTACTACCTACACTGGTGGAGAAAGGGAGGTGGCCACAGTGCAGTACTTCAAATAGGGGACAATGCAGCATGCAGGGTGCTGCTGCTATGGCACTGGGAAAACATCCTGTCCTGTGCCAGGGACCGGGATGGGTGCCAGGTTACTGCTGCCATCTGCAGTCACCTGTAGCAGGTCAGGGAGCACTCCACGTCCAGTGCCTGCAGCTCTTTGACCCCAAACCTTGGCAATGGCAGTATGGCTGGGACATGGCAGCAACCAAGCCCCAACAGTGTGGGGAGGGAGCACACACTGCATCCCTACCTGCCACACTGGGTGGCCTCAGGGCAGGCTTGGTGGCTGGGCCTCGAAGCACCACAGCCCTACATCTCAGAGCTTAAGCCAAAGCTGAATTTATGAGACCCCCCAAAAGTGGAACCCAGTCCTTATTACTGCCAACAGGTATAGGGAGCAGAACAAAAGGGGTCAGCACTGCTCAAAGCCACAAAGCAACAGGGTGGAAAGCTGCAGCTGGACATGCATCCTGGTGCAGGAGGGAGCTGCTACTGGGAGTGAAGAAGTGGGGAGGTAGGCAACATGTTAGGGATACTGGCAGGCCTGAGGCAGGGGGGGAGGAGGGGGCTGTACCTTGGGAGTGAGGGGCAATGTCATATCAGGTGTTGCTCGACATCACAAAGCGGGGGGGGGGGGACCACAGCTAGACACAGATGTCATGGTGAGTGAGGGTGGCAGTAGGATCTCTGGTTTTCCATGAGGAAAACACCAAAATAAAATGCCAAAATATATAGGTATTTAAAATTTATTTTATTATAGTGATTGAGGTACTGGTAGGCTTTCAAATTGCTTTAAAACTGTAACTACATCAATAAAACACTGTGTTCAACTGATATCTGTATATTTGAGGTGCTCTGATACATCAGTCCATATCGTATTAGTACTGATAAAAGGAAAATTGATATTATTGGCAATTAGCTTTTTTTGGCTAATGTGTCTGATAATATCACTGATATATGACACTTGCATGCGTACAGCCACAGCATGCACACGGCCAGGAATGCAACCTGGCAGCTTGGAGAGTACCATCTGGCTGGTAAGTCTGTGGAGGGGAGGGGGTGTGGGGGAGGAAAGGGATGTGGAGGGGCAGACTGAGGCCCCTACGGTGAAGGAGGGAGTAGGGCTGGAGCTGGGGCAGGGGCAGGCGCTGCACAGTTAGGGCGGGGTGGTGTGAGGTGGGGGACAGACCTGTGGCTCATCCAGCAGGCAGCTCCTGCCACTGGGCACACCCCCAGGGAAGGAATGGGGGGGCATGTAACCCCCAGATCTGTGTGCAGGATGAGGATAAGCCGCTCACTGCATGCTTGGGGCTAGAGGCTGTGCTGGGCTCTTCCCAGAGGAGAGGCTGTGCCAGGGCAGGGTGGGTGGCAGCGGCAATAGGGAGGGGGCGCTATATGAGGGGATTATGGCAAATTCTGGGGTGGCTGTAGCTCCCCTCTAACTCTCCCTCCCAGTGCCACCACCACCCACCCCACTCTAAGCACAGCCCTAGTCCCCAATGGGAAGAGGCTGGTGCAGCCTGTGGCCCTGAGCCTGCAGCAGCAGTCCACCCTCACCCCATGAACAAATCTGGGGGACACCACTAGGGTGTGCACAGTAACAGAAACTGCTCCCCCCATGCTACCCAGATGAACCATGACTCTGTCCTGTACTCCATCCCACCCCGGCTGTGCAGCACCTGTCCCTCCCCCACAAACTTGCCAGTTGGACGCTGCTCTCCAAGTTGGTGGGGTGCAGACTGGCAACTGGATCAATATCGGCCAATATGCCTGGTTAATAATTGGCCATTGGTATCGACCCAAGCAATCTTTACCAGTGCACCCCTACTATATATATAGTGGCCTTTCATTTTAATTATGGATTTTAGTTTTAACTAGAAAATTTGCAATTGTTTTATCAGGGAAAACCAGGATCCCTGCTTATGACAAGCCTTTGTTATTAGCATCTGTAAACATCACCAAACATTGATTTTTATTCAGAAGGAACAATTAATGGCAGAGGTGCAATAGGTGATTTTAGACCTTTATAATTTAATATTATGATATATAAACATGTGTTTAATATCAGAGGTGGTTGGAAATACTGACCAAAAGACCAAAGATTGCAGAAAAGTTGAAATTAACAATTTCTGTAACTCATTTTTCTTTTTCAACCCAGTTCTTCCAAAAATATATCAATGAACTACACTGGTTCAATAAGTGGTGCTAAAAACATGAATCTTTAAAGAAGTGCATTTGAGATGTAGTCATTTTAGGTAATGAGATCTAATTATAAGGCTGTCCACCTCATAATTATAGAATACCTTGGTCCAATGCACAGATTTTAAAACAATAATATTTTGGTTTGCAAGTGTGCCTTTCGTTTTCTCCATTTTTTTTTTTTTTGCTTGTTTGGAGATATAGCATAGCAGCTTTTGTAGAAACCAGTGGTTGTATTACAGATATGTGATTACAAAATAATAAGTTGAAGAATGCATTTTGTACCCACCTGGGCTAAGTACAGTCAAAAAGCTCAAGGCTGAATAGATTCAGGCCATGCATGTTAGTCTATGCTGCAAAGATTGAACCAATAGGCAAATAGAGACATTCATTTTTGATACTGGAAGTGCAGCCACATGCCTGCAGTAGCTCAGCCAGAAGTCAGGAGGGAGGGGGTGGGGTGGGAGCTAAAGAATGCCTGCTAGCCATTGCCAAAGGGAAGGAAAGAGAAGCCCTCCAAGATCTTCTGCCCATCCATGCTGGAGGGGAAGGGGCACGGCCAGGCCCCAGACCATGCTCTGCCTGGACAACGGGGAGAGGAGGTAGTGGCACTGAATTCATAAAAGCTCGGACAAGAATAGTTCTTTCTCTGAAGAACTATAAACTAAAGAACTATGAACACAGATTGGCTGTGTGTTTGCTTCCCTGTCTGCTGCCCCCGAAGTCTCTGGGATTTGTAGTCCACAATCAGAGAAGCAGAACTCTGCTGGGTTGCTCATCACTTCCTTTTCCTGCTTCCAGGTGCCTTTAGGATTTGTAGTCCACAGTTGCAGCCAGCAGCTGTGATTTAACCTGAACCAGGAAGGGGTCCAAGACAGAAGTTTCATAAACCGATTTGACCTAAATCAGTTAAGTCTGATATTACATTCAGTCAGGTTTATCTTGAACCAGTTTCAGCCATTTTGAAACTGGTTTATGTGCACTGAACTTCTGTTCTGTTACAGGTTTAAGCCAGTTTCTGATCACTTAAACCACTTTATGTGCAAGTTCTGTCCCTAGTCCTATTCTCCTGTTTATGTATATTTATTCAGCATTCATGCAAATTAAATTGCATACATGTACATCACTGATTTAATAGTAAAGAAAATAAAGATGAATCATTGATCTTGATCTATCATCTCTTCCAAAACCTAGGAATGATATCCATTTTGAAACACAGTACCTAATTCTGCCTGTTCATACAAAATTTGTGTCTGATTTAAGCAAACCCCTCATGGTTTTTGAAAATGTAAACTGAAAAATATGTATCAGTTTAAACTGGAACTGATAGTCTGAATACTCTACCCAACCTTAAAGGCCTCCAGTAATTTTAGTAGGAAGTCTATTTTTCATGTCCTACAAACATTTTCTTTTTAAATACTTTCAAGCTATTACTTATTTTACTATATTTATTATGGCACCGCCTTGGGTTGTTGTAAGCCCTGTAGAAACTGGAAATAAGAAAGCCTGTGTTCCAAAGACTTCTCAATCTAAATACACAAAGCTAAGAAAGAGAGACTGATATTAAAAGCACAACAGATGACACAAATGGTGACAAAAGTTATTTTCGCTCCCTGATTTTGTTTGTACGTTATCTTAATCCTTTTTTTAGAGTTATAGTAGGATAAGATATAGCTAGAAGGATAAACAAATAGAGGGAGGGTAGCAAAAACTGTTTATATATTTTGTGATTAGGGTCCTACCCAAATTGACGAGGCAAGCAGCTGATTTCATGAGCAAATCATGGGGCCAATTGCTATTTTCACAGGCTTACCACGGCAGGTCCTGCCATGCCTCTGATTGACAGGCCTCATTCCCCCTCCCCCGCATTGATTGGTTAAGTGGGCTGTCCATCATATGACCCACCCCTCACGACTGACTGGCTGAGAAAGCCTGCCCCCTGCCACCAATTTAAAAGATACAGGGCCACACACAGATAGCCCTGTCATCCAACAAGCAGCAAGGGCGGGGGTGACAGCCATCTTACTTGATTCCCTTCATGCCAGCAGCCTCCCTCTCCTCTTCCCTCCCAGGGGGCTGTGCTGCTGTAGCCATGAGGACTACTGCATCCCACTGAGAAGCCAGCATTTTATTTTTAGTAAGTTCTTTTTTTCTTTGTGGCTCTTGAAGACATTGCCCAATTTCACAATTTCTGCAAAATTGTGAATTGAGTAGGTCCCTACTTATGATACAGTCCTTAATTACATGATCATATACTATTTTTCATCGAGCCCTGCACCTCTTTAACCATGTAAAATGGAAGGTGGACACTTAATGAACAGTTAGTTGATGTTTTCTTTTCTCTTCATTGTTCAAAGACACTCATTCGTCATTTATTGTATACTTATGTTCTGAATATAGAATGATTAACTTCTTGTTGGGCTATTCTATAACCCATGTCCCTGTACAATCAAAGTACTTAAACCATTTTCACATCACTCCTGTGGGATTAGTGGGTATTACAGTTCCAGTACAGAGACAGACAGATTAATATAAAAATTACCTAATACTCTTGGGTGCACAAATGGAGGCCTGAATTTTGCAGTGTATGTAATATTAAATAGTACTTCAGATGCTCAAAACACTGATTTCAATGACTTGAGATGCATCTCTAAGTACTCAGAAGTCCTGCAAATCAGGCCCTCAGGTCTCAAGTCAGGCCTCCAAAAAATGAGGAATACAAAATTAGTGAATATCTACAAGTCCTGTTTAAAGTTGCTGCCTGTGAACATTGTGGGAGAAGCAAGGATTGAATCTGGATCTCTGCGTCAGCATTCAATTGCTTTGAATCACAAAACAATCATTGTTCTTCCAGGAATCTTGTCACCTTCATCAAATTCTGCAACAAATGAGGCAGGTCATGGAGACAGTAACATAGGACACAACCCTCATGCACTGACTAATTGGCAGGGGAGGGAGGAAAGAGTGCCAGAATGCAGGAAGTGGGGCTCTGGCTGCAATAGTCAGGAGTAGGAGTCCTCTTATAAGCCACAGATCCTGCCTCCCGGAGAGATGGTACCATTGCTGTGCAGAAAGGTGTCTGCTCAGCTGTATGACACCAGCTGTAGCGACACTGACATCCCTGCAACTACTTTTCACACTACCTAATTCAGTGTTTCTCATCACTGCTTAGAACAAGAAATGGTGATAGCTGTAGAAAGGGCAGGGAAGGGGTGAGGGTTGAGAGAGTTTCATACAGCCAGTAGCCACCACACATACTCCATGGCTGCTGGCTATATTGATACAATCCAGTCGCAGCTATTCCATACTGACCTAGGGTGCAAACCCTACCAGTTACACCTCTGCTTAGAAAGAGCAAATCTTTTTCACTAGACAACACTAACTGAATACAGCAAGCCCATCCTGTGCACTCAGTAATAGTTTCAGCAGCTCTCCCCACTAGCTTCTTAGGGTCAGAGGCTCCTCCCTGCGTCCTGATGTTCTTGGCTCTCCTCTGGTGTCCAGTGGCTGTCTCTCCCCCCAGGAATGCTAGCCCTCAGCAAAATCTCCAATAGCAGCTGGAGGGTTAACCCTCCCCCTCCCCCCGGAAGCAGTAGTAGCAGCCACAGCTGGGCCTGAGCTCTGGGTATCAGCTCCCGGGTCCTCTCTGCCACTGCATGCACTACACCCCACACTTCAAGTTACTCCGGCAATCAGCTCTGCTGGTTGCAGTTCCCATGTTCCCGTGGCAGTTCAGATGCCAACCAGTCCCTCTCCCAAGTTAAGTCAATTTATTGAATTTCTGTCCAGATCAAGTTAACTCTCAGTCCCCCAGCATCCCAAGATGCTTTGCACTTCTCCCACAAACCTCTCCACCTTGCAGGGAGGGAGGGCTAGCCTCGGCCCAATTTGTCTGCTCCAGCTGAGCAGGTAGGCATGCTCTAGCACCCCACCAGCTTGTGGCCTGGACCGCTGCAGTCATGTAGCTGCATTTCCAGAATGAAAAATGAATATCTGTTCATTTGTTTTATCAGTTCAACCTATGCAGCTTAAACTAATCTGTGAAGATTGAATCAATACAATCAATTGGACTTTTTGACTGTCTATACTTAGCCTAGAACATATAAGGAAGAAAATAGTAAGTAAGGATTTCTTGCCTGTGTGCTTCATTTAAAAATGTGCATGTTCTGCTGTGGAAGGTGATTAACATGTCTATAAACTGAAGTTTCTGATCCATAGAGCAGGTACAAGATATGAAGCATCAGTGCAAATATTCCCCTAATTACCTCATTAACATGCCTTAGTTCTGTTCTGGAGGGACCATTTGTAGTGATGAGAAGGCTGTTCAAGCTCTGTACCCATTTGTAAGTCCAGTATGATTAACAGTTGTCTATGGATAAGTACGGGATTGCTGCCATCAGGTTGCTTCAGAGGTCACTTCTAGCACATAGTAATGACTGAAGCTTATTACTAAACTCTGTTTCATTTGAACTAATAGCCCTGAGTTGAAATATTTGTGTCCTGTTACCATTTCCCAATCATCCAATACCTGAAGTATTTTTCCTTATAAATGTAATGTTATTGTGTAATTGCATATTATAGAAGAACTGGTAGTAGCACATTCAATTAAGCTTACAGAAACATTTCCCATTTCAGAAGACAGTGCTGTCACTTGCTTTATATCTTTGACAAACTTTGTTGGTTTGGGCTGAAATTTTTCATTTTAGGCATACGAGTATAAGAGTTGCCATTTACTGACAATAGATCAGGGGCGGGCAATTATTTTGAGCAGAGGGCTGCTCACTCAGTTTCAGCAACCTGTTGAGGGTGCATGGGCAGCCCTGCTCCTTGACAGGTGCCCTGCCCTGGATCATACAACATTTGCAAACCTTACTCTCTATGACCATGGGAAGTAGGTATGTAAAAAAAGTAACACAATTGTATAGTAATACACTAGTTAAGAAATATATAATACAATTACATTCCCCCTTACTAGTGTCCCTGGTCATGAAGAGAAAGAAAGCCCTGATTAATTGGGGAAGTTACCCAGCAAGGATTTGTAAAAAAAAAACCCTCTACTTTAGGCACACCTATAAGAGAGATCACTACACCAGTTCAACCACACTGGGAAAAGATAAGAAAAAGTAAGTGAGTTCTCGAAGTTAAAGGGTCGATCCAATTAGTCAATAATCCTAAATTTGATTGAATTAGATTCAACTGATGGGTTGGAAGTTGACCCAACAGAGGAAAGGTAGAGATGTCAACGCTCCTACTTAGATGAGAAATTAAATCTCCTGGCTTCTTTTGAAAGCTTGCCACCTGAAGAAAAAAAACAACACTGTGGCTCACTAAGTCTTCCTGGAGAACTCTCAAGTAAATCAGAAAGGACAGAATGACTTTCAGACCAGTAAAATGAATCAACATTTACAAGGCAGGAGGAAGGCGAGGGGAAAACCAGATCACTTTGAGGTACAGACCTCTATTATCCAACCTTAAGAGTTAGTAACCAAGTGGTCCAGGGTCATTACCACTTGCAAGAGTAATATTGAGGACCCAATTAATTGCCAGGTGCTTAATAGAAGAGATAACATTTCCCTACTACTTGACCATAGAAAAATGTAGTGGTAACTTGGTGGAATTAGATACGTCCCTAGGAATGGAAATGGGAGGTCTGGATAAAGGACTTGCTGAGAATGAGGGCTTGTGATATCTATCCTCACTTGGCAAATCACCAGAAAGCTTGAGATATTCCTTTACCCCATCCAGATGACCTTCAATTGAATTTGAGGTGGAAAGAAGAGAATGGGACCTTCCCATTGGAATGAGAAGTGAATATAATAAATCAGGATCCAAAACATCTGGGACAATTTATAACTATAGATGGCTCCCCAAGTTCAGCATTCATAAACTTTAACCCTTCCTGGGAAATTGTGCATAAGGATAGGAGCTATTACTGGCAGGAGTATAGGTATTTGCATGTACATGCATTAGGAGATAATAATACATTTCAGATCATAAAAAAGACATATAAAGTCAATAGCAATGATAGAGAAATGGACAAAGAACAAAAGACCAAGGATAGTTTAATTATTACACAAATTAGTAGAGAAAATTAACTTGATGAATGCCTCGGTAACTTCTATATCAATAGCAAACAGCAAACAAGAAGTTATAGATAGGCCAATTCCATTAGACCACGATAAGTGCTGGGTTTTTTGCCCCATTCGAGTTAGAAGCCGAGGAGGCAAAATCATCCTGACTCAGAAAATTCTACTGAAACAGCCTTGGAAAATTCTCAATTATTTCTTGGAACGTGGTGGGATTATTAAGTAAATCAGGTGATAGTAATTTTATATCGCTTTTTTAGCCAGTCATGAAACCATAGCACTGCAAGAAACTTGGTATAAGGAACCCTTTTTTCTGAAGGGCTAGTTGTGTTTTAGTCTCCCTGGCAAAGAAGAAAAAATAGGGGGATGCTCCAGACTAGGCCTTTGGACAATGATAGCAAATAATCCAGGCTGGATTGGAAAGCAATTGCGCACTTGCCTTGACATTTGTTTATTAATTAGATTCAGTATTCCCAGGACAGGCTCTTGGATAACTGAAAATATTTACATGCACCCAGCACTGGGAAGAGAACAAGCTAGTGATAAATGGAATTTGCTCATCGAGCATTTAGAATCTATAAAATTAGAATATCCTATGGACAAATTGATATTAAATTTGGAGATTTTAAAGCTAGAACAGGAGGCCTGAAATGGGAAGATGAGGATTATCTATTAATGAGATTTGAGAGATTGACATTCCATCATTTAATGATACATGGACTAATAATGCAAGTCTAAGATTACAGAAGTTATTATTAACCTTTAATTTAAGATCAGTCATACCCTAGTATTACTTCAGATAGTTTAACCTATACCTCAGTTAGAGGATCAAGAACATTGATTATATGTTGATTGAACCCTTTATGTGGGGGGATAATTGATTTTGAGATATTTCACTTAGAAAGTGATAATCTCCCTTAGTCCTCAACCTTAAAAAAAGAGCCTGATACCTTTCCAGTCCTTGCCGGCAATGGAAGTATACCTATATTTATTAACAAAAAAATTGACATGGAACACCCACCTAGCTGAAACGGTGACTAATAAATTCCATGAGGATGATTTAAGTATCTTAAGAAATTTAGTAATAGTCACTCAAATACCAGAGATTTAAAGCACTGCCAGCAAATTAAAGATCCTCTCCACCCATTCCTCTCAGTACCTCTAACCTCCCATCCTATACAGACATTTAAAAGAACGAGGCACTTCCTGATTCAATAAAGAATGTGTTGAACAGAAAAGAACATTAAACAGGAAAGCCAGGGAATTAAGGAAAACTGGGTACGCTGGAACAACTTTCCAGAATAAGAGTACTTCTTCTATGGAACAAATAAATAGTAATCTAGGGTGTAATAAACCACTCACTGATGCAATTAAATATCAGGTAAAAAAGGATCAAACAGCACAGCTCCTCAAAGCATAACGGAAGAATAAACCCGCAGGCCCAGATAGAATACCGGTAGAAGTTTATATTGATAACATCAAATGGTGGGCTCTGATCTTGGAAAAATGGTATAACCCTGTAACCAAGTTGGGCCAAAGCCCAGATTCCGGGAAAGGGAGTATTATTGTACCAATTTTCAAGAAAGGTTTAAAAGATAATCCAGAATCTTATTGCCCTATAAGTTTGATAGATGTTTCAGTTAAAATTTTTGGGCGCCATTTGTTATATCATCTCCTAGCATGGGTAAAAAGGGAAAACATATTACATGAACATCATACTGGATTTAGGGATGGATATTCCACTATTGATAACATATTTATTTTTCAATTTTTGAGATGTAAGTATAAGCAAATCGCAAATCAATTCTGTATATTGCATTTGTAGACTTGGCAAGAGCTTTTCACAATGTAGACAGAAGTAAACTTTGGGAGAAATTGATAAATTATGGGATTGATCCTTCTCTTTTGTATTTGTTGATCAAATATTATAAAGATACAAGGGCCCAAGTTAGGTGGGGCTTGAACGGTGAACTTACACAAAAAATTCATACACAAAAAGGGGTCAGACAAGGATGTATTTTGGCCCCTTTGTTGTTTAATCTTTATATGAATTACATTATTGGAAATATGCAGGATGTGCATTTTTATCCCCCAAAACTATTAGTAACCCCGATCCCTATTTTAATGTATGCAGGTGACATTGTTATACTTTCAAGAACTCCTATTGGATTACAGAGAGCAATTAGAACTTTTGAGCATGTTTGTGGTCAAAATAACTAAAAGATATATTATGATAAATCCAAAATAATGTAATGTATTGGGGAAGTTGCTTGATGAAATATCCATGGAATATGGGGAGGAACCAAACTTGAAGTTGCCAAAACCTACAGGTATTTGGGTGTGTTATTCACAGGTTCTCCATCTTGGAAACTTCATATTCAGTCAGTTAAAACTAAGGCAGCCCAACCTGCTGTGGCTATAAAGAATTGTTATGAAATCACAGCAGGACGATCAGTCCAAGCTCCTGTATCAGCATATAAAGCCAAAGTTACCTCTCAGATCTTACATGCTGCTGAAATATGGGGTTACGCTGCTAGTAATGATCTAGACATACTTCAAAACAAGTTTCTTAGGGCTCTTCTGGCTTTTCCTCTCTCAATTCCTGCATCTTTTTTGAGATTAAAGATGGGAATGGATTCTATTTTAACTAATATTAGAATAGTGGGATTTTAGTTTAATATCCTGCCCTTTTACCTTGTCTGCTTAAATTATGCTACATAGAAGGTATTAATAATCTCCCTTCTCTCCAATCACACTAGTTAGCTTTTCTTTCCCATAGTATCCCATCCCAGAAAGTGCAAAAGTATCTCAAAGATAATGAAAGATTTTTTTCCCCCATAGAAAAGATTCAGGTTTTCCAGAGGATACAAGATATTGCCAGGCAGAATGATTCTGCAGTGGCTAGGGCTACTCGTATTGCCCTTATATATGCTTTGGAAATTAGACCCGGGGTGGGGGAGAGGGAAGGTATTTACAGTTGGATCTCAATAATAAATGGTGATTCTCTTTGACTAGACTGAGGACCAAATAGATCCCCACAAATGTTCTGGCTGGATGGAGATTTTCCATTCCAAGGGCTAAAAAGATGTTGCCCAGCTTGTCTAGGAGTTTTGGAAGATACTATCCACTATGTTTTAGAATATTATTTATATAATGATGTAAGGAGAACCTATTTATTATTGTTCTTGCAGAAATTGATACATTTTTCAAACGGGAGAAATTAATCAGGCTTTTACAGCAAACATCCAATTTTTTGCTTGTAAGGCTGAGGCAATTAGAGTTAAATATCCTTTATTACTGATATGAGTGATACATTTTAACATAAGATATTATTTTACTTTCTCAATTGTAGATCTATGTACAACAATATTATACATTCAAGTCTTGATTTACTACTACATTTATATTAATATTGTTTTTATGTTGGTGGGCTTTATTTTTAGTATAATATTTGTAGTTTGGTTAGTTTGTTCAAACTTATTTGTATTGTGGTCATGTGTGTGTTCTGTCATCTGTGGGAGCATGGCATTTATCTAGAATTCTTAATAAACTGAATTGAACTGAATTGGTTCAACTTAATCAGTTAAGTCTGATGTTAAATCCATCAAGGTTTCTCTTAAACTAGTTTTGGCCATTTGAAAACAGTTTATATGCACTGAACTTCTATTGTGTTACAGATTTGAACTGGTTTCCAATCACATGCTTTTTGTGTGTAATTACTGTCCCTCAACCTACATTCTAACACTAGGTACTTGTTAGAGACACTATACCTTGCTTGCTGATGTACGATATCATGGATTTAATGTTTTGCTTTGTTTTGTTTGTTTTTGACTTGGCCACATTTCCTGGCAGTTTGAAGTTTAGCTGATACAAACAGAACAGAAGATGGGGATGGAAAATGCTTGTACCACATTTGTTTATATTTGGTGAAAAATATTGCATAGGTGTGAAACTGCATAGAGGCCACTAGCTAATAGTTCACAAAGCTTCTTAGTAAAAGAAAAGAGAATATAAAATAGCTTGTGTGCTCATTTTATTATTGGCAATTTATGAATTTATTAATAACTAGTATAACTAACCCAGCAGACGCGATACTACAGGAATGTAATTAATGATACAAAAAAATACTTGTATAAAGCACCTGTTTTCCAAGAAACAGACATCACCTACTATTATTTTCTAAAACTGCATCACTAATTAAAGAAATGTGACTAACAGGATCCATGATGTTTATTTATACCTACGATTCATTTGTTGATTCCCCAATGCAAGTAAATTTACAAATATCAGGCTGATATTTCCATGCTTAACCTGACTGGGTACATGCAAATGTTCAAGTTGTATGGTTTAGAGAGAGTGGCCTAAACTCTTATTGACAGAGCATGATGCAAACATTCGGCATTTGAGGAAAGATGCATGGGGCAGCCTGCGCTGGAGATGGCCCTCAGCACATATGCCACCACACCCTGAGAGCTGCCAGAGATTACCAAATGTATCATTCTGGGCACCTGCTCCAACAAGCAATGGCTACAGAACATCTGCATGTGCTAGGCCACATTCATGGGCATCAACACTGAGCTAGCCCCACACCCTAACCAGCAGGACATCAGCAAAAAGCCATTCCTGACTCTAGAGAAGCACATGACTGTTGCCATCTGGAAACTCACCACCCCTGACAGCTTCCACTCCATTGCCAGCCAGTTTGGTATGGGAAAGTCTATGACTGGAGTGAACTCTGGGAGGCATACAGGGTCATCTAGAACATGCTGACGAACCACTTCATCTGCCTCATCAAGTCACAGGAAGTCATTATTGGCTTCCACCACAAGGGCTTCAGTCACCAGGTGGGTCTGTCAACCACTCCACGTTCCCACCTATTGCCTGCCCCAAAACACCATGGAAGTTAATCAGTACATCATGCTGTAGAGCATCATCAACCACCATGGCTACTTCACCCATATCTTCACTGGGTGATCAGGCAACGCTCCCCATTCTACCCATGCCCCCCCCCCCCCCCACAAACCCCAAACTTTCTGGGATATCCACCTGCTGGCAATAATTATGCCAGCAACACCCACCCATGCCCCAAACTCCCACAGCTAGGTGTCTGCCAGAAGTGGCTGGCCAGGCCATGCGCACCCAAACCCTGATTTCATTAGGGTCACCTTCCCGTTGGCCCATTCTCATCCATACACCTCCTGAGCACTGGATCTGAAATGCCAGCACCAACACCAGCACCATCAGAAGAGGTTTAACTTTAAACCACGTGTGCCATTTTTACACAAGAGCTAAGGGTCGGGAATGGTTGCAGACCTACAGTTTCTATCACTAAACTCAATTCTATAAATCTAAATATAACACTTGTATAATTATTCATCCTCTTTTTTACGA
This sequence comes from Caiman crocodilus, assembly GCA_030014935.1. NCBI lineage: Eukaryota > Metazoa > Chordata > Crocodylia > Alligatoridae > Caiman > Caiman crocodilus. The sequence goes on from JAGPOW010003316.1 coordinate 60,350,606, forward strand.
ATATTTACAAACAGCTGGAACATCTTTCCATACTTAACATGACTGTTGATGTGGCAAACATTCAGGAGCTATACATCAGAACCTCAGTCTTGGGCAGAGGTTCCTGAATGTGCTCCATTTATATTTTCCAAAGAGAATTAAATAACTAGTCACAAGCTGAACTGTTCCTTGCATATCTTGTAAATCCAGGCTGATTCACAAACTGAATCAGTATTTGATTTGTCCCCTCTTCCTGTCCGCAGGACAGAAGTTATGTTTCAGCATGGTTTATAAATAAAAAGCACAATGCAGAAAGAAAGCATATTCTGTGGGCAGAATGACCGATGAAGAAAAAATACTCTCGTCTAAAAATGGCACATGTGGTTTAAAATTACACCTCTTCTGATGGTGCTGGTACTGGCATTTCAGATCCAGGGCTCAGGAGGTATATAGTCACTTTTCAAGCAACTAGGAAAATAAAGGGTGGCAAGAGAGAGGGAAGGAATGGGAGTGATATGGAAAATAGTATTTTGATACAGCAAAGGAAAGAGTATTTAGCAAAATACAGTAAGAAACAGTTTAAAATAAGAGTATATGTCAGTCATTATTATGCTTGTAATAAATGAGATGATAATGCTATTATTATTTAAGATTGTAAACAATAATGCATTTAAGGTATAATTCAGGTAGTTGGCTTTGAAAAAAGGTTGATTTGAGCACACAGGTTCAATGTTTATGCAACATACTGTATCTTTTAGCAATGCAATTTGACATGTTACAGGATAATAGCAAGTATTGATAAGCAACACAAGTCTGTTGAATTTTCTTTTTTAGAAATAACCTGTACAAATAACTAATATTACACTTGAGTATCTGCAAAGAAGACTTAAAAATGAGAAACACTGCACCTACCTACTGATATTTAAATCATGCAGGAGAGTGAGCTAACAGGAAACCAACAGGAGTTGAGAAAGCTCAGCAACTCCCATGTGGTGCACAGCTTTTGAGAGAATCATGCTTTTACTGTGCATGTAAAAAAAAAAAAGAAAAGAAGATGGCCAGAAACATGCCAAAAAATAGATAAAGACAAATTACATGAGGAGGACTTAGCAAAAATTATACTTTACATTTTTCCCCCCTCTCATGCAATCACTCTCTTTCTACCCCAGGAGCCTTATACGCAATGTAGAAAGATTTTCAGTTTTCTATAATTGCTCTAAAATAGCAATTAAGCATTTTATCTCATTCAGCAGTACATTCTATTTTAAGATATTCTTAACATTCCAGAGTAGTCATTTTTACAAGCCTAACATCCTATACTGGATTTTTGAAAGAACCTCTATGATACATCCAGTTATTTGATAGTGTCATGGGAACAGCTTTTTATTCTCTATTCAGGTGGTGGTCATTTAATGCCCCAAAGCATACAAAATGGAAATGCATAGACATTTGTTCAGAAGTCATTATAAATGCAAAATACAGTTGCATTCTCATTACAGCCAAGAGAAGGGCTGGGGGGAAAAGGATGAAGAGTGACAGATCTGTATCTTCCCTGATTGTGGGGCCAAAAAACCCCTCAAAAATAAAAAAAAAACACAACAAATTTCCAGTGAAAGTTAACATTGCACTACATCTGCTCTAACTTGCACTGGCTAAAACAATCTCTTTTGTGTTAGTCTCCTGGACTGCACTAGATTGTACTTCCATGCCCATAGGCCCCTCAATACTACGTAAATCAAACATGTGGAGCTTGTGATCTCCCCTACTGCAAGGGAATCTTCAGGTCAATTATGGCAAGTTTAAGGTTATTCAGTAGCACAAAAGATGACCTACATGAAGTTGAAGATTGTTATTTTTCAGGGCATCTAAACATTCCATGAAAACTTACAACAATGGGTGTGTCTCAATAAGCGCGCTGCAAACTGCACAGTTTTGAGCTACTGCAAATCGCACATGGCGCATGTGCAAGTGTTCACCACACTGCTAATTAGCAGTGCATTTGTGGGGGGAAGGGGGATTTTGACACTGAGACATTCCTGTATCAGAAAAAAAAACTGCCACTGAACTGCCACTGTAAAAAAGCATTGTGCACATGACAGCAGTGTGCACTGCCAAAAATGGAGCCTCCAAGGCAGGCTTTAAGATTGCTGCCACTGCTGCTCCCTGGGGGTACATCCAGACAAGCCTGGTCAGGCAGGATGTGGTGCTACGAACACATTTGCAGCACCACATACTGCAGAGTCTGGTGTTCTCCATGCTGCAAGGGCATGCTGCCCAAGCGTGCACTCGGACAGGTGTTTTTTCCATGTTTTTTTTTCTTTTACCCCAGATACCCAGGGATCAAAAAAAACCCAGAAAAAAAAAAGGGAGTGACACATGCTTGGGCAGTACACACTGCTGAAAAGTGGAGCCAGACTACCCACAGCCATGCTCCACTGCCAGCCAGGCTCTGCACTGCACAATTGTCATGGCCACAACCCTAGAAGGCCCCCAAGATCCTAAGTTAAGGTTGCTGGGGCCAGTCCAGTGCTGGCCCCAGCCTCCCCTACTCTACCTAGGGCAACTTGCCACACATCAAAGCACACATAACACAGGCATTCTTCAGGGAAAAATAGTTCCCCAGGGACTAGCATAATCGCTACTTATCCCCAGGGAACCAAACAGCCACATGTCTGGATGTGCCCTGGGAGGCCCCCAGGACACCAACTGGGACAATTTACCTTGTGCCAACCCCATGTGCAGGGGTGTGCACAGTGGCAAAAAGCAGCAGCACAAATTTGTGCCAATTTTTGCCACAGTTACTGCACCCCCCCCGCATGTGGGGACATGCCCAATGGGTTTTTACTAGTTATAACCTTCTGATTATTTAATTGATTAACATAAAATCAAATATAGAAGTAGTACTGATTTGTGGTTACCATAGTATTTAAAAGAGTGGTAACAATAACAGTAAAATCCTGATTTTTATTATCGAATTCTTAATTGTTTTTAAGCTTTGGCCATTTTAAAACCAAATCCTAAACTCACCAAGAGGCTTTTAGCTGTCTGAATATTTATTTTATTAAAATATAAATTATATTTAGACATTTATGTTAATTTATATATTTTCTTACCTACCATGGCAGCACATTTCTTATGAAAATGAATGGAATCTTTGTGAAAATGAAGTTTCATGGGGGGGACAAAATAATGATTATCCTATTGTATTACGATGAAAAATATCCAAAAAAATAAAAAAGACAGAAATGCTGAAGGTAGATGAAGGTGAAGTAGAAGCTTCTATCTTATAAATTGTTATCCAATTAGAATGGGATCATTTAATTGCTTCCCTAGGTCTTTGCATCTCATGATATTCTATAACGCATGTATGATCTAGCTGAGTGGTTCTCAGACTTTTTAAACTTGAGGCACCCCTCACAAAATTCCAGCCCATAGTTTTCATTATTTTTTTATTTTGTTTTTTTTTTCCTATGGAAAAAAATAATAAAGTAATTTTTCTGTTGGAAAGCACTCAAAGAGCAAAACGGTTCAGAATGTTTTTAACACCATGGATTTCTAGTTCAAATCTCTGGGTTTATGTTGCGAATCACTTATGTACACCTAACAATTCTAACCTGTATGGCACTCTGCCATACTCTTGAAAAGAACCAAATCCACCTAGGATTTGGGGACAGACATTCAATAAGCCCAAGTCTGAACCGATTCACTCTTTGCAGGTTAGTCTAAATTGTGAAACTTAAACTGATTAATAACTAGACAGACATTCTCTGTTAAATAAGGAAATGCAGCCACATGCCTGCAGTGGCTCAAGCCAGAAGCTAGAGGGTGCTAGAGCAGGCCTGCCAGCCACTGCCAAAGGGCAAGGAAGAGAGATGCCCTCCAAGGCTCTCCCCTGTTGGAGTGGAGGGGGCAGGGCCAGGCACCAGCTGGAGCTAGCACAACACATAGGATGCCACCCATTAGCTGCCACAGGGGCGTGGGGGCAGGGGTAGGTGCTGCCAAACTGAGGAGTGGGGATGAGGGAAAAGTGCTTTCTCTGAAGCAAGCATGTATTGAACACAGCAATTTGCAAAGCATACAGTAGGAAATTAGCAAAAATCTTTGCCTAAGGCGGGGGTGGGCAACTATTTCAGGTGGAGGGCCACTTACTCAGTTTTGGCAAGCTGCATGGGTAGCCTCACCCCTTCACAGGTACCCCACCCCCTGGTCACCATCTTGGGACCAATGTCTCAGGGCCAGCACCAGTGGGGCCCAGCACAGGGTGCAGGGTGGCAGGAGTATGTGGAGCTGGGCTCAGCTGCACCAGCAGGGAGAGGGGGGAGCTGACCTGGCTCTATAAAGCCCCTGCCAGCTGCAACCCTGTACTCCCACCCTGCTCTGGGTTCTGCTGGCGCTGGACCTGAGACACTGGTACAGGCCCTGTGCTCCCGTGCCCGCTCACTCCCAACACGCCCCCAGCCCTGCAGTACAGGCGGGGGACAGTGTACAGCCCTGACAACCTGCTCACCAGTAGGGAAGGAACTGGTGCACAGCGTGGGGAAAAGCGGCCCTTCCCCCTCTCCATGGCTGGCACTCTCTGCTGCAGCCACTCGCAGCCCGCGCAGGGCAGTCCTGAGCAGGCACAGGCAGCCACATGCAGGCTGCAAGAGGCTGCAGTGCAGGGCACTGGCCATGGGCAGGGGAGGGGCTGCTTTACCTCTGCACTCAGCACCAGCTTGTAACACACTCTCACAGACAGCCTGGGTCCTGCACCAGCCTGGGCTCATCCACTGGGGCTGCGTCACAGCAACCCCGCCGCTTGCCGCACTGGGCAGCATTTGCTGCTACTGCCTTCTCAGAGCTCGCACACTGGGCAGCCCGAGGCAGCAGTGGCAACCTCACCACAGCCTACTGTGGCACAAGTTCCAGGCAGGCAGCAGCAGTAGCTGCTGTTGTCGCCAAGCGCAGCCCCAACAGGTGAACCCAGAGCCAGTATGGGTCCCAGGCTGGCAGCAGGGGCAGGTTACAAGCTGGTGCTAAGTACGGGGAAAAGTGGCTTCACCCCTGCCCTGTGGCCAGCACTCTGTGCTGCAGCCGCTTGCAGCCCGTGTGGGGCTGCCTGTGCCTGCTCAGGACAGCCCCACATGGGCTGCAAGTGGCTGCAGCAGGGAGCATGGGCCACAGGGCAGGCAAGAGGCTGCTTTTTCCCGTGCTCCACACCAGCTCCTTCCCTGCCCTTTCCCCCTTCCCCGCTTACCTGAGCTTCCAGTACTGGGGCAGCCACATGGTCCCAGGCCAGAAGCCCCTGTAGGGGAGGCTCTGCTGTTGCAGGAGCCTGCTGAGGATTCCCCTGGGTCAAATTTTTTTTTTACGGGTCCCATGGGCTGGATAGAATGTCCTTATGGGTTGGGCTCTGGCCCATAGGCCATATACTGCCCACCCCTGGCCTATACCAAGATACACAATGGCATACCAAGGGTGGAGGCAGAGGGAGCATGGCCCCTGGGTGCCCCCCTCAGAGACTGCATCCAAACCCCCCTGAGTTCTGAGGGAGAGAGCAGAGAGAGGAAGGAATTAAATCCATCTCTGCCAGGCTTCAGACAAGCCATGGAGGTGCGGCTGGGGCTGTCAACAGGTTTGCCAGCTTGGGGCAGGGGGAAGAGGGGTTGGAGGGAAGAATTTGCCTCAGGGGCCATGGCAGGCCAGCAACTGGCCACACCCTGCCCTTGCTCTGGCTAAAAAGCAGAGGGGAGGGGCCAGCCCAGCTCACTGGAGCAGAGACCTGCCCAGCCCAGGGAGCATGCTGGGATGCTGGGGGACTCTGGTTTAACTTAAACCAGCAAGGGCTCTGAGACAGGCATTCCATAAACGAGTTTGAGAAAAATCAGTTAAGTCTGAAACTCCATTCAACCAGGTTTATCTCGAATCAGTTTCGACCATTTTCAAACTGGTTTATGTGCACTGAGCATCTGTTCTGTTACAAGTTTAAACCCATTTCTGATAACTTACACCAGTTTGTGTATAATGTCTATCCCTAGCCAGGGTGTCACAACAAGCCAGGGTGTTCATCCAAGTCGTCGGTATCCAATTCTTCTATCTTTATGTTGAAATGTTCTTGGATACTGTTGAGATTCACTGTACTAAACTGTTTCCAGTCATGAACACCTGCACACATCAGTTAATATAATTTAAAGTTTCCAGATATAGATTAGGAAGAGCTCTACAACATGCATTCATCTCAAAGTGTTTCAATAACTACAACTGTTAAAGAATACTTTGGTATTTCATTCTTCTGAATTTAATCATTTCTATCACTGCTCATATTTACTTTCAATTATGGCTTTCTAACCAAAAAAAAAAAAAAAAAAAAAAAGCTAATAGGGCCCATCTTGACAACTTAAAGGTTACTGAATTCTAAAGGACTTACTGTGCATGCATTAATATTTTAGAAGCAGCAGAAATTATGAAGTATAATTCCTTGTTTCATTCCCAAAATATATGTTTATGAGAATGAAAAGGCAGCATAAAATATTTAATAATTATAAATAATTTTAAAACAATTGTTTTAAAAGAACTGCAATTCAAGAGAAGAAACACCAAGAGAAGCCAAACTGCTCTGTACTATGGTTTTTGTTCAAGGTTTAATAGAAAATAATACAAAACAATAACCTTTTAATTGTAAAAAGTTATGGAAATCTCATTCTCGGACATTTACCAAGTATCTGGTTTAATGACACAGAATAGTTTACTACCTATAAATATAATGATAAAATAATAATTTAAGCCTGCACATGTTTTTATTATGCCGTTTTATATTAGTTTTTCTTAAAAAGCAAATAAATAGACTTTTATTTCAGAGACCATATGTTTTATCTATGCTTTGCTTTGTTCAGTGAGGGTAAATATCATTGGTGGCACATAGGGGGTGCATGCAGGTGCACCTGCACCCCCTGAGATTGGCGGCGTACCCCCTGAAAAGTGCTGCTGACGGTACTGGTGGCACCAGCAGGTGGCTGCCACTCATCACCTGCCCTCTTGCCGCTGACACTGCAGGTAGCATCTGTGGGTGGTCGCTGGTCAGCACTTGCCACACCCTGATGCTGCAACCGCCACCTGAGAGCAGTTGCCATGCCCTCCCCCAGCCTCCAGGGGCATGTGTCATTCACGGCAAATGTCATTTTACATTTTTCTGCAATACTCAAAAGTTAAGTTCAAGAAAACAAGTTATTCTAATGCAATTTGATGCTAATTTTTAAATAACACATTCCAGGTGCTAAGAGTGTGATTGAACATCCTCACCCCACTAAACCCCAAATTGCAAATCTCAGACTCAAAGCAGCATTAAAATAATACTCATTTAGATCTCAAAAAGGCTCATTCAGTCAAAATTAGAGTATTTTAAATATTTCTTGCTTCTTTAAAGCAAAACAAAACCAACAAAAACCAGACATATAGGTCAAGATTATTCATAACCACAAACTGAATTTACCAACAAGAATACCTTACGCTAACTAAATAATCTCTTTCCTAACCAAAAAAAAATCATTTTTTTGGCAAAACTAAACATATTGCTAAATCATCTATATTACTTTGCTAGCTGCCTACAGTTTTTCCAGTTCTGTTGTTTATACTTGTTTCTCTCTGAAACTATATTATACTAGTATTCACAGAATTTTAGGCCTGGAAGGGACCTCATGAGATCACTGGGTCCAGTCTGCCTCCTCTGGGCAGGAAAGACTGCTGGGGTCAAATAACCCCAGCAAGGTGCAAGTCCAGTCTCTGTCCCCCAGGAGTCTATTAAAACTTTTTGGAAACAAACAGAACTACCAATGAAAATCAATCCAGCACCCTATCTAATCCCAGATCTTATCTTTCACAGTAATTGTCCTAAAAGCTTCAGGGGAAGAAGGTCAAGAAATCAGTAAAAGGGAGTATTACTCCCTTTATTTATTTTCAGCCCGCTTAACTTGTGTGTAGATATTCACCACCCATACAATGTTCACTTCTCATTTTGAATCCTCTCTCTTGCTGAGAGGGAGTTTCACCAGCCAAACAAAAGACATTCCAATAAGGCTATAAATTTGTTGCCTGTCAGTTTCATTGAATAGCCTCAAAGTCTTTGCATACTAAAAGACTGAGTATTTATATTCTCTCCACACCATTTTTTGTACTTCACATTTTGTTTTATTCATTTCTTCTGATAAAGTAAGACTAGGTTAAGCTAATCTGAGATTCATTCTATGCCCATGATCATTTTTGTTACCTTTTTCTTGAATTCATTGCCTTCCAGTTTTTATCTCCAAAATCAGCTGCATATAGTCTACACACAGGTTTCTTAAACTCCAAAACCTGTTTTTGAACATACCTAAACCAGTTTCTGTTCCCTTTATTTGACAAACTCTTCTATGGCTTTACATTCTTTCTCCTTGGTCTAAGAGTTACCTTTGATGCGGTCACCTGTACACTCCTGCTCAGAGCATGCAGGCTTTGATGGCATTATCTTTTCCCACTCTTCTGCCTACTGTTTGGATGTATTTCAGCATTATGTTTAGTGAGTTCTCTTCCACCACACTCTCATTCAGTATGTGTATTTGTGTTTGTTTCTCAGGAGTCTGTTTCTACTCTGTTCAAGCCTACTTCTCTTCTATCCAATTCCCATTGCAAATATGATTTTGAATTCCAACTTTAAAATGATGAACCGCAAACTTCCCTTTGCTTCAGACCTATTTGTTCCCTAGCCAAACCAAAATGAAAGAATATCTCGTTAGAATGGATTTTAAGCCAACAGCTGAAACTGAATGTAGCTAAAAGTGAGCTGATTTACATGATGATATTACCCAGAAGTGTGCATGAGTCTGATACTGGTTGTGGAAGGGCCTACTAAGGGCAAGGCCACTCTGGATTTAGTGCCGACCAAAGGAGAGGACATCAGAGGCAACCTGAGAATTGGTAGCACTGTGGACAACAGTGACCATGACCTGACAAAGTTCACCATCCACCATTAGACTGGGAAGTTAGCCACGAGAACAGAAGTCCTGAATTTCAAAAAGGCAGATACTGGCAAACACAAGAGGCTCACTGGAAAAGCCCTCTGCAACTGGCAACTGGACAATTTAGGAGTACAGGAATGATGGTGCTTCCTTACAGTGGCAATGCTCATGGCTCAAAAAACAGGCCATCCACATGAAGGCAAAAAGCAGGAAAGGAGCTGGGAGACTTGCTTGACTCACTAGAAATATTAGGGAGCTATTGAAAAAGAAAAAAGAATTGTATATGCAATGGAGGAATGGCTCAGCAACCAGGGAGGAATACACCTGTATTGCCAGGGACTGCTGATATGATACATGGAAAGCTAAAGCAGGCACAGGGATCAAACTGGCAACCAGTATAAAAGACAACAAAAAGTTCTTCTATAGATACACAAGGAGTAAGACAAAAAAAAAGAAAATCGGGCTCCACTGGAGGGTCCCTACTGAATACACCCAGGGGCAATCCACAGTCATTGCTCACGAAAAGGCAGAACTCCTTAATATACACCTTGCATCAATATTCCCAAAACCCAGAGGGCTGCTCACCTGACAGAGACCAAGGGAATAGAGGGAAGGTAAACAGCCTACATGAAATCAGCCCAGAACAGGTGAGGGATTTTCTACAATATTTGGACATTTTCAAGTCTGCTGACAACCTGCCTGATTACCTGCACCCGAGTGTCCTGAAAGAACTGGCTTAACGTATAGCAGCACCACTGGACAAACTATTTGAAGAGTCGTGGAATTTGGGAGTGGTCCCAGATGACTGGAAGGCGCCCATCTTTAAGATCCCATTCTTTAAGTACAAACCAGTCAGTTTGACCTCAGTCCTGGGTAAAATCTTTGAAAAGTTGGTTAAGGGAGCCATCAACTACAAGCTGGTAATAGATGGGATGCTAAAAAGCAACCAGCACAGCTTTGTCAAAGGTAGATCATGCCTGACGAACCTTGTGTCCATCTGTGACCAGGTAACTTACCATCTTGATGAGGGACATAAGGTCGACGTCATCTACTAGACTTCTGTAAATCCTTTGACCATATGCCATGAATTCTCTCTAACAAACTGGAGCGTACTGGGCTGGATCAGTCTACAGTGAGGTGGGTAGACAACTGGCTTAGAGGGTGCTCCCAGGGAGTGGTGACTGATGGGATGGTTTCATAGTTTCATAGTAACTAGGGTCAGAAGGGGCCTAGAGCAGGCCATCTAGTCTGACCCCCTGCCAATGGCAGGAAACAAGTGCTGGGGTC